>CM032455.1:154778438-154780938 GCA_019049505.1 Pachyrhynchus sulphureomaculatus | reverse complement strand
ATTGACTGTCTAGTTTGCCCAACATACTTTTTGTCGCAATCATTACAACTAGTATAAATTCCACTTTTCTCATAATTATGAATCTTGTCTTTGGGATTTTCTAAGATATTCCTCAAATTGTCCGACGACTTATAGACTAAGGTGAGACCCTTGCTATATTTTGGATTATATGGTATGGAGACATACTTGGTCTTATTTGTTTCGCGTGTAAAAAAAGGGGGAATTCTGAATATTTAACCTGAACTTATGTCTATTTATTAACTTGTTTATTAAGTCATTGTCATAACTATTAACTCTAATTATATTCCTAATCCGATTACCTTTCATTATTGAAGTTTACTCTATTCAGAGGAAAAGTGACCAAACGATAGACTAAAAAAATGTAATGCAGCCAATTTATGTTGTTTGCAATGAAATGAATCATCGCTCCTGATGAAGCTAATATGGTTAACGAAACGCGCGTTCGATCGCAAAAATAAAGTGTTTGGTGTAGTGGTGATATATACTGGGTAGTGTCATTGTGCCAAAGATTCCACATTCCCAACATATTTAGTTGGTATAAATGTATTGCAATGGGGAGAAAATTATTTTGAATAAAATCAAATATATTTGGAGAAATAAATTAATAGTTTATGTTTTATTTAATCAGTGCCCTTAATTTTGTTTTGGACACAATAGTAGATAATGGACAAAACAAAGTATATTGGTGGATACCTTCAAGTGCTTTTAATTTTTGATTCATTAATAAGATCAGCATCCTTTGTATGTGAACATAGTCTAGTAGCCAAAATGCCATCATCTTTTCTCAATTTTTTGTTTTGAAGTACTCACAAGGCAATTGATCACATCTTCATCTGCTTTGCCTAAAATAATTTAAAAAGTAAGAACAACTAATGCACACCCAAAAAGTGTTACATTACTGTAGTCAATTGTAAACACGTCTTAAAAATTTGATGTGGCTTTGTTTACTAAAGTATTACGTACCTATCCTAATTTTGTTCAATATCCTGATAAATTTTTCATCAGTCTGTCGATGAACCCTTTGTAATTCAAAAGTATTTAACATACACTTGCTCCATGCCTTAGTTTGAAAACAAAATCTAGTTTGAGGTGGTTTTTTTTCACCTGGGAGAGGTCGCGTTACTGGAGGTAATTGAAAGAAGTCGCCACAAAGAATCAGTTGAATACCACCAAATGGCTTGTCATTTTTACGAATTTGGCGAGCAACCTATGTAATAAAAAGTGTATTAGACTAGGTAATTAGCTATAAGGCAAAAAAAAAAATCAAAAACTTGAAGGGAGTACATTTTTATGTTCAGTATTTATTAATAAAAAGATCATAACGGGTATATATACTGAGAGAGCAAAAAAATTGATTTTGCTTCATTTAACACTGATCTTTGAATTTAATTTTCAAAAAATGGTATTATTTTTGGTATCATTAGAATGCTAATTTTCTACTCTTTTTAATAATGCCAAAAACATTTGGATTTCCAAAAAGTTTAACTGGTTAAAACGGCTTTACTGAATAGAACCGTTTTTGCTCGCTTAGCAATGTACTCGTTGCGCGCTATTCATCCCTATAAAAACACATACCACTGCATTTTTCTATCACACCTTTATCGGAACTTCAACCGTCAATATCTCTGCTATACTTGCTCAATAACTACGTCATCGGAAAGTGGATACCACCCCGGAAGAAACGTCGTTGCCCTATTACAAGGGGATAGCTAATGTGTAGTCGCTGCGCCATTGCACCTGAACCAGTCAGCTGTCTCCAGTCTACAGACGTTACACAGAGACCCGGCTCAGGAAGCAGGTGTAGCTCGGAGTGAGACGACCACTTCATTGTCAACACAACTCTAAAAAATCGTCACTTGACCGGCGTTCAGGTCCAGCAGGAGCTCCGGCAAGTTCATGGTCGGGCTGTCAATCATTGGGCAGTCAGAAGACTTAAAGAAGTTAACCGAACTCCGAAAAAGACCAGCTAACAGATTTTCTCAAATTGACAGCAGCCCATCCACAAGCGCGATTCAGATTTGCCCGAAAAAAATTGACTGGACCATTAGAGCAACGGCGCTCCCTTTTATTCTCCGATGAGTCTCGAATATGCCCACATGGTAATGGAAGAAAACGAGTCTATAGGAGATTTGGAGAGCGCCATGCGCAGTCCTGCATTACTGAAACGGTTGCCTTCAGAGGAGGTTCTGTCATATCACTGGATGCGAAAACCGATTTGATTTTTGTGACTGATGAGACTCACAGGGGTGGATTTAACTGCTCCGCGGTACATAGAGGAGATCCTGCAGGAACACGTCGTTCCTTACGCTGGGTTTGTTGGCAATAGCTTCGTGCTAATGCATGACAATGCGAGGCCATATGCTGTTGCATCGGTGCGGTAATACTGGCGAAAGTGGGAATACCCACATTAGACTGGCCTGCGTGGAGTCTTGATCTCAATCTAATCAAGCACATGTGGGATGAGCTCAAAAAGAAGGGT
>CM032455.1:154754045-154778338 GCA_019049505.1 Pachyrhynchus sulphureomaculatus | reverse complement strand
CATGAAAATACATATTGGATCTTAAGATGAAATACATGCCAGGGACCGAATTAACTTAGCCTAGGTAAGGATTTTATTTTATTTTAAAAGAGCAATCACGGCTACAGAACACTGATTGCGCAAATCTAACTTGCACTTGACCGTTTTCTTTTAAAATTATTTCATCATCGTCATCATCCCATCAGCCGTCCTCTTATCCACTGTTGGATATAGGCCTCCTCTAAGAACTTCCACTGATCTCTGCCCTAAGCAGTGTTAATATAATTTCCTACCATATTTTTAATGTCATCGCTCCATTTCGTTGGTGGTCTACCTCTGTTCCTTTTGTCTTGTCTGGGTCTCCATTCTATTAGTCTTCTACACCGTCGGTTATCATCCCTTCGGGCTGTATGGCCTGCCCATCTTCATTTAGATTACATAATTTTTCGGATAGTATCTATTACTTTTGTTCGTTGTCTGATAGTTATGTTTGTTATTCTATCCTTCCTTGTGATATCCAGCATAGCTCTCTCCATTGCCCGTTGGCAATACTCTCAGTTTGTTTGCCGTCTGTTTTGTTAATGTGAGTGCCGCGGCCCCATAATGTGATTACCGGCAGGAACTCATTGTTCATAAACTTTCTTTTTTAAGCACATTGGCAAATTATCTTGCAGCGTAACTCTCAATTCTTTTCCAAAAGCCGTCCATCCCAAACCCACACGGACGCACAGTGGGGAAAAACGAAAAATCGTGTTTCAAAATTGTCTAGAGCCTTCAATTTTGGTTCGATTTGGACGATTTTTTTTTTAAAATTGAAGCTTATTAAATTCCGAACAAAGTTTCGGAGCCGATTTTTTCAATTAAACTTTTGTTTCAAAATGGCGGACGTTGGTTCCTGATTATATAGCGACTGAGACACAGAAAAACGCTTACAGTTTCAAACCAAGTTGTGCTAAAATGCGTGTATGTATGTTTTTTTATGTCGCAGATAATATATCTAATATCACAGTTACAAGATTAATAATAATGAACCCAAAATGGCTGCCATAGAACAATAAAAGTATTATAAATATGAATAAACGTACCATTATTATTTTATATCCATAACATTTGCATAAATAATTTCTTTAAGGTTGTTAATTATAAATATGTTTCAACAATTGACTTAAAATGACAAATCAAATATGGCGGATGCCAAAATTGAATCGAGCAAGAGAGTTTCTCTGTGGCATTTAGACTATGGCAGTCAGATCATTCAAGTTATTCAAGTTTAGTTGCGGATTTAAATTTTCATGCAGTTATTGCTAGAATTCAATTTTGGCATCCGCCATACTTGATTTGTCATTTTTAAGTCAATTGTTGAAACATATTTATAATTAACAACCTTAAAGAAATTATTTATGCAAATGTTATGGATATAAAATAATAATGGTACGTTTATTCATATTTATAATACTTTTATTGTTCATGGCAGCCCATTTTGGGTTCATTATTATTAATCCTGTAACTGTGATATTAAATATATTATCTGCGACATAAAAAAAAACATACATACACGCATTTTAGCACAACTTGGTTTGAAACTGTAAGCGTTTTCTGTGTCTCAGTCGCTATATAGTCAGAAACCGCCATTTTGAAGACGTCCGCCATTTTGAAACAAAAGTTTAATTGCAAAATCGGCTCCGACAACTTTGTTCGAAATTTAATAAGCTTCAATTTAAAAAAAAAATCGTCCAAATCGAACCAAAAAAAAAAAAAAATTGAAGGCTCTAGACAATTTTGAAACACGATTTTTCGTTTTTTCCCCACTGTGCGACGGTATATCTCACGGTTTGGGTTAGCTTTGTCAGTTTGTAATTCATGACCCAAACACTCGTAATTTTGGACATGCTCCACCTCGCTTTCGTTAAATTTTATATTACTGTTTGTAACTAGATTAGTCATAAATTTGGTTTTCTGAAAGTTAATATTGAGGCCAATATTTGCTGATGTTATTTGCAACTTGGTAAACATTTGTTGGACTATTATGATAATATCGTGATTTAGGTATTCGCTATCGATGGTTATGCCTTTTCCATCCCAATTAAGTTCCTTAAAAGCATATTCTAACACCGTCGTAAGTTTAGGAGAGATCTTTGTCAGATTCCACGTTTCAATCGGTATTTACTTGTGGATTCATGGAGCCTTACACTTACTGTTGCGTTATTATAAATGAATTTAATTAACTGAGTATATCTGTAGTCTTTTCTCATTTGCTGCAGGACCGACAATATCGCCGGCAATTCCACGGTGTCAAAAGCTTTTTCAAAATCCACAAATAAATTATTTACTTTGCAATAATTAAAATTTATCAAATTACGCCATAAAGGATTTTATCTGCATTTTTAATTTCAACGTTGTAATACTATGCCAAATATAATAAAAAAATTCAGCTAATAAACAACTCTACTTGCTGTTATTTCAAAACAGTAAAATTTTCAAAAACATACACCCGATTAAACTGATTTTTTGAAAATATTGGACTTTGAAATTTCCAACCAGGAAAACATACGCTCGTTGCTCATTGCAAAATATGTTTTTGGATCGCGCGAAGGTACTTTGACCTAATAGTTATTTGTTCGTGCATGCTGATTCTTTAAATAGTGTGTAATCAAAACTAAAAACAGAATATCGCTAATTTTCCTTTACAAATATAAGTGATGCAATTACTCTATATTTTCTCGTAAATTGTAATTACATGTTTTTATTTAGTATCTGTTTTAAAACTGAAGCATAAGATAATGGAACATTGATCTAATTTATTACGAGGGCTACCTTTTAAGTTTTATAAAAACAATAAAAGAAAAAAGTTTTTTTGGTACAAATCATTTTATTGTTTTTCAGAATATTCGCCTTTAAGATTTATACACTTTTGTATGGCTTCAAACCAATTCTCGAAACATTTTTTCCACTCTGAAGTTGGTACCTCAAAAAGTAGTAGTAGTTTTGGAATGATTCAACAGCTTCTTGAGGTGATGAAAATTGCTGTCCACGCATTTGTTTTGACATTAGGGAACAAGAAGAAGTCGTTAGGCGATAGATCAGGTAAATACGGGCAATGAGACAATCAGCAATAATTGTTTTTCGATCTTCTAAAGCAATGGTTGCAACATGTCCGGTATAACCAAAGAAAGAAACAATCATTTTCTGGGAAGTTCTTCCCGAACGAACCACTTTGGAGTCAGTTTATCTTGGAGCACCTAAACAGTTGATTGTTGCTTGTTTCCGGCTCGTACGAATATGTCCAAGCTTCATCCCCTGTACTAAGTTGGGAATGTGGAATCTTTGGCACAATGATACTACTCAGTATATATCACCACTCCTGATGAAGCTAACATGGTTAGCGAAACGCGCGTCGATTGCAAAAATAAAGTGTTTGGTGGAGTGGTGATATATACTGAGTAGTTTCATCCCCTCTTATGATATTGTATACGGATTTCCCATGTCCTCGGTCGAATTTCTTGACTATTTTCTTATATCAATTGACACGAACCTATTTTTGAGTTTCGGTCAAATTATGCGGAATCCATCGGGAACAGATCTTCTTCACAGCTAAACCTTCCTGCAAAATCAAATGTACTGCAGTCTTCGATATACCTAAGAATGCCTCTATCTCACAGTAAGTCACATATTTGATCCTCTTCAGTCATGTTGCGCACAGCATCGTGGTTTTTTGGCACAACAACTGATTTTGGTCGACCTTCATAAAATTCGTCTCTGACGTGCGCACGACCATGACGAAATTCAGCAAACCAATTGTAAACAGTCTTTTCTGATCATCATTCGTTACCAGAAGTTGAACGAAGCAATTCGAGACATTGTTATTGAGTGAGATGTTTACTAAAGTCGTAAAAAATCATCCAACGAAAACATTCACGTGAAATTTCCGTTCGTTCACAAAACTGTTTTTTTAAATGCGCACTGTAAACAAACTACTCGACCAATTTGTGAGCTGCTACTGTTTGAACAATAACTAATGGTAATGTCACATCTCAATAGCGCCATCTGGTGGTCGTTTGTAACAACTTAAAAGGCGACCCTCGTATGTCAGCTGAAAAGATGAAAAAAGTAAAACAATCTTTGTAAAATCCCCTTACTTCTTCCGATGTTTTGAATACTCTCAGTATTATTAAATCACAAATGGATATGTCGTTTCATTTGGAACCTATTCACCGTCACAGACAGGCCAAGTCATAGAAATTACGAAATATGCTTTGAGTGATCTTATGGATTTTACTACATAGAGTAATGCAACGTGGAGAAAAGATAATAAGAAGTAAAAATCATCGTCAAACAGAATGAAACAAACATTGAACCAGATAAACTCATACTGGATAAGTAATAACACACACACGTCACCAAGAATGCAATGATGTTTCAACACCCTTACATATGCCACGAATTATCGCCACAGTATGAAGTTGCGTAGTTTTCATTCATTGTGTAGTCTATAATTTTGACTTTAATGTTCTCTTGAATTTCATTCAAAGTTAAATCTATTTCAACCACCTAGGCTGTCTGAAAAGTTCTCAGCCTGACAAAATGATGGCGTTAGAAACTGTGAAACCATGATTGTATTGGAAAGTTCCATCCTTTATATAAACACATGTAAAATTTTATTTCGATCTGTCAATTCATTCGAATAGTAGCAGCTATCTAATATTGACGTGTCATTGATTTTTTAAAATGGAAAAAATTGAATATCGTGCAGTGATTAAATTTTTTGTTTTGGATGGTTTAACGCCAACAGAAATTCATCCGAAATTATTAAAAGTGTATAAGGATGCATCACCTTCATTTTCCACTGTAAAAAAATGGGCTGCTCTTTTTAAATCTGGTCGTACAAGCCTCGAAGGTGATCCACGCGAAGGTTGTCCAAAAACTGCTACCACACCACAAATCATTCAACAAGTCCATGATATGGTGTTAGATGATCAACGAGTGAAAGTGCGTAAAATATCTGAGGCTATAGGTATCTGAAAAGAACGAATTGGAAATATTTTGCATGAATTAATATGAAAAAGCTTTGTTCAAGATGAGTGCCGAATTTGTTGACAATTGACCAAAAACGCTTTAGAATGCATATTTCTCAAGCGTGTTTGGATCGTTTTAAAGCAAGATAAAATGGATTTCAAGCGTTGTTTCATAACTGTTGATAAAGCTTGGATCCACCACTATACACCAGAGTGAAAAGAACAGTCGAAACAGTGGTGAAAGTGCACCAAAGAAGGCAAAGACGGTTCCATCAGTCGAAAAGGTTATGGCAACAGTTTTTTGGGATTACAAAGGGGTTTTGCTGATTGATTATCTTCAGAAAGGTAAAACAATTAACTTTGAATATTATTGTCACCTTTTGGATTAATTGGATACAAAAATTGGTGAGAAAAGACCTGCATTAAAGAAGAAAAGAATCTTTTTTTATTAAGACAATGCACGTGTTCACACGAGTGTTTTGATGATGGCAACATTCAACAAATTAAAGTACGAATTGCTCGAACATCCAGCATATTCTCCAGATTTGGCTCCCTCTGACTATTATCTGTTTCCAAACCTGGAAAAATTCCTAGCTGGAAAGCGATTTAGATCAAATGACGAAGCTATTGCAGCCGTGGATGGAAATTTTGCAGACATTCCGGAATCACACTTTAATGATAGTATTGAATTATTGGAAAAAAAACGTTGGAATCTGAGGTTTCAGGAAATTGTATTGAAAATTATATTTCACGTCAAAAAAATTTTCTTTCATTGTTAGGCCCAGAACTTTTCAGACAGCCCACGTATGTCTAAAATTTCTAATATTTGTAAAAACTTTTATATATATATATATATATATATATATATATATATATATATATATATATATATATATATAGATATATATGTGTGTGTTATATATACACACATAGATCCAAGGTGTTCTATATTTGCACATTTCCGCGGTCTCGGTATATAAAACGCCTTTGTTTATCGTTTAAATGAGGTTAAACGAACTTTCTGTAAAATCAGTCAGTAGCGTAGAAAAGTGGACCTCGGAATATAATTTTAAAAGAACCAATTTTCAAGTTCATTTAAATATTTGCAGGAAGTTCAGAGGCAAATTAAGATCTGCATTTAATATAATTTTTTTTCAGTATTTATACGAGGCGCTCTTTTTAAGTAAGTACCGTATGGCCGCTGCAGCGTTGCAGTCGTCATTCCGCGCATGCACGCTGAGTACCTGCATCTATTGGCTAGCCATGGACGCCAATACGGATGCTTGCTGTTTCAAAAAAAAGGGTTCTTTATTTTAAATAAACCAGAACTTAAGTAAAGTATAGGATTCTGTAACACCTTGTTAAGGCCCTGTTTAAACATTTTTGCTTCTTTTTAATCCTATTTTTTTTAGTTTCCTCGCCAATTTTTTGGTTGATCCATATATTTAAATACTTTTTACCAAAATTAGAAAAATATCATATGAAATAGAAGGAAAAACACGGCCTAGTGCAAGTCAGACTTGCGCAGTTAGTGTTTCGTACCGTGATTGCTTTTAATACACAGTGACTTCACAAAACACTTGAATGGAGCAATAGAGGCCGATTCAAATTTTTATCCAAAATAATGTTTTCTGATGAAGCTACTTTTCGCAGTAATGGAGCAGTTAACAGCAATCACTTGCATTATTATTCAACAGTTTGGGTCCGGGAAGTTCAAAACCAAAACCATTGGTCGGTTAATGAATGGCGTGGAATATTAAATTTTCGAATTATTGGGCCATATTTTCCGCGAACCGCTTAACGGGCCTAAATATCTAAATTTTTTGCAAAACGAATTACCCCAGCTTCTTGAAGAAAATAATAAGGGAACAAATGTGGATTCAACAAGACGGAGCTCGTGCTCATTACCACCGGGAAGTTCGGGAATTGTTAAACGACTTAACATATGTATTCAAGTAGACGGGCATATTTTACGTCATAATAATTAATCATTAGATAAGTTAAACTATATTAAAATTATTATTAACTATTTGTTTATGTTTTCACAATAGCGTAGGGTAAAAATGGAAAAATTCATAATAAATCGAAAACTATTAGAAATAGGTATATGAGATACTCAATAAAAGTTGGAGGGTTTTGTAAAATTTATCAGGAAGAATAATAAGATGGTGTGCCACTTAAAAAATTTGAGATTTTTCAATTCAAAATAGTCGAAATGTATAAATTTATTTTGAACACCGTGTAGCATCTAACTCAAGTTTCTTTACATATATCTTTTTTTTTTCATATTTATAGAACGCTCATAGCAATTATGAGTATTCCACCTTCAGAAACAATGGCGCTACTGGCAATTTTTTACAAAACTGAAAACTCTTAGCATTTTAAAAAAAAAATTGAAATATTAGAAAAACTACTAGGTTTAGGTATATAACATTATTAATAAAAAAGTTATACAATTTTACGCAGAATTTAAAAATAAATTAGAAAATAGGATTTCATAACATATGTTTATATCGGCCCCACTTTTTTTGATGTACCCTGTTTACTAAAAAATAATTTGAAACTGTGCACCTTAACATTCCCTAAAACTATTGTATTTAACATTTTTTCGTCATTCCCGAAACAAATGAGATAATGAACTTTACTCTATCGTTTGACTCACCCTGTACAATATTCGATTTTTTTTTCCATTTTTAAAAAATACTCAAACATGTCTACTTTAACCAGCTGATAATCAGTGAATGGCTTCACAGATTGAATTGAAATTTAGGGTGTGTTCATGTGATAGATGAAGGTTCAAAATGGTGTTCAATATTAGGTGATGCTCCGTAAGTGTCGCTAATCAAAAACTTATTGACTGACGTGATACAAGCCCAGTGCTATTCAAGTAGGTGGATGGACTATTATCAAGACTTTCTAATTTTTTTTTCATATACCAGATAAATTATCGAAAGTAATGCACTCGTGATAATTTTCATTCAATCTACACCTTATGGAGAATATTCCAGAATTTTTTCCAAATTTTTTGATTAGCACTTTTGGAGATAGGGGGGGGGACAGCGATTTTTGGCGATTTTTTGAAACTAATATAAAGAAAAGTTTGCGCGAGTATTACACGATATATATTTTATTTCATTTGACACTCCACTCGATGACCTTGATTTTTTTTTTCGCTACCACTACAATAGTTACCCTAAATATATTTCTTATACGTGTAAAAAGAACATAAATAATCTTGATAATACGTTCCAAAGGGCCAAATGAAATCAGGTTATTTTATTTTTTAACACGAAATTTTTTATTGTAGGTTATTATTATATTTTCATAAAATATAAGAATTCAAATTTTTGTGCAAGTATCTCAAAATAGGTCGTTGTTTTCATAGATAAGAGCTAGTATTTTGATCAAATTGCGCATTTTTACTAATTACTTGAATTGACTGACTAAATTGGCATAAGTGGTTTTTGTTATCTACCCCAAAAACAAATATTTATGAATACAGTATTTAATTAGTTTTTGAGATAACAGAGTTTATTATATGCAGTGATTTGCACTCATCCACTTCTACTTCAATAGTTAGAAAGAGAAAAGAAACATTGTATGACTAGAATATACGTAATGTTTTTTAATAATATTTTTTTACGAGGTTGTTATACGAGGGTTCCTTTTAAGTTTTTACAAAAACGATGAAAGAAAAAAACATTTTTGGTACAAGTCGTTTTATTGTATCTCAAAATATTCGCCTTTAAGATTTATACACTTTTGCATGCGTTCGAACCAATTCTCGAACCATTTTTTTTCCACTCTGAAGTTGGTACCATGGTTTTGAAAGGAATCAACAGCTTCTTGAGGTGATGGAAATCGCTGTTAACGCATTTTTTTTTGACATTCGGGAACAAAAAGAAGTCGTTAAGCGATAAATCAAGTGAATACGAGCAATGAGACTTTAATTCGATGTTTTATTCCGTCAAATTATCAATTGTTTGACGTGCTGTGTGAGAGCAGCCATTGTCATGATAAAGAATGATGCGACATTTTCAGTTGTTTATCCTGATTTTATCGATGACTTCTTCTTATTGCATACCATTCAGCATTAACTGTTCTAAATGGTTGCGATATGTCCGGTATACCCAAAGAAACAAGTAGTCATTTTCTTGGAAGTGTGAACGACTTTTGTTGGATTCAGTTTATCTTCGAACACCCAAACAGTTAATTGTTGCTTAGTTTCCGACTCGTACGAATATATCCAAGTTTCGTCTCCGATTACGATGTTGTATACGGATTTTGCATGTCTTCGGTCGAATTTTTTTAGCATTTCCTTACACGAATTGACACGAGCCCGTTTTTGAGTTTCGATCAAATTATGCGGAATCAATCGGGAACAGATCTTTTTCACAACTAATTGTTCATGCAAAATCGAATCTACTGCAGTCCTCGATGTGCCTAAGGATGTCTCTACCTCACGATAAATCACATGCGTCACATCTTCAATCATTTTGCGCGCAGAATTGATGTTTTTGGGAATAACAACTGATTTTGGTCGATCGTCACGAAATTCATCGCTGATGAAAGCACGACCATCACGAAATTCTCCAAACCAATTGTAAACAGTCTTTTCTGATAGTGATTCATTGCCAAAAGTTGAACGAAGCGATTCGAGGCATTGTTGTTGAGTTAGACCTTTAGTAAAATGTAAAATTTTACAACAGTGGTAATGTCACATCTCAATAGCGCTATCTAGTGGTAATTTGTAAAAAATAATAAAGACGACCCTCGTAATAGGTTGTCGACAACATAGCATTTTTAGTAGGCGACACTGAATGAGGTCATTAAAAAAATTGGATGAATTTCAAGTTATTTTAAATTCTAAACGTTTTCGATATAATTGTGAATCAGCTTATTGGGATAACCTGGTTATCCAATAACTATTTTAATTTTTTGGTAGCTTTTTCGTTTTAGTGGAGCAATTTGGCTCGATGTGTGTACCAGGACAAAGATCTGTTCTGACACATTTTCGATTCGGAAATCTGAGTCGTAATTATATTTGGCTGCCATATTTGTTTCTCTTGGAAATCACGGCATGAACTTAATTTATGTGTTATATTTAACTCACCAACTATTATTGCTGGAAAGAGTTTGTAGAAATTTCTGTACTGCATAGTAACAAAATAAACTGTTGTACATTGTTGTACGCAGTTGGAAACGCTATTTGGGCATTTAAAGAAATATTTATCCTGTCATTACTGGTAAATAAAATATTAACCTAGCTTGAAGTCCATGCCAAATAACATGACGTTTCAAATCATCAAAAAGAAAAGGTTAGATGATTTTCCTTCTTCAGAAACTTACATTTCTAAAATAAAATACTGAAATCCATTTTTTCATATTAAAAACAATTTAAAAGTTGTCAACTCGGTATTTTAAGAGGTTACGTAAAAAATAGGCAGATAATATTTTTTTTTTTGACGCAACTATTGTATATATAATATAGCTTTTATTTTTCATAAATACGTTATGGTTTTAGCAACAAATTAAAAAAGAACATATTTAAAAAAATTAAAAAATGGCGGAGATATGAACCATGTTGTAGGACCCTCTTTTGAAAATCCTTGCCAAGGGTGGAATTTTTTTCTCAGTCAAGAATCGTTTAAAAACTAAACAAATCATTTTTTTGTGTTAAGAAAGGTCCTAACTGAGTGGCCACGTATCGAAAAAAATTTTAAAAAGTTTTTGTAGGAGTGACAGTGGTTTGAAAATAAACTCGGATTTTTCACAAAAATTTTAGGTTTTAAAAATTAATAAAACATGAACAGTGCATCGTACCGATAAAACCTTATGTCAACTTCAAGATAATATTATAAAGAATATGTGGTTTAAATTTGATCAAAATCGGTTCGGTAGATCTCGAGATATTTTGTCCACGAGTTTGAAAATAGTAGTTTCGAGAAAAATGCAAAAGAAAATAACCGGTCAAGTGCAAGTTGAACTTGCCCAATTAGTGTTCCGTACGTTGATTGCTTCTAAAATAAAAAATTTTGGTACGGAGGTATAAAAATGATCAGTGACTTCACAAAACACACCCCAAATCAGTTTTCAACAAAGTTTGTTTCCGATATTTACTGAAAACTGAAGACCTTGAAATTTTTGCTTTTTTTATATACCAGATAAATTATTAAAGGTAATGCACTCGTGATAATTTTCGTTCAATCTACACCCTAGAATTTTTTCAAAATTTTTTGATAAGTACTTTTCGAAGGCGGGTGGACAGCGATTTTTCGCGATTTTTTGAAAAATAATACAAAGAAAAGTGTGCACAAATATATATATATATATATATATATATATATATATATATATATATATATATATATATATATATATATATTAGCTGTCAGCATAAGTGAAGGAGAATATTAATTATTTATAATTGTTTTCAGCAGACTGGCTTGTTTACATTACGTAGATTTAACTATACTTAAGTTACTGTTATTGATTTGTCCCAAAACTATTAATTTTTGTTATTACTACAGATATGACCATAGCGTATAAAACTGTTTAAGTAACCCTAATGAGATTTAGGTAACAGGGATATTTTGGCACGCGCTCTATGAATTATAGTTTAGAGAGAGTTACTCGTATTTCACAAGCTTTCATTTGACACCACACTTGATGACCTGATAATTTCCGATTTCATCCCCCAAAACTAACCCTTTAAGTTAAAATTTAACTTTCAAAACTACCTGGCTCTGATGGGCCCGTCAATTCCTATATTAGCGCCAAATTTCAAGTTTCTACGTCAAATAGTTTCGGAGAAAGTCGGATGTGACAAACAAATTTTTTTTTTCATATCCGATTTCAGCCCCCAAAACTAACCCCTTAAGTCAAAATTTTAACTTTCAAAACTAGATGGCTCTGATGAGGCCATCAATTCCTATATTATTACCAAATTTCAACTTTCTATGACAAATAGTTTCGGAGAAAATCGGGTGTGACAGACAGACGGACAGACACCGAAGTCATCTTATAAGTGTTCCGTACGGAACACTAAAAAGTACCGCGTCCGCGTCTTAAAAGTCTATAATTTTTTTTATATTACCTTCAATCTGCGATTCCAGTTTGTATAACTTGAACTATTCTTAAAAGTGTAAATAATAAATCTAACAAAAAAAAAAATCGATTTTTTGAAAATTTCAAAGTGGCGTGTAAAGCTTGAAATATTTTTAAAAGTATAAATAATAAATCTAATAAAAAAAAATCGATTTTTTGAGAATTTCGAAGTGGGGTCTAAAGCTTGAAATATTTTTAAAAGTTTAAATAATAAATCTAACCAAAAAAAAAATCGATTTTTTGGAAATTTCAAAGTGGCGTAACCAAATCCGATCATTGACGCTGATGGGAATTGAATGAACTACTGAATCATTAGCATTCTAAATGGCAATCCTTTACTGCCGCAATTTTAGATTGAATCGGTAAATATAACAATTTTCTTTTTGTTTATTCTGTGAATTATCACCTTTCAAGCGCGCGTTTCTGTGGTCAGCTCCGAATAGTTTCAACAGAGATAAACAGTTTTAAAGCCATTTAGGGAAAATAGGACCCGATATTTGCTCGACAACCTATTATACGTATAAACTCGTTGCCCCAAAAATATTTTTAAAATTACGAGACATATTCGAAAAGTAAAGGCCGTTTGGTCATAAAAAAAATATATTCGTTAGGGAAAGTTTTTATTGACGGTTTTAGTTTCCTACAAACCGACTTCACTTTTTCACATAATCGCCGTTCATGTCTAAGCACTCCCTCTGCATAGAAGTTCTCTGCCTGGGAATTAAACCGGTTGACAACGGCGGTCTTAAGTTCCTCGTCGTCTTTAAAGCGTTGTCCACCAAGCCACTGTTTCAAGTGCAATCGTGGATCCGATAGCAGTTTTTGATCCACTTGTTGAACGATTTCATCGGTCTGGATACTGGGCCTGCCACTCCGCTCTTCATCATGCACATTTGTGTGGGCGGCCATTTGTGAAGTCTCGGCACCATTATCTAACCTCTCCTTCACTCATTATGGTAGGTCCATAAACCAGGCACAACTCCTGATAAATTTGAGCAGCTGATGACACAAAGATCGAATCACAGCACGCACTTCGCAACGATTTTCGCGGACATTGTGATCTGCATTTACCGACAGGCAAACGACTACTGAATCAAAACAATAACTTCAGTGGCTTCGAAAACAAGCAATAGATGGCGCTGCATGTGTACAACTTTGTTCACACGGCCCTTTACTTTTCGAACACGCCTCGTACCTAAATTTACTAAAATTTAAAAACAAAAAGATTTTCTTATGACGAAAATAAAATACTTTGTTTTACGTCGAAAATTGTGTACACATCCGAAATTAAACATGTTTTATAATTATCTGACTTATCGATTACAAACAATAAGTGGATTGGTTTTATCTAAATTAAAATGCCTTCTAAAAAGATTAAGTATGATATATGAAGAGAACACGTATAGACTTAAAAAATTTAAAAATCCTATTGATCAAAATATCAATTTAATTTGCTTTTCGTTACGCAAGAACCTATTTTAAAAGCAAGAATAACCGGTCAAGTGCAAGTCGGACTTGCGCAATTAGTGTTCCATACGTTGATTGCTTTTGAAATCTTATGCAATGGCCACTAAAAAGCCCGGATCTGAATCCGATAGAACATGTATGGGATCACCTTAAGAAAAATGTGAAACGTCATATATCTGCACCCAGAAACCTGAGGGAACTTGAAAATGCAATTATCACAGAATGAGAGCAAATTCCTCAAGATTTTATTCAAAGTTTAATTAGAAGCATGCCTAGGCGCATAAACGCTGTCATCCGAAGTAGAGGAGGCAACACACGCTACTAGTGTCCCAGTTTCACCATTAATTTTGCTACTGGTGTCCCAGTTTATTTTTTTCATTATTACATAATTTCAACGATTTTGTTTATTTTTTTGTTATTAGGTCTTAAGAATAATTTTAATTCGAATCTTATAGAGAAATTTTTTTTGAAAGTTTTATTACGGAGGTATAAAATAATTAATGACTTCACAAAACACACCCCAAATAAGTTTTCAACAAAGTTTATTTTCGACCTTTGTTGAAAACTGATGACCTTGAAATTTTTGCTTTTTTTTTATATACCAGATAAATTATTAAAGCATGATAATGCATAATAATTTTCGTTCAATCTACACCCTGTGGAGAATATTCCAGAATTTTTTAATCAGGGGGGGGACAGCTATTTTTGGCAATTTTTTTAAAATAATACAAAGAAAGGTGTTCATAAATATTACATCTATAATATATAGAAAATGCAACGTCTCTCTGTCTGGCTGTCTGTTTGTCTGTATGTCCGTTAGTGTGCTTATCACTGGGGAACCACTTATCCGATTTACGTGCTTTTTTTTTTTAAACCATACATATGGTATAGGCTATATTTTTATTACGTTAGGTAACATAAGGAATAAGCAGTGACGATAATAGTGAATCAAATCGGAAAAAAGTTTGCCGCTAGCGCGTTCTCTTGCAATACACTGCCCAAAACCATTAAATATGGAACAATATCATATAGCAAAGAATATATATATACAGTAATACCCCGCTTTACGCGAGGATACGTTCCGAAAAAAAATCGCGTTAACTGAAATTCGCGTATATCGAGGTTTATGATTAAACATAGTCAAAATTTAATACAAAAAAATACAAATCATTTTAATCAATCACTTTAATTCTAAGAACACTTTATGCAATACATACTCTTATTTTTTACGGAAAAATACATCTATTGTCTTTTGGGTAACGTTTTGTTTTACGTTCTTGTAAAATACGTTCATAACACCCAACACTGTTTTTAATTGTTTGACACACGGTCAAGACACGGTCATCATTATTGTCTATACTCTGCAATATGTCCAAACCTGAATAAATTTTTGAAAGTGCATTTTGTATTTCCCCTGAAGATAAAACTTTCTCTTCTACTTGTTCTTCCTCATCGTAGATAGGATTATTCTGTAACTCGATCAGATCTTCATTGCTAATAGGATCGTCGTGCGTTGCTACAAGTTCTACGAGATCTTCTACCGTGACATCTTCAAGTTCAGACCCCTCAATCATTGCAGCAATGTCTTCAAGCACTTGTCTCTGCATCTGGACAATTCTTCTAGGTGCTTCCACTACATCTGGCCAAAGATTACGCCACACCCCATTCATACAACTCATTTTAACTTCCTTCCAAGCCTCTTCTATGTTGTGAATAGACTTCATAATGTTGTATGACTTCCACCACTCTCGCATAGACTGTCTTCCTTCCCCGTCAGTTTCATGAATTAGTTGGCTAAAAAGTGCGGCGATGGTAATAAGCTTTGAAGTTTGCTATTGCTTCCTGGTCCATAGGTTGTAATATTGACGTAGTGTTTGGTGGAAGGAACTTTAACGTACACTTTTAAGTCTCTGGGCGTATCAAGTGAGGTTTGGATGTCCTGGGGCATTGTCTAAGAGTAATATAACTTTAGGTTCAAGCCCATTTCTGTCACAGTATGATTTGACTGATGGGCAAAAACTATTAGAATACCATTCTTGAAAAATTTCCCGTGTAACCCACGCCTTTCTGTTTGATCGCCACACAACTGGTAGACTTGTCTTGTCTGTGCCTCGCATTGCACGGGGTGTTTCTGAATGGTACACTAGTAAAGGTTTCAGTTTGAAATCACCAGTGGCATTACCACCCAGCAGAAGTGTTAGTCGATCTTTCGCAGCTTTGAAACCACTGGCTTGACGTTCTTCCTTAGAAATGAATGTTCGAGATGGCATTTTTTTCCAGTAAAGTGCGGTCTCATCAACATTGAAGATGAGACAAGCAGGAATTTTCTCTCGTCTAACGAAGTCTTGAAACTTGTCTGGAAACTCAGCTGCAGCTTGAATGTCCGCGCTGGCCGCCTCGCCTGTTATGTGGATATTGTGAAGATTAGAACGCTGCTTGAACCGATGGAACCAGCCTCTGCTGGCAGCAAAAGTCGGAGTGGCACTCCCTTCTCCTTCTTTTGTTTTCAGCATCTCATACAAAGATTTTGCTTTTGTGCATATGAGATCTTGACTTAGTGGTGTGTTCTTCTTATTCAAATCTTCGATCCAGACTGACAGTAATTTCTCCATTCTTTCTAAGATAGATGATCTCGAACGAGAAAGTTTTGTTGCACTTATAGGTGTTGAACCTTCGCTGGAGATTTTAATTTTTTCCCGATTTTTATAAATCGTTCTCACAGTCGATTCTGAGAGTCCAAAATCTCTCCCAACAATTGTTGCTTTGCCTCCATTTTCCATTCTTCTTAACACTTTCATCTTCAATTCCAAAGTGACGCTTTTACGCTCTTTTTCTTTACAGGCGGCATTTTTAACGTAGGGTTTAAATTATGTATGTATGTATCTCCAATAAATATTAAAACAAAACTGCCAGCCGACCGAACTAACATTACGGAACAAATGAACACACGAAACGAACGAGGAAATCCCCATAGAACAAAGTCGAAGGACAGGGAATTCCCAATTCTTCAAAGAGAATATTCAGAGAAAGCGGGGATCCCCCCGCGACCATAGAGAAGTTAATGACTACATGAGCGCGAAATTTGAAATTCGCGTTATAGTGAAACCGCGCGTAACGGGGTCGCGCTAAGCGGGGTATTACTGTATATATATATATATATATATATATATATATATATATATATATATATATATATATATATATATATATATATATATATATATATATATATATATATATATATATATATATATATATCATGCAACGTCTCTCAGTCTGTCTGTCCGTTAGTGCGCTTATCACTCGAGAACCACTTATCCGATTTACGTGCTTTTCTTTTAAAACATACATATGTTCTCTAGCTGGTTATAGGATATTTTTTTATTACATTAAATAACATAAGAAATAAGCAGTGACGATAATAGTGAATCAAGTCGGAAAAAAGTTTGCCGCTAGCGCGTTCTCTTGCAATACGCTGTCTTAACCATTAAATATGGAACAATATCATGTAGCAATGAATAATAATATATATATATATATATATATATATATATATATATATACATATGTATATATAAAATACAACGTCTCTCTATCTGTCTGTCTGTTCGTTAGTTCAGTTCACTTAAGATTCGAGAACCACTTATCCGATTTACGGTTTTTTTTAATTCATACATATGTTCTCTGTTCAGGTTATAGGATATATTTAATTACGTTAGGTAATATAAGGAATGAGCAGTGACGGTAATAGTGAATCAAGTCCACGCGAGCGGAGCCGTGGGCACTGCTAGTTATATATATTTTTGAACTTGTGTTTTCACAAGCTTTCATTTGACACCCCACTCGATGACCTGATAATTTCTGATTTCACCCCCCAAAACTAACCTTTTAAGTTAAAATTTAACTTTCAAAACTACATGGTTCTGATGGGCCCATCAATTCCTATATTAGCGCCAAATTTCAAGTTTCTATATCAAATAGTTTCGGAGAAAATCGGATGTGACAAACACCGAAGTGATCTTATAAGTGTTCCGTACGGAACACTAATAAGATTTTCTCATGACGAAAATAAAACACTTTTTGTTTTACGCCGAAAATTGTGTACACATCCGAGATTAAACATGTTTTATAATTATCTGACTCATTGATTATAAACAGTAAGTAATTAAATTTATCTAAATTGATATGCCTTCTAAAAAGATTAAATATGATATATGTAGAGAACACGTAGTGACTGAAAAAATTTAAAAATTCATTTGATCAAAATATCAATTTTATCTGATTTTCGCGTGTGTTACCCGAGAACTTACCGTATGTTAAAAGCAAAAACAATACGCATTTAGATCTATGAAACCTTTAATAAACTTTAATCTCGAATTAAATAAAATACAAAATTTCGAGAATAATGCTGACATGTGTTTTTCATATGTTTTTTAAGGATACGCAAAACATATTTTGAAGGCGTTATCTAATCTTACAGTAATAAAGGCTTTTAATTCTCCCACGTTATTTATCTAAAAAATAAGATAATAGATATCTATGTTATTTATTTGATAGCTTATTTAAAACTCTTGTTATAGGTTGTCGTCATAGTTTCACCTCGTAAATTTTTTTATTATAGTTAGTATCCCTAAAAGTCAACAAATATAAGATATATTAATCCCCCTTTATTCCTTTTTCTAGCTAGTCACATTTAAGCAGAATAAGATGTCAGTTGATGTGAGTCAACGTTAACTGCTTGATTAGGGGAACTGACAGGGTGAAAGTTTAAAAAATTACATTTATGCGATCACTTCGATTTCCATCTGTCACACCCGGTTTTCTCCGAAACTGTTGGACATAGAAAGTTGAAATTTGGTGGGTGAAATCGGACGTAAAAAAAATACCAGACCATCGAGTGTGGTGTCAAATGAAGGCTTGTGAAAACACGAGTTCAAAAATATACATAGTGTAATATTTTCGCACGCTTGCTTTGAATTATTTTTAAAAATTGCAAAAAATCGCTGCTCCCCTCCCCCTATTTCGAAAAGTACTAATGAGGAAATTTTGAAAAAATTTTGGAATATTCTCCTTAAAGAGCAGATTGAGCGAAGATTATCACGGGTGCATTACGTTTGATAATTTATCTGGGTGGTATATAAAAAAACTATGTTGTTTGACGATATGGTGGAGGTCTTTAAAATATACTTTTCAGTACATTACTGTTACCAAGTGGCGCGTCATTTCTGTAGAAAGAGACAATTTTATTTTGTTTGTTTATTATTAAATAAATATTTAAGTAGTAAATACTTATTTTACACTTTTATTACTACATTCTGGATTGAGCCAGAATGATTTATTAGCTATTAGGTAGCTAAGATACATAACTATTATAGATTATTCACTAAGAAAAAATGTGAAAATAACACGTAGGCTAAAAAGTTTTTGGTCTGACACATAGATGTCGCTCTTTTTCAAAAAATTCATATAATTTTTAGGAAGTACCAACTTTCAAACGATACGTGTCAAAATTTCAATGACACTTAGACGATTAGTTTACAAGTAGCAGTGGTTTTTAGTGATGCTACTTTTGATATTTCCCAAATAATGGAAAAAATCGATTTCGTGTGGTGATTAAACACTGCTTTTTGATGGGAAAAAAGCCGTTCAAGCAAAGCAATGGCTTGATAAGTGTTACGAGGACTCTGCCCCTGGAAAATCACTCGTCATTTACTGGTATACTGAATTTAAACGCGGTCGTACAGATACAAATGATGCTGAACGCTCTGGAAGCCTATATGAGGTGATTCAACCGGAAAACATAAAAAAAATCCACAAAATTGTTTTGAATGACGGTAAAGTGAAATTGTGTGAGATAGCTGAAAACATAAAGATATCAAAAGAACGTGTTTGTCATATTTTGCATGAACATTTGAGCATGAGAAAACTCTGAAATGGGTACCGCCTTTCCTCACAGTGGACCGAAAACAACAACGTGTAATTCTGAGCGCTGTTTGGACCTGTTTAAGCGCAATAAAAAAGGATTTTTTCATGCGATATGTGACAATGGATGAAACATGGATCCACCACTATACACCGGAATCTAATCGGCAATCAGCCGATGAAAGCCGCCCGAAGCGACCAAAAATACAACAGTCGGCTGGGAAGGTTTGGGCCTCTGTATATTGGGATGCGCATGGAATAATTTTCATCAACTATGCTGAGAAGAGAAAAACCATCAATAGCGAATATTATATAAATTTATTGGTGCGTTTGAACGCAGAAATCGTAAAGAAACGGCCCCAAATGAACAAGAAAAAAGTGCTCTTTCATCGAGACAATGCACCGTGTCACAAGTCAATGGTTACGATGGCAAAATTGCATGAATTGAAGTTCTAATTGCTACCTCATCCACCGTATTCTCCAGATTTGATCCCCAGCGGCTATTATCTATTCGCAGACCTCAAAAAATGCTCGCCGGAAAGAGATTTGGCTACAATGAAGAAGTTATCGCCGAAACTGAGGCCTATTTTGGAGACAAGGACAAGTCCTTCTACAAGAAAGGTATAGAAATGTTAGAAAAGCGTTGGACTAATTGTATCGCTCTTGAAGGAGACTATAAGACTATATTGATGAATAATGTCGAATTTTGCAAAAAAAAAAATGTGTTTTAAGTAGCTAGACCAACAACTTTTCAGCCTACGTGTTACATATTGGATCTTAAGATATATACATGTCAGGGACCTAATTAACTTAACCTAGGTAAAGATTTTATTTTATTTCATAAGCAATCACGGTACGAAACACTAATTGTGCAAGCCCACTTGCACTTGACCGTTGTTTTTTAAATTATTTACTTTGCAATAATTAAAATTTATTAAATTACGCCATAAAGGATTTTATCTATATTTTTAATTCCCAAAACATACCATTAAATTGATTTGTTAAAATATTAGAATATTAGGAAAACATATGCTCGTTGTTCATTGCAAAAGATGTTTTTAGAATAATTACGTAGCAAAGATGCTATAACTATTACACATCATTGACTAAGAAAAAACGTGAAAATACATAGTGGATCTTAAGATGTCAGGGATCTAATTAACTTAGCCTAGGTAAGGATTTTATTTTATTTTAAAAGCAATTACAGTACGTAAGACTAATTGCCCAAGTTTAACTTGCACTTGACCGGTTTTTTTACAGAATTTGAAAGTATACATTTTCGAGAATATTACCCTAAAATATTAGGATAAAATTCGTAAAAATAACGAAGTTAAGGTGCATTTTTTTCTCTTGATGCGTCCAGGGCATGAAACGCCCGCTTGAAATACCGGCTTGGGTAATGCATTATCGGCAGGTTTCTATGAAAGAACATTATTTCAAAGATTAAATGAAATTATAAGACTTTTATTGTGTTGGCACCTCTCTAACTTTCTCACTACAATTTTAGCGCCTTATATGTTTGACTATAAATAATTCCACTTAAAATTTGTCCATTACCTTGATCAAAAAACGAGGAAAAATTCTCAAAATTCTGTTGAAACTGTACAATATTTAAGGACCACCGTCCCTTTCCTCCCTTCTTCCTAAAGTAATATTACTCAAAAATCTATATATGCCATTGTCAACCCTGGAGGACTAGGATTACGTTGTGCTACTTAAAAACCTTTACCACTTAAATTTAAACTAATTCGTGAAAATATAACCATCCATTGAAAAAGGAAAAAATCATATATAGAGAGAAATAGAAAATGATTAGGTCAAATTCGTCGAACACACCCCACTTTTGTTTGTTGAAGAGTTAAAAAAATTGACCACAGAATAATTTGTGCGTGCTATTAGTTTTCAGCGATCAAGTAAGTTGGTCCAACCCGTTTGTCATACAAGTTGGTCAAGTAAGTTTGACGGTACAAGTTGAGCTAACATGTTCAAGTAAAATAGACAGACGGACAAACTCATCGGTTGCTAGTGAAGTATAGACTATGCCGGACATTGTGATTTGTTGTTGCATTATTATTTCTTGTTTTCATTACATTTCCGTGATGGATATAAACCACATATCATATTTGAATTGACTGTTACTGAAAAAGAAGAAGGTTAAAAGGAAATCAAATAAAAAGTGGAGCAAAAAGTGGTTATTTAAAAGAGCACATGTAAGCCTCAAGATTGGCATAGCTATATGAGGATGGACGAAGATACTTACTTATTACTGCTCTCACTTATTTCGCCAAAAATAAAAAAGGACATGACATAGCGAGAACTCCAAGTTGATGAGTTGGATGGTTTGAAGGTTGGACAACGTTTTACACGTTTAAAGTTACCTGTCAAACCATCAGTTTTCCAACAACTTTTCTGACAAATCCAGAAAACTGTACAACTCGTCATCAAACCATCTAACTCACCAATTTCGCGCGCGCATCATCAAACTGACTTGATCAACTGGCTTGACAAGCCAAGTTGGAACAACTTAGTTGATCGTGTGTAGGGGCCATTAGCCAGTAAAAATTCCCCTATTAATTATATGTGTTAATTCAGTACACAGTTGTTACAATATTTATAAGGATAAACAGTTTAATCATAATTATTTTGGCCTCGTGAAGTTCATAATAAAAAAAATTCTCTTTATCCAACGATTAAACACAACTTGCCTGAATGTTAATCTTGCGAAACGTTAGCGTAAATAATTCATATTTCTGTCCCCATTTACTATTATTCTGTATTATGTCAGCCTGCATAAACGATTTTTTTTATGGTTGCTGCTGCAAAATTCTGGGAGCGACGAAAATGCAAAAAAAATGTATTTCCTCAATTTCGGTTCAACGGAAAGGGATTCCCCGCGGGTCTGTTTTTTTTAGAGGGGCCCGTACTTGGGGAAAATAATTTAAAATTAATAAAATTAAAAAAGATTAAATGAAATGAATATCGGAAGCGTAATTTTTAAAAAACTGGACAATTGCGGAAGAATTCAATTTTTTTCGTTTGCTTTCTGACAGAATGATCAAAGTGCTTGAAAAAGACCGCCATGTAATGTACGCAGGAGTTGTCTCCTACCTCTTAATATTTTTCCAAGGAAACAGTCGTTCGGTTCGAGTTTTCGGAAACATCGCTGCCTTGCCAATTGTCTTTCTCCTACTTAAAGACAGCCTCAACTTAACTGGGATTCGGACGCTTTTAGACTGCCCTGAAAAAACATCAAAATTGTCAAAGTTTCCTTGTAAGAAAGCACCTAAACGTGAAATTGTCATAAGGTAGAGAATAATTACCATGGAAATGGGAGCCCGAAAATTGAACACCTCTTCCACGGTCCCGGATTTTGTATCCACGGCTCTGCCTCCATTTTAACGTAAAATTTCAAGACTTACTAATAATTAAAGAAAACTTACAGAATGTATTTACGTTTTGTTATCTTATTAGTTTTAATATGATTGTTTAAAAGAGGTTCGTACAGGATGTGTTATGCATTTTCATTAATTTATTTCTATATATATATATATATATATATATATATATATATATATATATATATATATATATACATATATATATATATATATATATATATATATATATATATATATATATATATATATATATATGTATATATACGTATATGTATATATACGTATATGTATATATACGTATATGTATATATATATATATATATATATATATATATATATATATATATATATATATATATATATATATATACGAGGCTGGTTTGAAAAGTCCGTGCAAAGTCCGAGAGATGGCACCACCGGCGCGTATCGAGGTCATGTTTAGTTAGTAGCATCTCTTGAATGAACGCACACCAAGTTTCAGCCATATTGGTCTATTTCTTTGTGTTTGGCATTCGTGTGAATCAAGGAAGTCGAGTGATTTTCAAGAAATGGACGAAAAAGAATTTCGTTTGGTGATTAAACATTACTTTATGAAAGGCAAAACGCCTCAGGAGACTAAAGAGAAGTTTGATAAACATTATGGTGACTCTGCACCTTCAATTAGAACAGTTTATAAGTGGTTTCAAAATTTTCGGACTGGCCATATGGTCACAAGTGACGCTGAACGTTCTGGACGGCCTGCGGAGGTTACGACTCCAGAAATCATTGATCAAATCCATGATATGGTGATGGATGACAGAAGAGTTAAGGTGCGTGAGATTGCTAGTGCTGTGGGCATCTCGACTGAACGAGTACATAATATTTTGCATAAACATTTGGACATGAGAAAGCTATCCGCAAGATGGGTGCCGCGATTGCTCACGCTTGACCAAAAACGGAATCGTGTGAAGTGTTGCAAGGATGGTTTGCAGCTGTTCCAGAAGAATCCGGAGGACTTTAAGCGTCGTTTCGTCACTGTGGATGAAACATGGATACGTTACTATACTCCTGAGACCAAACAACAATCTAAACAATGGGTTACCAAGGGGGAATCTGCACCAAAAAAGGCGAAGACCATTCCTTCGGCCGGAAAGGTTATGGCGACTGTCTTTTGGGATTCGCAAGGGATAATCCTCATCGACTATCTGGAAAAGGGTAAAACTATTACAGGTGAATATTATTCATCGTTATTGGACCGTTTGAAAACCGAGCTGCAAGAAAAAACGCCCGCGATTGGCCCACATGAAAGTCCTTTTCCATCACGACAACGCACCAGCACACACCTCAGCAGTTGTGGTCGCAAAATTAATGGAAATAGAATTCCAACTCGTTTCACATCCCCCCTATTCTCCAGACTTGGCTCCCTCGG
>CM032455.1:154319045-154751545 GCA_019049505.1 Pachyrhynchus sulphureomaculatus | reverse complement strand
AAATAAATTTCTCTGGTAAACTCATCCAACAACTGAGTATCTCGTTTGAATGGTTCTGGCAGTCACCTTCTAATACCCTTCTTAATTCTACAAATTTCGTGTTCCATAACTCGGAGTTTTTAAATTCAATGGATTGAAGATCAAAATCATTAATGTCCATCCATGAGAAAAGAGATATGTCAAAGCAACTGCTGGAAAAATCCATTAAATCTGGTTTGATTAAAAAAGCGAACATAGGACCATGTTTATCAAAATCCTGACCCCTCTCGATAAACTCCTCTTTTAAATTAGTCATATACTTAAGAATTTCGTCTATTAGTGCACCATCGTCGACACTGGATATATAAGTTTTTAAATTTGGAAAATATTTATATGTGTTTGTAGTAAAATCGCTGATAAATAAATCTATTTTTAATTTGAATGATTTCCAAGATTCGTATAAATCCAGAACTGTTTTGCCTGAACCTTGTAACTTTAAGTTGAATTCACTGAGATGGTTTGTAATATCAGCAAGAAACATTAACATACAGATCCAGTTCTTATCTTCTAGTTCAGAATAAGCATCCACTTGATTTTTTTCCAACAATAACGATTTAATTTCGCCCAGACATTGCACAAATCTAGAGAGCACTTTACCACGGCTGAGCCAGCGCACATTATTGTGCAATGGTATATCTGAATATGCACTATCTAATTCCTGCAGAAACGCCTTAAATTGTCTATGGATCAGTGAAGAACGACTGACAATGTAGTTAACTATTTTAACCACCCTATCCATCACGGATTTTAAACTTCCAGCGGAGATTTTAGCGCACAAACTCTCTTGGTGAATTATGCAATGAAAATTCAAAACTGATCGACCCATGCGTTCAATAAGAAGGGAAACGCTTTTATGTCTCCCAATCATAGCAGGAGCGCCATCTGTCGTTACGCAAAATTTTTTATTTAAATCAATGTTCCGCTTTTCAAAATATTTAACAAATTCTGAAAATATATCCTCTCCTCTTGTAGTTCCCTGCAATGGGAGCAGAGAAATCAGCTCTTCATACACACTGCCATCATCGAAGTATCGCGCAACAATTGCCAGACGGGCATTGTCATTAATATCGGCACTTTCATCCAATGCTACACTAAATACGAAACTCCGTTTGATAGCGTCTCTCTGCTGTTTTTGGACATTTTGTGTCATTTCGGTAATTCGTCTCTCGATGGTCCGCGCTGATGCTGGTATATCCCTAATCCTGACCAATATTTTATCCTTATTGGGCAAGTCGTCGAATAAAATCTCGCCAGTACTCAAAAACGTTTGCTTCATAAATTCTCCGTCAGTGAACGGCCTACCCTTTTGTGCGAACGATTGTGCAATTTACAAACTGCATTCAGTTACCTGATTTTTTCCTTGGAAAACTTTGCTAAAGAGTGTTGACTGTTTCTCGTATTGTTTACTTGCTCTTTGTATTGCCTCCCTTTTATCAGCGTTATCTTTAAATGACGATTCATGTTTTATCTGGAAATGTCGTTGAACACTAGATGTCTGGAAAACTACGCTTTCCCGACATAGAACACAAATGGCCCGATCGTTTTGCTGTACAAAACCGTAATCTGTTGTCCATGAAGTTTGAAATGATCGAACGTCTACCTTCTGTTTCTTCGCGGCCATAACGCAACGTAATTTTAATTTTTAAACTTTTCGACGACTGTTGACTGGAACGGATGTTACTTCTATACTAAATGATCCAAACGTGTAGCCGCTTGCTATATATAGAAAAATAATGTTTTCAGAAAATTCCAATAATTACGTTTATTAAATTTCTTAGAACAAAAATTATTATCTACAACGCGCCCATTGCAATCAAAGGGCCGCCTAGAAGTTAAATCTAACAAAAACTAAAGTTCGGCAATATAAAAAGAGTTGCGGCGCGCGTCGGAACGATTGAAGTCAAGTCAAACAAAAACCGCCTTATAGCGGCTCTTTTGATCTGAATTGAGGACGTTTATTTGTGTTTTTGCCTAGGCTTATATTTTGAGGCTTGCCGTTTTTAATACTTGCCGAAATTAAAGCTAAACCAATGCATTCAGTAAAATTATAAATTACAAAATATATATTTTGTAGTTTTTGGTAATAATACCTAGTGACCTATATAATATATCGTTTTTGTTTGTATCGTTAAAGTAATACTGTCTTCGATTATTTACTTAATTTCGAAACATGTCACAGATTACAGAATTAATGTGTAAACTTTGAATAGGTAAGCGTGCCATTCAAAATTGCTTGGCGTGCCAGAGATGGCACGCGTGCCATAGGTTGCCGACCCCTGGTCTAGATGATTGATGGTTTATAACTCTAAGGTTAATTTTCTAGTGAATAGGACTAACCTACCTTATCCTAACTTACAACTAACCTAACCTAATTCCCCAATTTGGGAGTGTTGTGTTATAATTTTGTTAGTGTGTGTGTTATTACACTTTAAACTGAAGGAGTAGCTCAACTAACCTACAAACGAGAGAACAAAACTTCGAGTACTTATTCCCGTACTTGTGTAACATCGTGGTAAGGTACAATAAATTACACCTAAAACTAAAATGCATTGAGGGCAGGTATGATTTTCGGGTTTAGGTGAGATTTATTGTACCTTACCACAATGTAACGCCATGAGAGAGCAGTGTAGACTGCTAAAATATGAACTTTGTTCATTTTCAGTGGTTGCACACTAAAAAAATTGTAAAATACGCATTTATACAAAATACTTATCAGAAGCAGCAGAAATATTTTTTATAATCCTGCAAAATTCCATAATTTTTTAACATGGATCACCCTGTAGGCTAATCACACAATCATTACGAATACAAACATATATAACAACCATACCGACTGTAGATCGCTTTAGTTTTAATGTAACCTTCAATATGAACACGCTCTTTATCGTTTCAGGTGCCCAGTCAGCTCCTGCCCCCAAAAGGGGAGTCTTGAAGCAATTTAGCCCCCTACTCGTAGTTATGGTGGGCCTGCCGGGACGTGGGAAGAGTTTGCTAGCCAGAAGGTTGTGCAGATATTTGAATTATACGGGGGATAGTTGTAAAGGTAAGTTTTGACAAGATGAAGGCTTTGAGTGAGTGCGGTAATTGCGTCAGCTTAGATTAAGTGGTATAAAGTGGAAGATTAGTTCTATCTAATCGAATGTTGTGTATTTTTGAAGGCATTTTATCTACTCTTTGCGGAAATTGCTACTTTCGGATCGTTGTTTAGAAAGTAATCATTTTCCGGTTGAATGCACAAGACCATATGTTTATATATATATATATATATATATATATATATATATATATATATATATATATATATATATATATATATCTTCCCCGTCTTCTTCTTGCTCTAGCCTTTCTCTCCTTTGGATATAGGCCTGCCTCATGTTCTTCCATATGTCTTTGTTTTGAGCAATTTAATACCAATTTAGCCCCGCTGATTTTTTAATATCGTCATACCAACGTTGTTGAGGTTTGCTAGTACTTCTTTTTCCCCCCATAGTGTCCATCTGGTCACTTTTCGCTCCAGTTATTAGTATTTTTGGCCACATGGTCAGCCCAGTTCTACTTGAGCGAAGATATCCTCTTAATTATGTCGTGGACCCCTGTTTTTTCCTGATCCAATTGTTTGGTTTGCAGTTCCTAAGTGATATACCTAGGATATGAGCAGTGGAACAGGTCAATAAATTTAAATACTTTGGAAGGACTGTTAATAAGAAGGATTAACAAAGAAAGAAATCGAGTTCAGAGTTTCAAATAGCAAAAGAGTAATACATAGAATGTCTCCACTGCCTTTGGTAGGATACACATTTATCACGGGGCACAACGAGCCGACATGACCGTATACTGCTTAAACCTGTCTTATGTTATGACAGAGGTGAGTAAAAAAATCCTAAACCTAGGATTTGCCTTTCAATTGCTCTCTGGTGAACTTACAATTTTCTAATAATTTTCCATGTCAGAATCCCAGTTTCGCCACCATATGTTGTTACTAGTAGAATGCATTCGTTATATACTTTACTTTTAAGTTTTAAAGACAGTTTGGACTGAAAGACTTGCTTCATTTTACCGTAAGCCGCTCATCCCAGGCGTATCCTTCGATTGAATTCCAGTTCTTGATTCACATTTCCGACCGTAACTTCCTGTCCCAAATACACATATGATTTTTTTCCACTTGTTGTCCATGTACGGATATTACGTCCTTAATGATTGTTTGTTCGTTCGTCTAGAATTTGTGATGTTCATCTCTAAATCGACCTTTTTTGCTGCCGTTTGTCATTCTTGGAGCATTTCTTTCAATTCGATTTCGTTTTCAACAAAAAGTGCGATGTCATCAGCAAATCTTAAGTTGTTGAGTCTATCTCCGGATATGTTAAGTCCCCTGATTTCCTAGTAAAGGCCCTTGAAGATATCTTTTAGTACAGGGATGAATATTTTGGGTGTTATGATGTAATCTTGTCTAACACCTCTCTTTATTTTTACTTCCTTGGTATCCTCGTGTAATCTCACTTTCAGTTTTGATTGTTCATCGATTTTTGTCAGTATGCTAATATACCTTTGATCGAGTGTTTCATCGCTTTCTCAATTGCCCACTCTTTGACTGTGTCAAAGGCTTTTCGGAAGTTGACAAGTGCCATCCACGATATGATATTATATTCAGTTACCTTTTCTATAAGTTGTCTGACTTTTTCGGAAGCCTGCTTGTTCTTTGGGTTGGTAATTTTAAAACTTCTTGTCTAAACGATTTGTGATTACTCTCACGAATAGTTTGTATATTTGCGATAAAAGACTTATGGGCCTATGGTTCTCCAGATTGCTAGGATCTCCTTTTTTGTATATTAATATAACTATGGCCAATCTTTTGGTGTTTTTTTTAGCTAGAATTTTGTAGAGAAAGTGACGCTACCTGTAGCCGTACATACTTATGAAATAATTATTATCTCCAAATTATTTTAATGTCGCACTGCAAAAAACAGATACACTGCCTTGAATACTGGCGAGTCCGATGTTAATTCTGCTGCTAATTTTTTGAGTTTTTGAATATTTGTTAAAATAGATCGTTTTGTCTTTTCGGCTAACAGAAGATAGCAGTCAGAGGACCGACTGTTTTAAATCTAGATTTGCAAATAAGAAATCACTCACTCATCACAGTCAATTGATTCCCAACTCAGTAAATGTTAACAAAATCCATAAATGGGTTGGTTATTTGCCCGACATCGTTTGATTTAAGCCTGGAATTATAAAATTAATTGACCAATCATAACTGTGTAATTGACAAGTTAACTATCCTCTTTATCCTAGTATTATGTTTTATAGTGCTGGGCATTGCTTTACTAAACCAAGCGTCAGTTAAATTAAATTTACTAAGATAGTACAACAGACAAGCAACAGTTGAAATCGATAAACATAAATAGACTCCCACAAAATAGGCAGTGGATTGTCAGTGGTAAAAAATGCACGCCGAGGAAATTAAATTTATAGTTTTTCTAAAAGTGATAATTATATCGTACACCGTCTGCGCGCATTACAGGGGCTTTAATGTCCTCCAAATCGTCATAGCGTTGATCCTTCATGTGGAGCTTGATTTTCGGAAATAAAAAAGTAACTAGGGGCTAAATCAGGCAAATAAGGAGGGTGGTGGAATGCGGATACTCGTGTTCGCGCCAAAAACTGCACCACAATATCAGCCCTGTTAGCGGGCGCGTTGTCTTGAAGCAAGAAAAAATCTTTTATGTTCCATCCTTCCGGTTCAACCCGCCTAATCTTCTCGCAAAGTCGCTTGATGACACCCACGTAGTACCTGACGTTCACTGTAGCGCCCTCGGGAAGAAATTTTTTGTGAATAATTCTTAAAGCATCAAAAAATGCGACGCGCATTGTCTTTGTTCTTGACTTTGTTAACTTACTGCTACTGCTGTTTACATACAGGAATGTTTACTATTGCTATTTAAAAACAGGTCTTTATTTGAAAGATATGAGTCAAAAACTGTATATTCCACAAGAACAATGAACTATACTTACTCAAGACACCGATTGACTATGACAGAAAAGGGTGCACATTATCAATGTATAAAGTTGTATAACATTTTACCAAATGACATTAAATTAATTGCAATTCTCAAAATAGAGCCATGTAATATTGAAGAATTCTATAGATACTTTGATAATGTTTACTCCTGTTAGGTAGTTTTAGTCTTAGTTGTGGACACTATTTTATTGTATGCTGACATACTTTTAGAATAAAGAGAATTTTGAATTTGAATTTGTTAGTCGCATTGTATTGGGTCTCGACGAATCACTACCGAGCTATTGCTCACTTTGCTGTTTTGTGGTACGCACGTGTCGGTAACACCACACACAAGACTCGTCCGTATTTTTTATCCCCATGAAGTTTCGGCTGGCATTCACCCGTTGCTATTTTTGTTCGGGTGTAAGGCTGTGGAGAATAAACTTCGCACACACTTTCCTCTTGTTCAGAACATTCCAGACAGCTTTTCTGCCATCAGTCAGCATGAAAGACGAGGGTCGGCTTGCAGAATATGACGAATTTTCACAACGTTTACTTCGACCGAACTTGGGCTAGACGTCCTGATCTTGTATCATCCTCGAGTGATTTCTTTCCTTAAAGAATTTAAATCACTCAAATCTTGTGAACGCGATAAATAATCATCACCGTAATCTTTTTTCAAAGATTCAAATGTATCCGGAGCTGTTTAGCCCAGTTTCATATGAAATCTGATCACTGCTGGCTGCTCCATCACACTTCTGTGTGACTATGACACATACAGTTCATACGTCTACTACTCAGAACTAACTACAGATGTGAGTTCAAGCTTTTACTGTTGTTTACGAGATGGCGCTGCTTAAAGGCTAGGAAAAAAATCAGTCTGATAACTTTTTGGACAGACTTTGTAATACAAATTTACTTTGATCTGGGAGAAGGAAAATTGGGCAGATCCATTTATTTACTCTCAAGGTATCAGCTGAAGCTGTTTTTAGTGTTCCGTATACTTATAAGATCACTTCGGTATCTGTCCGTCTGCCCGCTTGTCTGTCTGTCTGTCTGTCTGTCTGTCTGTCTTTCTTTCTCACCCAATTTTCTCCGAAACTATTTGACATAGAAAATTGAAATTTGGCACTAATATAGGATTTGATGGCCTCATCAGAGCCGTGTATTTTGAAAGTTAAATTTTGACTTAAAGGGTTAGTTTTGGAAGTGAAAAAAAAAAATGTTTACCAGGTTACCGAGTGGGGTGTCAAATAAAAGCTTGTAAAAATATGAGTTCAAAAATATATATAACACTTTATATATAACACTTTTCTTTGTATCGTTTTTAAAAAATTGCGAAAAATCGCTGTTCCTCCCCTTATCTCGAAAAGTACTAATTAAAAAATTCTAGAATATTCTCAACAGGATGTAGATTGAACGAAAATTATCACGAGTGTATTACTTTTAATAATTTATCTGATATATAAAAAAAAAAAAAAACAAAAATTTCAAGGTTTTTAGTAAAGATCGGAAAAAAACTTTTTTGAAAACTCATTTGGGGTGTGTTTTGTGAAGTCACTGATCATTTTATACCTCCGTGACAAAAATTTTTATTCTAAAAGCGATAAACGTACGGAACACTAATTGCGCAAGTCCGACTTATACTTGACCGGTTTTTTTTTCTGTATCATGCTGTCGTAAGTTAACATGATGAGACGTATATTTTTGAGATATTTTATGTTCGTATTGATTGGATGATGGAACGGTGGCACTTTCTTGAAGATAAACGATATGAATTATCATTGCTGCTTTAGTTTAATGAATAATTAAGTACTATCTGCTATCTGCTTAATGTCGGTTCAAATAGGTTATTTTTAAACATTCGAAATCCAATATCAGTTTTATTTTGAAACATTACCGTGAATTACTGATTCCAATTTTAAAAATTTCGTTCCTAATGTTTTGCCAAAGTTGAAAACTGGAATTTTTAATTAAGCCAATTGCTATTAATTTTAGTCAAAGTTTTTAAATCAATCCCCGTACATTTTACTCACTATTTTAAAGAAAATTTGGAGCAAGGCTATCGACCCATATACCAAACCATTTTGAAATGAAAACAACCATATGAATTATTTTGGAGAAAGTGATTATTTTTGGCTTTTTCCCCATATTTATCACAAAAATAGGAAAAATGATGAAACATTGTGTCAGTGGCTTTCGGAAAAAAGTCAGTCCTTACACAAAATCAGGATACAAAACAATATATAACATGTAGGCTAAAAAGTTTTTGGACTAGCTACTTAAACACATTTTTTTTGCAAAATTCGACTTTATTCATCAATATAGTCTCCTTCAAGAGCGCCCAACGCTTTTCTAACGTTCCTATACCTTTCTTGTAAAAGGATTTGTCTTTGCCTTCAAAATAGGTCTCAGTTTCGGCGATAACTTCTTCATTGGAGCCAAATCTTTCCCGCGAGCATTTTTTTGAGGTCTGCGATTAGATAATAGTCGCTCGAGGCCAAATCTGGAAAACACGGTGGATGAGGAAGAAATTCGAACTTCAATTCATGCAATTTTGCCATCGTAACCATTGACTTGTGCATTGTCTTGATGAAAGAGCACTTTTTTCTTGTTCATTTGGGGTTGTTTCTTGTTCATTTGGGGTTGTTTCTTTGCGATTTCTGCACCAATAACTTTATACAATATTCGCTATTGATGGTTTTTCTCTTCTCAGCATAGTTGATGAAAATTATTCCGTGGGCATCCCAAAATACAGAGGCCAAAACCTTCCCAGCCGACTGTTGTGTTTTTGATCGCTTCCGGCGGCTTTCACCGGCTGCTGTCCACTCAGCTGATTGCCGATTTGATTCCGGCGTGTAGTGGTGGATCCATGTTTCATCCATTGTCACATATCGCATGAAAAAATCCTTTATATTGCGCTTAAACAGGTCCAAACAGAATCATCAACACGTTGTTGTTTTTGGTCCGCTGTGAGCAAACGCGTTACCCATTTCGAACAGAGCTTTCTCATGCCCAAATGTTCATGCAAAATATGACCAACACGTTCTTTTGATATCTTTATGGCGTCAGCTGTCTTATGCAATTTCACTTTACCGTCATCCAAAACAATTTTGTGAATTTTTTGATCTTTTCCGGTGTAACCACCTCATTTGGGCGTCCAGAGCGTTCAGCATCATTTGTATCTGTACGACCGCGTTTAAATTCAGCATGCCAGTAAATAATGAGTGATTTTCCAGGGGCAGAGTCCCCGTAACACTTATCAAGCCATTGCTTTGCTTGAACGGTATTTTTTCCATCAAACAACAATGTTTAATCAATACACAAAACATGATTTTTTTCCATTGTTTTGAAAATATCAAAAGTAGCGTTACTAAAACCACTGTAACTTGTAAACTAATCGACAAAATGTCATAAAATTTTAACACATATCGTTTGAAGGTTGGTACTTCCTAAAAATTATATGGATTTTTTGAAAACGGCGACATCTATGTGTCAGACCAAAAACGGTTCAGTCTACGTATTATATATATATATATATATATATATATATATATATATATATATATATATATATATATATATATACCAGGTGTACAAGTATGAAATGCGGATTTCAGACAACAGATGGTGCACCAGTGCAGTTTGTGCTATAAAGATTGGACACTGCGTCATTTTATTGTGTCATCAACAAGTGTCAGACGCGCACGAGTGATAAATTGGAAAAGTGTGTGCATAGTGTTGTGTTGTTGTGTTCAATATGTCGAAATTTATACCGAACAAAGAGCATTCGCGGACAGCATTAATTTTTTGTTTTCATTTGAAGAAAACTGCTGTTGAATCATACCGATTACTTCGAGAAGCTTATGGTGAACATGCTTCATCACAAGATACGTGTGAACGATGGTTTCGGCGTTTCAAAAGTGGTGACTTTGGTGTTGCAGACGAGGAACGTGGAAAACCGCTAAAAAAATACGAAGATATGGAATTGCAAGCATTGTTGGACGAAGATGATTCGCAAACACAAAAACAACTCGCCGAGCAATTGGGCCTTAGTCAACAAGCTGTTTCCAATCGGCTACGAGAGATGGGAAAGATTCAGCAGTCCGGTGGATGGGTACCACATGAGTTGAGGATAGGCAAATGGAAAAGCGCAAAAACACGTGTGACATTTTGCTCGCTCGGTACAAAGGGAAGTCGTTTTTGTATCGTATAGTTACAGGGGATGAAAAGTGGATTTATTTTGAGAATCCCAAGCACAAAAAATAATGGGTAGACCCAGGCGCACCATCCACATCGACCGCAAGACCGAATCGCTTTGGCGGAAAGACGATGCTCTGTGTTTGGGGGGACCAGAGGGGCGTGGTCTATTATGAGCTGTTAAAACCTGGGGAAACGGTTAATACTAAACGTTACCAACAACAGTTGACCGATTTGAACCGTTCACTGCTTGAATACAGCCAGAATACCGAAAGAGGCAACACAAAGACATTTTTCTTCATGACAATGCTCCATCACATACGGCAAAACCAGTTCGCAACACGTTGGAAGCAGTCAGCTGGGAAGTTCTACCCCATGCAGTTTACTCACCAGACTTGGCTCCTTCCGATTACCATTTGTTTGCATCGATGGGTCACGCACTTGCTGTGCAGCGCTTTGGTTCGTACGAAGATGTAAAAAAATGGCTCGAAGAATGGTTCGCAGCAAAAGAGGAAGATTTTTACTGGCGTGGTATTCACAAATTGCCCGAAAGATGGGAAAAATGTATAACAAGCGATGAAGCATGCTTTGAATAAAGCACTTTTTATCATTCTTCCGAATTTAATATGTTTTTTTAGAAAAAAAAATCTGCTTTTCATACTTGTACGCCTGGTATATATATATACGAGGCATGTTTTTTAAGTAAGTACCGTTTTGGAATTAAAAAAAGACGTGCAAAGATATCGCTATAATTTTATTTTTACATGAAAGCCTGTACCTTAATCTACTTTTCTACATAATTTCCGTGAATATTGAGGCACTTGTCATAACGTGGCACCAGTTTTTGAATACCCTCCTCATAAAATTCTGCCGCCTGAGAAAAAAGTTCTCGGTCACAATGCGATACAAAACACTGCGAGAATATTGAGGAAAGCAGTCGCACAATGATGAAATTGTAAAGCGTCTGTTTTCTCTCACCTTTTCGTCCACTTTCTGCACCAAATCTTCATTAACGACCGAAGGACGCCCACTCCGTTCTTCATCATGCACATTTGTGCGGCCATCTTTAAATGCTCTCACCCATTTCCTTACCATTCCATCACTCATAATGTTTTGTCCGTAAACTTCACAGATCTCACGATGAATATCGATCGGTTTTACGCCTTTAGCACTAAGAAATCGTATAACAGCCCGTACTTCACAATCGGCGGGACTCACGATTGTCGGAGGCATCTTAAACACTCAGTAAACAACGTATACAATGAAGAATCAGACTGTAATGGCGTCAGTGCGTAGACATGAGATGTAGGTTACCAGCGCGCATGCGCGGAACGCCGATCGTATCGCTGCGGCGGCGGAAATCGCAAAACGGTACTTACTTAAAAACATGCCTCGTATATATATATATATATATATATATATATATATATATATATATATACATATATATATACATATATATATAACATATATATATATATATATATATATATATATATATATATATATATATATATATATATATATATATATATATAATAGGGAAGGTTTTCGTGACCGACTAGTAAGAAAGGAAATACTAGTGTATTGGGGATGCGGTCAAAATATTGGTCAAAATAAAACTCTTTTGTTTCTTGTCTAGCTTTCGGAATTATATTTATTCCTTCATCAGGACTAATAATCTACAAAGTATTACATTGTATTATATACTACTGAAATTACAAAGAAGTTTGAAGGTAATCCTAATATATAGTTGGAAAAATTATTTTTATTTGAGAACACGTAAACTTATGGTACTTACAAACGTGAGTAATAAAAGAAAAAGCGTTAGGTCGTTGAGACAGCACACAAATGGCTAAAACACCATGGTAGCGTTATTAATGGTGGAAATTTCATAAAAATTATTAAAAACTAATCCACATTCATGTCCTGCAAAGGACGTATAAAGGTGCAATAAAAATAATAATTTTTCCAACTATATATCAGGTGTACTTTCAAACGTTTTTCTAACTTCAGTAGTAGCTAACACAATGTATTTCTTTATAGATTACTAGTCCCGATGAAGGAATAAATATAATTCCGAAAGCTAGACAAGAAACAAAAGAGTTTTATTTTGGCCGAGATTTAACTATTATACGAAATGAACAATTGACAATTACAGGTAATGTTTATTACAAAACAATAATTACAAAAAAAAAAATAATAATTTTATTGTTGACTTCGTAATAAACATCATTAGTTAACAATTCAAATTATTTAAAATTAATAACCTTGGTACAGACTTTGTGTAATCAGAAGCGTAGATAAAAATATTTTAAATAGTTTAGGGTTAAAAAATTGATATAGGGAAAGGAATATAGCTTTTTCTTTCTTTTCCCTGACCCTTTCATTTAGTTGTACCAAGTAATTAAAGGGTATTTACAACATGCACAAAGCACCCAAAGACCCGAATCGAACCGGTGAGCTTCAGGTTACTAACCAAACCACCGTGGCCGGCCAAGTGTAATTAATTTAACGAACTTTCCAAAATTTTAAATGAAACTTTTATCTATTCAAATGGAAAATGAATCGTTAACTACGCTACTGAATAGAGCTATATCGTAGAGTATTTACGTCGAATTAAATAATTTGGAAGACTGATTAATAAGGTAAGCAAACATTAAAATTTTGATAAACATGAGGTCGAATTTTGTTTTTTTGCTTTCTGATTAAGCATACTTTGAAAAAAAATTATGCTGCTAATGAAATGAAAATATATTTTGTTCTAAACTATCACGTTGATAACGTCCTCAATGTGAATAACAATACGCAGTACCGGTTGCGCATTTAGAAATTTTAAGCCCCCACGTGTTTATTTTGATGAGACCATCTGACTCACACATAATTAACTAAAACTGCTCTAAATCGTTATCTTTTCTTTTAAAAAATAGTAATAGTAGTTAGCAGGGTCGACCCGTCCCAATAGGCAAATAAGGCGACCGCCTAGGGCGCTCGAATTTGAAGGGCGGCATGGCGGGGGTACGGAACGGCTGAGCGACGAAACGTCATTCGCCTGGGGCGACGAGTTTGCTTAGACTAGCGCTGGTAGTTAGAGCCGCGATTCTATAAGAAAATAGGAAAAGAGACTTAAAAACAGAATCCCATCAAAAATATGAAATGTAAAAAATGCCTCGCAACGCACCCCTTCCACCACAAAAAGTTGTAAGATCTCATGTAAAACCAAGTCAGTTATTTTAGTTAGTATCTATGGAAGCACCTGTTCAACAACTTTGTCATAAATTGTTATCTAATTAGTTACCTACCAACATTTATAGTGACCGTATCAATATTAGACATCTTTACTTCTATAATAAATATGACTTGGCAATCGCACGGCAACATAATCACATAAGAATAATCTACTATTTCGATTGCTAAGTAAGTCTAAACAGTGCACTTAAGAATAAAGTATAATCACTTAAGAATATTCTACTATTTAAAATACTTTTCGTCTTAACATGCCTTTTGCTCCCATCTTAATAACTATATTCTCTTCTAGCCCTGCCGTCATGGAAGCATCATCTTCATACTTTTTTATAATTAAAATATACTTAAAGTATTTCACTTAACAATTTTTTAATTACACGAAGTAGGTAAGTAGTATTAAACGAATATATTTGATAAATGAAAAATATTATTAAATATAATATATTAATTAATAAATAATACATATTATTCATAATTATGGATTTTTTAGTGATTAATTAACTTTATACGACGTATTATTTACCTGGACTCACGGTTGACCTTGCATTATGTTATATATGGCTGAGCGCTGCGCGCTCTCCGCGCTCTATCTCAAAAACGGTTAAGCGTATAAAAAATGTTTAGAAGAAAATTTGTAGATAATTTTATGCTCTACAATTTTCATAATAAATGCAAATATCATTGAAACCATAGGAAGCGAGATATTTGCGAAAAATCGATTTTTGTGACTTTTGACCTTGAACATCTTAAGACGCGGACCCGAGATTTTATGAGACTTGAGGTTTTTATACAAGTTTACAGCTTATAAACTCTCATTCCGAGGTTGACCCTCTTTTTTGGCTTAAGTGCCTGTACAATTTGGAAAACGGGACTCAAATTTCGGGATGTTTCAGTTTTTCCTTCCTTTATAGACTAAAGACTAACTAAATTCAAAATTTGAAGTTTGTGTGTAATTTAGGAATTATAGCTAGTATAGTATGTCCTCTTGGTCACTGAAAATTCAGGCTTCTAGCTTTATCCACAAGGAAATTACAGGGAGGTCGAAAGTGCCGTGAGTGGCTTCGAGAAAAGGATGGTACGGCTGTGCTTTCTGCTCGACATGGCGGGGGCACTACCGTGCCCCCAGATATCTTGTCTTTGATGCTTCTGTTGTAGATACTAAGTTTGCCACTCTCCTGGAAGCGATAAGAAAAGAAAAAGTCAAAAAGAATGCTTCCAGATTCCTGAGGTAAGCCGAAGTGAATTGGAAACTGCTTTAAAACAGATGAAGAATAAGAAATTTCCAGGTGAAGATAACATAACAACTGAAATATTGAAAATGGAAGGTGAGTCATACTTTTACTCTAGAAAGGCGATCACGAAAACCTTAAGAACTATTGACCCATCAGCTTGTTATGGCATTTGTACAAGCTTCTTACTAAAATTATCACAAACCGTTTAACAGATAAGTTTGATGAGTACCAACTAGTCGAACAGGTGGACTTTCGCAAGGAATTTGGAACAACAGATCATATCCGACTGAATATAATATTAAGCTGCGCCTAGCTTTCATCGTTTATAACAAGGCTTTCGACTCCCTGGAACATTGGATAATTATGCAGTTCTTCGCTTATGCTAGAATAGACTCAAGATATATCGAACTCCGAAAATTCATATATGAAAACGCGACATTAACGGTTAAATTAGAAGAGGATCGAAAAACAGAACAGAAAGGTGGTGGAGAGGGCGATACAATTTCACCAAAATGGTTTACCCTGGCCTTGAAGGATGTATTTAAAAGTCTTGAGTGGGAAGAGAAAGGAATTAAAATCTATGGCATGCTTGGAACATAAGATTAGATTGGATAAGGACAATCAAACAGTGAAAATATCAAGGCGAATTGGTCTCAGCTGGACTGCATTTCAAAAGCAGGGATTCATTCTAAAAAATAGACATATCCCCATGACTTTAAAAAGATAAATATACGAGAGCTGCATACTTCCAGTGCGTATGGGCTGGAAACCATGACTCTTACAAAAAATAGTCTTTGTCTACTGCATCATACCCAACAGGCCATGGAAAGACAGATGTTAGGTGTTGTTTACGAGAACACATTAAAAACGAGGATATCAGGCGAACATGATGGTAGGTGGACAACAAAATTACTTAAATGGGGATCTTGGGAGAGCAGACGAAGTGTCGGAAGACCAATGAATAGATGGACTGATGATATCAGGTTGATAGAAGGCAGTAGATGGCTCCATCTTGCATAGGATAGAGACAGTTGGAAGAAACTTGAAGAGGCCTATCTCCTGCAGTGGAGAAGCAGTGGTTTATAAAGAAGAAGAAAGAAGATACATATATTGAGAATTTTTTTGCAGGTATATTCATTTGTCAAAATAATTTTATATTATAATTGCTATGGCCAGGTAAAAGTAATACCCAACTTAAAAAATGCGCTGTTTATATCTGTTTTTTAACCGTATAATTAAATAATCATTACATTTTTCAATGGTTTTTTTAAATGTTGGTAATACCAAGTGTTCTTGTCCTAGAATTATCAAGAAGTGTCGAAATAAAATATTAATTACATGGTTTTTTTAACCACAATATTAATACCATATTTTGTTTTTGAACTACGTTTTTTTATCTAAAAGACGTTATTGGTGATAGTTAATCACTTTTTAATTAAAGGAATTTGCATTTTACATAGGCGGTTGTGAAAACTTGTTCATTGTGTAAGTTATACAAAGATTTCTCCGATATTTCGTATCCAATCTACTGCACAAGTTTAAAGATATATGTTTTTTTAATGCTTTACTTTTAATGTGTGTGAGGGATTGTCTCACTTTGTTCGTCTTTAGTTAGTTTAACTGTCACTATTTTTTTTATAGATTTTTTGACTGTATAGGTAAAACTAAAATTAATTTATACTTAATAAGTACCAAAAATGGACCAAGTTTATATTTCGGTAAATATGTACCTCCGATTGGTGTTAAGACAAAGTAAAAGCATACCTGTCCTCTACCAAGGGTCATACAATTACAAGCCACAGAATTTGTTCGCGTTAATTTGGACGCATTTCGCAGTAACACGGCTCATAGTTGCTAAAATAACTGTTAAACAGGGCCATATATTTGAGTCGTTAATACCCGACGAGGAATAACAATAATTAATAACTACCGAAACTGAGCAAAGTACAAATTTCAGCAAATATTTTCTTTTCGTCACGAATTTTTAATACTGGCTTAATTTAGCTAGAGATACAACTAGTATTTTATTGCCAAAACCTTAAAACGTATTAGGTGTACAAATTAATACGATACGTTTTTTGCGTAACCAAAATATCAGGTCTGGGAAAAAGTTCATAGCGTCTTTTTAGTAAAATTCAACTGGTTTTCTTATAGTGTGAAAATGAATTTATTTAAACCCAATATGCTCCATTATTATCGTCAATGTTTCACCATTTTTCGGGTAGAGCCATGATGCCATCGGTGAAGAACTTCTGTGGTTTCTGGTTGAAAAACTGAATCAAGTGGTTTTCACAGGCTTCTTTTGAAAGCAGCTTAATTCCATTGAGAGAGTTCTGCAGACCAAGCTCTCGCGATTTTTGACGGGTCATCAAAGAAGTGTGTGGTCGAGCGTTGTCATGATGGAAGACAACACCTTTCCTATTAATCAATTCGGGCCGTTATCTTTCAATTGCCTGGCATAATTTCTCTAGTTGTCTACAGTAGAGTTGAGAATCAATCGTCTGACCAGCTGGAAGTAGCTCATGGTGGACGATTCCCTTCCAGTCCCACCACACACACATCATCACCTTTTTCGGCGTCAATCCTGGCTTCGCGAACGCTTGTGACGGCTCACCATTCCGATCTACGATCTTTTATGCTTCCAATTGTCGTACGTGATCCATTTTTCATCACCGGTTATGACATGTTTCAGAAATGGCTCGATTTCATTGCGTTCCAGCAGCGTATCGCAGATGTTAATTCGGTCTATCATGTTTTTCGCGCTCAACTCATGAGGAACCCATACATCGAGCTTCTTTTTGTAGCCAGCTTTGTCTAAATGGTTCAAAACCGTTTTGTGGTCAATGCCTAGCTCCATACCAATATCGACACTGCTGATATGCTTATCTTGCTGGACTTTTTCAAGAATTTCATCAGCTTTTTCAGTAACTCATCTTTCACCTCAAAATTACCAGAACGAAAGCGAGCCAACCATTTCCGCGCAGCAGATTTGGATAAAGTACCTTCACCGTACACAGCACAAATTTTTTCACAAGCCTGCGCAGCGTTCTTCCCTTTGTCGTAATAATATTGCAAAATATAGCGCAATTTTTCATTACTTTTCTCCATTTTCAAACGCAAACAATTTTCCAACCACTGCACCAATTTCGATGTTACTCAAAGTAACGCTCGAAGTGTCACCTTTCCAACGAGCGTTTAGTGGTGTCGCTGCGATCTGTGTTTCTTGAGTTATTTGCAATCTACCGGGAAAAAAGCCACGAACTTTTTCCCAGACCCAATATGTATTTAGTAACGAGCAGAATATACCCCAATTAACAAAAAAGGCTTCCCTTTCTAAAAAGATAGTTTCATCTTTCGATGAAATCGGTTATATGCTTTTTGACATCCTCCAATGAAGTGAGGTGGGAATCGGTGAGATGATGTTGCAGTGACCGAAATAAATAGTAATCAGCCCGGGTCATGTTTGGAAAATAGGCCACGTGATGGAGACTGGCCCATGGCAAATAAGAGATAAAATCCCACGTCATTTTTGCTATGTCTAGCCAGTCGTACTCCAAAACGTGCATGCTCCGAAAGGTCAAGGTCACCTCGAAATCGCTGGTACCCTATTTTGCACGTTTTGTGCATCGTCGAACCTTTTCTCAAAGTTGGACAAATCGTTTACACGCATTTTTTTGTTTTTGAAATGCAGTGCCTCAGATGCTGCTTATTGAACGACCTTGCTTTCTAGAATTTTTTTTGAGGTTATCTAAATAGCAATATCGTGGTGATTTTGATTCTTTAGGATCCACACATAAGGTGTGTTTTGTGCGGTTTGAATTTAAAATTGAATTTTGGAATACTTCTTTCAATGATGCCGAATTAAGTTGGACGCGTAATATATAGGATTTTGAAAATATTGGACACATCCCTGCATTTTTCGCTAATTTTTATTGTTCCGTACCACAACTGAAATACGAAACACTTATGGAGTCACTTCGGTGTCTGTCTATAACAGCCGATTTTCTAGGAAAATATTTGACATAGAAAGTTGAAATCTAGCACAAATATAGGATATGATGGTCTAATCACAGCAGTGTAGTTTGAAAGTTAAATTTTGACTTAAGGGGATGAAATTGGAGGTAAAAAAAACAATGTCATCGAGTGGGGTGTCAAACGAAAGCTTGTAAAACACAAGTTCAAAAATATATGTGATATAATGCTCGCACAAACTTTTTTTTTCTATTATTTTTTAAAAAATACCAAAATTCGACGTCCTCCCGCCCCATCTCTAACAGTACTAATCAAAAAATTTCGAAAATATTCTCCATAAGGTGTAGATTAAATGAAAATTATCACGAGTGCATTACCTTTGATAGTTTATCTGGTACATAAAAACAAAGACCCCCCATTCTGTTTAATAAAAAATGTTATTCACTGTACAGATAAGAGTATATACACAGATACACAGCAATGATTTAAGTTAATTGTTGTGGGAGATTTTAATATAAATGTTTTGGATTGTCTTCCACCAATTTGAATAGCATTTGGCTGTATTCTCTCACCCTTACTTTTTAACATATACATATAATGAGGTCTGTTTTGAATGGCTGGAGTGGGGATGTGACAATCAATGGAAAAAAGCTAAGTATCCTTAGATATGCAGATGATACTGTTATACTTGTAACGTCAATACAAGACCTAGAACCATTTATGGAGCGTCTTGAAATTACTAGCAAAAACTATAGATTGACACCAAAGTAATGATTGTTAGTCGCAATGAAGATCTGTCAGGCATAAATGAAATTGCTGATTTCACTGTTGTAAACTATTTCAACTATTTGGGATCCCTCATAACTAACAATGGTGGCTGTGAAGGGGAAGTAAGAAGACGTTTGGCTATGGTTAGAAACTCGACGATCAAACTCACTAAGGTCTAGAAAGATCCAGCTGTCACAAAAAACACAAAGTTAAGATTGCTATCCAGCCTTATATTCCCTATAGCAGGGGTGCTCAAACGGTCGATCGCGATCGACAAGTCGATCGCGAGTGCTTTTTGAGTCGATCTCGAGAAAAAAATTCCGATATAGAACTATTCACAGATTTTTTTTAGGTAACTAAAACAAAATGTAATGAATAAACTACTAAAAATTTATTTGATCCACAATTAGGCCAGAATAACCCCCTCATCACTTTCTTTTATCGTAATAACCCCCTGCTAGCGGCAAAAGGCGGCTTTATCAAAGGAACGCGCGGTACTTGTCAAAGAAAAGCCGCAATTCAAATAGCATTAATAAACAGTACCTGAAATATTTTGGTCAGATTATGGGGAAAGTGGATGTCATGGAAAAGTTTGTAGTAACGGGGAAGGAAGAAGGTAGAAGATCAAGGGGACGGTCTCCAACAAGATGGTCTCTTCTTGGTATGGGTATGCACGAGTCAAGTCAGGTCGCGCTGGATCGAGATGCTTGGAGAATGACTGTTGAGGCAGCAACTGTATAGTATCACAGATACTCCTATTGGGGTGAAAGGATTGAGAAAGAAAGAGAGAGGGCTTATAAAACTGATAAAATATATTAGCTCTACTAAAGACACAACCTTGATAGACAATGTGTTTTACAATTTCCCTGAAGATATAGAAGTTCAAGTTGTAGAATGTTTTTGTAGCCATCGCAAACAAGCTTGTATGCGAATCCTAGATATTCATTTTCAAAAACTCATTTGGGGTATATTTTGTGAAGTCACTGATTATTTTATACCTCTGTAACAAAATTTTTTTTTTAAAAGTAATCACGGTACGGAATACTATTTGCTCAAGCCCGACTTGCACTTGGCTGGTTTTTTTTTTCTTTACACGTGGCTTAAGTGCTTAAATAAAAAAAAACAACAGATAACTGAATAATTTTATATATATTAACAAAAACAGTCTAAATAAGTGCTACTAAAAATTATAAAATAATAAAAATAAATAAACTTATCAAAAAATTTTGTTGACATCTACTTAACATAATTTAATAATCATTAATTTTGTGGTTTTCCCAGAATTAGTTCAACAACATACGTGAAGGTATTTAGTTACTTATTTTTATTGTTACCAAGTATTTTATCTTAATAAATCTTTTATTTTTTAATTATGTATATTTTTTCATTAGATATAAGTATTTACCAATGTCATAATCTATTTTTAATCGTATTCATACCTTCAGATTACAACTTTTAAAGGCGTACAAAATTCATACAAAATATTTACAGAACGTATTTTAAGTTAAAGCATTAAGTAATAAATCACTTCAGCGAATATAACCTATTTGAAAATTAAAAAAAACTTTTTAGGATGTCGCTCCAAAAACACACAGTAATTGTACGTAGTACGACCTGCATATTTTATTGTAGCATTTGTCTTTCTCCGAAAATAATAATCGAAATCAATTAATTGCCTAAATACTCGGAGAGGAAAAATAATAAATAATTTACGTAATGTGGTAGAAAATAATTAAAAATACACAAACCTTATTATGGTGACTCTAGAGTCCTCTTGCGTAGAGTATTAGTTTTTACTTCCTTGGACATTTTAAAAATAAACATATAACGCTGGAACAAAGAACTGCATAATGAATTCCCATTTAGAAATGAAGAAAACTTTGAACTAATCTTCTTTAATATTCAATTTTTATGTGAGCCATATTTGTCGATATGACTTAAAGTGTAGTAAAAAAAGGGTCAAAATAATGATGAGATACTCATAGTTTAGATACAGCAATATTATGATTTTATTCTCTCTGGGGTATCACCAGGAGTATTGTCCTGGGTTATGGACCTCGAAAAACTTATACTTTTTTGTTTATAAACAATTGGAGTTTTCAAAACGCGTTTTTTGAGCTTAAAATGTGAATAACTCCGGTTATATAAGTCGGATCGAGACGAAAAAAAAAAAAAACAAACTCTTGGTAATAAAATTTTTAACAAATTCTCTTAGTTTTAAGTCGCTCAAGTGCGTATATAACATACAAAATTGAAAAAAACCGGCAAAAAACTGTTTTTTTTTTTCATTTCATTGTACGGGTCGAATAAGTGAACCGATCGGCTTGAAACTTTCAGAAAATATTCCTTTTGTTATAGCAAAAATTCCCTGAAATTTTGGTACAAAAATATTGAACCCAGTGGGCACAATTGAATTTGTTATTTAAAATTTGAACTGCCCGCCATTTTATGCCATTTGGTCCAAAATGGATCTTTTTTTCAAAATTTAGGTTCCGATGCCATTAAAAAAAATTTTTTTGAAGTCATTTTATTAATCAAACAACAACAATTGCGTTTTTTTTTCGGTCACTTTGAAAAAAAAAAATGTTAACAAAAATATTTTTTTTTATTAATAAAGGTCTTGCGATTCTCTACCAGATGTGATAAAAAATTTTCAGTTTTTTTTTTCAAAATGACCGAAATAGCAAAATGTAGAAAAAAAACGGGTAAAATGCCCCCAAAAAATTTGTTAATGGCATCGAAAAACAGTTTTTTGACGGTTTTTCATATTTTGTAGGTTATATACGCACTTGAGCGACTCAAAAACTAACGAGGTTTTGTTGTAAATTTTATTACCAAGAGTTTAGTTCTTTTTCATCTTGATCCGACTTATATAACCGGAGTTAACAAAACAGCACAAGTTTTTCGAAGTCCAAAACTCGGGACAATACTCCTGGTGATACCCCAGAGAGGATAAAATCATAATATTGCTGTATCTAGACTGTGCAATTTCAAATGCTTTTTTTACTGCACTATTACTTTAATGTGGATATTTTTGGAGACTCCAAGTTTTGGTGTCTGCTTTGGTAAACCTGTCCTTCGAGAATATTGTAGGCTGTAGTCAAATGAGTTTAAATCACGGCTGCCGGACGGCCTGTATTCACTTTTAATTAATGATGGAATATTGCTTCCTAGCCAGTACGATATTAGTTTAAACTTAGTTAAAGGCTAGTTAGTAACTTTACGTATATACATATATATATATATATATATATATATATATATATATATATATATATATATATATATATATATATATATATATATATATGTACGAGGCTGGTTTGAAAAGTCCGTGCAAAAATAAAAACTACTTATGTGTTTGGGGTAAACCTTTTTTATTTTTCGACATAGTCTCCTTTTAGGCTTATACACTTCGTCCAACGATGTTCTAGTTTGTTGATCCCTTCCGAATAATAGGATTTGTCCAAGTCTGCAAAATATCCATTAGTGTCTGCAATCACTTCCTCGTTTGAATAAAATCTTTGTCCCGCCAGCCATTTCTTCAAATTGGGGAACAAATAGTAGTCCGAGGGAGCCAAGTCTGGAGAATAGGGGGGATGTGAAACGAGTTGGAATCCTATTTCCATTAATTTTGCGACCACAACTGCTGAGGTGTGTGCTGGTGCGTTGTCGTGATGGAAAAGGACTTTCTTGTGGGCCAATCGCGGGCGTTTTTCTTGCAGCTCGGTTTTCAAACGGTCCAATAACGATGAATAATATTCACCTGTAATAGTTTTACCCTTTTCCAGATAGTCGATGAGGATTATCCCTTGCGAATCCCAAAAGACAGTCGCCATAACCTTTCCGGCCGAAGGAACGTTTTCGCCTTTTTTGGTGCAGATTCCCCCCTTGGTAACCCATTGTTTAGATTGTTGTTTGGTCTCAGGAGTATAGTAATGTATCCATGTTTCATCCACAGTGACGAAACGACGCTTAATGTCCTCCGGTTTCTTCTGGAACAGCTGCAAACCATCCTTGCAACACTTCACGCGATTCCGTTTTTGGTCAAGCGTGAGCAATCGCGGCACCCATGTTGCGGATAGCTTTCTCATGTCCAAATGTTTATGCAAAATATTATGTACCCGTTCAGTCGAGATGCTCACAGCACTAGCAATCTCACGCACCTTAACTCTTCTGTCATCCATCACCATATCATGGATTTGATCAATGATTTCTGGAGTCGTAACCTCCACAGGCCGTCCAGAACGTTCAGCGTCACTTGTGCCCATATGGCCAGTCCGAAAATTTTGAAACCATTTATAAACTGTTCTAATCGAAGGTGCAGAGTCACTATAATGTTTATCAAGCTTCTCTTTAGTCTCCTGAGGCGTTTTGCCTTTCATAAAGTAATGTTTAATCACCACACGAAATTCTTTTTCGTCCATTTCTTGAAAATCACTCGACTTCCTTGATTCACACGAATGCCAAACACAAAGAAATATACCAATATGGCTGAAACTTGGTGTGCATTCATTCAAGAGATGCTACTAACTAAACATGACCTCGATACGCGCCGGTGGTGCCATCTCTCGGACTTTGCACGGACTTTTCAAACCAGCCTCGTATATATATATATATATATATATATATATATATATATATATATATATATATATATATATATATGGGAATAAATTTGAGACGATGTTTATTTCATATGCCGTTCCTTCTTATTTTCTTAGAGAATTTCTGTAGATATAGAAAAACACATCTGATAAATTGTTTTATTGGGAAAGAGCGAGACTTCTAAGAACATTCAATAAGTTTCTTTGTACCTTTGAATTGAACTATACACGAATTTTCCGGTACTGATTTTATTAATAAAAAATCGCCACTGCACTTTTCCCACTTTGAACAAGGCTAAAGTTGCTACACGGTTGTGGTACTTTCACCACTTTTTCGGTACAAAAGAAAAACTTGGCTTAATTGTCTATGTTGCGTTCGTACGCCTTATTGACATAATTTATGGGTAGATTGGATACAATACCCTACAATGCAAAATCAGTATTGCTTTAGAAATTTTACGAGATCGACTTTTGAGACAGTTGATCATTCTTATTATTGTTTAAGAGACGTCAAACAGGGTTTTAGAAAATTATATGTCAGTTAGACGAGTTTATCAACATAAACTTACCGCGGATTGATATTCACGGCGATGACGTTATAAAAACAATAGTTTCGTACAAAACATATTTTCATTTAATTAGCAGTATATCTTTTCCTAACGTTTAGTTAACCAGAAATGAAAAAAATCACAATACGACCTCTTGTTTGTCAAGATTTAAATAAGCTTGCTTACCTTATTCATTAGTCTTCCAAATTAACCATATTTTTGACGTAGATACTGTAAATATACTTCTATTCATTGGCGTAACAGACGATTCTATTCTTCGAGATTTGACCCGATAGAATTTGCATGTAAAAACTTGCAAACTATATTTATTTACTTTGTTGGCCGATGGCTTACCTAGTAACCGGAAGGTCGCCGGTTCGATTCCGGTGTATGAGTGGGCATTTTCTGTGTGTTGTAAATGACCTTTAGTTATGTGGTACAAGCTTAGTGACTGCTGGATTTGCAGACCAAGGAAAGTTCAACAACAACCTATTTATTTACTAAATTGTGACTCCAGGTAGTACAGCATTAATTAATAGTATTTTAAAAAATCGATATTCCTTTGGCTATATTATCTTTGAACCCTGAACTATTTACCACATATGGATCTACGCTTCTGATAACATTAAACCTGTGCCAAGGCTATTAGTTTTAGGTGACCTTAAACTTGAATAGTTTGTTAATCATAGTTTATTAAAAAGTCAACAATAAAAGTAATTTCTATGATTATTTTTTTAATTATTATTTTGCAATCAACTTGTTTACCTGTCCTGGTTAATTGTTTAGTTCCTGTAAATAATGAACCTTTTGATTTTCTTAAGATCTATACAGAGCAAGGCAGTAGATTTTGTAAGAAACCTGATAGAGTGCCGCGAACTTTCTCATCTGACAGCACTCTGTCATCCTTAAAGATATTTTAAGCAGTGACACAACCAAGAGGGAAGCCAAAAATTATGGTATTTCTCAACCCTTCCCTTTTAATTAACAAATATTCCATACAATCTAAATTGGTAATAAAAGATAATCAAAACACAATATTGGGTTTTTGCCAAATCGGTTTACCATCTCTTCTTCTGGATCCCTAATGAAAATTACGTTTCCAGTGTCAAGCTGGAGTGACTTTTCGACATTTCACCTACGATTGTAGGAGGGATTTATACTCTTTGAGAGAAAATACTGCCAGTTGTTGTGACTAACCTTTGCTTTACTGGTTTGTAAGTCGATCAAAAAATAACACGTGATAAAACTTCTAACTTTTCATCAAGTAAATTTTATAATCTTATTAGCTTGGTATGAATATAATAATATCAATGCTCGTAACAACAATATTTAATATTTGATGTTATTGTTGGTAATTATGCTTTTTATGTCTTTTGTTAACTAACTAACAATAATAATAATGTAATAATATCTTCTCTAGCTAACTGCCTTTTATTTTATACATTTACTCTTTAAAATTTACCATAGGCGTACTTTTAAATTTAGCTAACAAATATTTACCTATCATTCTAATGATTACAGAGTTTGGCGACTTCTCGGCGTCATCAAAAAGTTTACAAAGAAAATAATGATTTGTAGAAAGTAGTTGTTTTACTATTAGTTACAGAGTTTGGCGACTTCTCGGCGTCATCAAAAAGTTTACAAAGAAAATAATGATTTGTAGAAAGTAATTGTTTTACTATTAGTAAGTGTACATAGTAGATCTTTTATTGAGAATTGGTTATTGTTAAACTATGGCTTTGTATTAAACTCATAGGCGTAGCCAAAGGGCAAAACAATATAGTAATATAATAATAAAAAATAGTTGGTTTACAACACAGTGTTCCAATCTTAAAGAGTGAAAACCTTGGAGATGCCTCGCGTAACCACAGACAAACCATCGGAAAATCACTCCAACATGATATTCTCTATTTTCAAGAATCATGATGTCTTCGCATTTTTTATTATCAGTTGGTTGTACGCGTGTTTTAAACAAGGAAATACCGTTAAAGCAATGTTAATGATATATCAGTAGACTTTGAACTTGTCGCAAATGAAATTCAGGATAACAATATTTTAAACAATATTATAAATTCTAAACAGTAGGGAATAGTAATGATGGTGACATGAATTGTTTATTATTTTTTTAAAGTGTAATTTAAATAACTAAGTATTTAATGTAAAGTGGTGACTGTTTTAAATACCGACGAAGTTTAATGGAGATTTTAACTGAATAATCATAATCAGACACAAAATTTAGGAAATTAAAAAACTCTCTCATATGTTCTCTTTTTTTTTTAGTATACGACATTTCTGAGTACCGTCGCAAACATATAAAAAAGTATGCTTCCCATGAGATGTTCCGCGCAGACAATCTTCCAGCATGGCGCATCCGTCAGCAGAGTTTCCGTGAAGCTCTCGAGGAAGCCTGCGAGTGGCTTGGCCAACAGGGACACTCTGTGGCAGTACTTGACGGTCCTAACGTGTCTGTGGACCAGAGACAAGAAATCTATGATCTGGCTCATGGACAACTTGGATTCAGGGTGATGTTCATTGAGTGCGTTTGCGAGGATCCAGTGTTGCTCGAGAGAAATTTTAAGGTAACCGTTTTTAGAGAATTTGAAAAACTACAGTATTGAGTTTTTACTACATAAAAGTTTTTATGTGGCACTCCTTGGTTTGAATATTGTTGTTAACGATAACATCTTTGTGAAATAGTAAAAGAATGTTAACAGTATCCTTTTTTCAGGAGATTCTCCAGTATAGTGCTGACTATCGGGACATGGCTACCGAACTAGCATTGAAAGACTTAACATTCAAGATGGCTCATTATAAAGCTCAATATGAGTCACCGACTTTAGGGAGTCTCTGGGAATTGGCTTGTCCCATGGTAAAGCTTTTGGATGGGGGAGAAGGGGGTGTTATTGCTCACGGAGTAACCGGAGTGAAGGAAGGAAAGATTTTGGCTTACATATCAACACCGAAACCATATCAGCAAACATTATACTTTAGCAGGGTAAGCCGTTATATACTATATATATATATATATATATATATATATATATATATATAGTGTTGTAAAAGTCGAATAATATATTAAAACTGAGCAAACGCAATTCAAGAAAAAGATTAATGAGTAGCACTCCTCGATAAAAACGTGTACAACTAACTTAGAGAGGTCTCAAATTTGTAGCAAAATTTTAAGCAGACTGTAACAAAGACGAATTATCACTAACCTTGGAAAATATTGATGAAACACTTAGGATACTTTTTGCATTACCCATTTGCATTATTGCACGATAAACACTGATTTTTGCAGCAGGCTTCAAGACATAAACAAATGATACTTATTGACTTTGAGATGTCATCTATTGATGTTTCGTCTCTCTTTAACAGGCTTTTAAAGCTCCCTCTCTCCCTCATTTAGGCATTACAATATTCATCTCAGCTGTGTCAGTGGCGGAGTCTAGTGATTTATAAAGCTTCCAACTATGTTTAAATTTAAGGACATTCCCAAGGAGCAGTCGTGCTCAGCTTACAGAAAGATCCCGCCTATGTAAGCTACTATGCGTACAATAAAAAATAGTTGAGGCGCAGTGCGCTCTTTCGTCTCGTCTCATAAGCGCAGAAATAGAAAAATAATCCCACTGCGTCGTTTTTCGGATCTGGCAACATTACATTCTGAATCTGATCGGGACACGAGTTGTTTATTTTGGGTTTTAATGTTCTGAAGTATTTTTCGAGGTTACGTTTATATTGGAGATTTTTAATAGATTTTCAAAACAATCGTAAGAAAGTTATCATTGTTATTTAATAAAACATCCGTTTCAACATAGGTCGTGGTAGGGTGCGTATGTTAAAAATGCAAATTTTAACAGCCAATATTGACAAATTTAGTGTCGTAAAGAGTATTGAAATTTTTTCTACATATCAAGGACACTAATAAATATATATATTCAAATTTTCTAGATAATCGTTAGAAAATTTATTTTCTTGGGAACGTCCTTAATAAATATAGGTCCAAGCGATTTCAATATATTAGGCTATTTTTATGACACATTATATATATATATATTATATATATATATATATATATATATATATATATATATATATATATATATATATATATATATATATATATATATATATATATATATATATATATATATATATATATATATATATATATATATATATATATATATATATATATATGTATATATATATATATATATATATATATATATATATATATATATATATATATATATATATATATATATATATATATATATATACATATATATATATATATATATATATATATATATATATATATATATATATATATATATATATACTACATATATATATATATATATATATATATATATATATATATATATATATATATATTTATATACGGTGTGTCTCAAAATAAGTAGGACTTTCAAAATAGCCAGTATTAGTGGCGCCATCCATTGGATATAATATGCGTTGAGAAAGTACATCTTTCATTGACATTATATTTACTGTTGCGCTTAAAGTGCCAATTTAAAATTTGTGTATAACTTGGTAAAACATTTCTGAAACTGATGAGACAGGTTTATGATGTAGATTGTCTATTCCATAGCAAAGTCCATGAGTAGTATAAATATACCGTTTTAAATAAGGTCGTGAGAACCTAAAAACATGTTTGTTAACCAAAATTGAAGCTGAGAAGCGTTTATTGTCGCTGTCCGGCTACAATATCGTAAAAGTAGAAGTTGGCGACTGCTACACGATAAGTACTGATTTTTTTTTACCAAAAACGGCATTTTAATCATCGACCGTTCACCGTATTCACCTGATTTGTCTCCGTGCGACTTCTATCTATTCCCAAAATTACATTTGTTGATGAAAGAAAAACATTAGGATGACGTCTAAAAGGCGTCGATCAAGATAATGAAGGACATGTTAAAAGATGAGCTAAAGAGCTCATTTAACATACTTATTGACTGTACAAAACGTTGTATTGAGTCTGAAGGGGTCACTTTTGTACAAAATAAATGAATTTTGCCAAAATAATAAGTTTTTGTTTTCATTTTGAAAAAGTCGTGTTTACTTTAAAACACACTGTATATATATATCTCTTGTAACTAAAATTCTAGCTATTGTCATACTTAGGCTTCTAATTTAATTTTATCCGTAACATTGCAATCACCGGAACATGATTACAGACAAACAGTAATTTAAATGTCGTCGCGTGGAACATAAAAAAAGGTCAATATTTACATAGAAATCTATCTGTATAATAGGTTATTATCTCCGCTTATTTACAATGAACAAAAAATAAATCCCCCACAAAATTTACGAAAATAAGTTTTATTATTGGCCGAATTCTTAATGAAAACATACAAGAACAAACTTTCAACTATTTTTCTAGACTCAAAATCAAAATACACAAATGATTTGACTCCAAAATGTCTACATATCAGTCTAAAAATAATCGTTCATTTGAACGGCCTCGCATATGTTCGTCAGTCTTATTTTTAACGTTTTTATTTCGTAGAAAATCACATTTGAACAGCGTGAAAAGCTAATTTTAAAATTTGTGTATGGATTGAGGTACGATTTTAAAATAAAAATTTTGAGTTTTGAGGTTTTCAGAATTTTCTTACTACTTAAAATTAGCTGACATCTAATAAATTATAGTAATGTAAATAATATGGCATAAAAATAGGTTTTCCAAAAAGCAGTATCAGGTTGTAAACAGTATTTTGCGAAATAGGTCGGTGAGTCTACAATGAAAAATATTTACCGACATTGGAAATTTAAACATTTGCTTTTGTTTTTAGATATACGTCGCAAAACATAAAGTACTCTAATTTCTTGAGTATTTATAGCATAATTAAATTGTAAAAATTCCAATTACGAATTTCACAGCTTCGCATTTTTTTCACTTATTTGTCATCGTAATTTTATAGAATGGTCTTGATTCGTTTTTAACGAAAAATTTTATGGAGACTTAAATTTTGTACAAATATATCGGAAAAGTATGTAAAGGCGACTGAGAACAAAGGTACGAGGCTGTTGTTATAAGATCACTTCGGTGTCCGTTTGTTCGTCCGTCTGTCTTCTATCTGTTTTCACACCCGATTTTTGCCGAAACCATTTGACATAGAAAGTTAAAATTTGGCACAAATATACGAATTGCTGACCCAATAAGGTCCGTGTAGTTTTGAAAGTTAAATTTTGACTTAAGTTTTGGATGGCGTAATCGGAAATTATTTGTATTATTTTTAAAAATAAATGGCAAAAACCCCTACCCACCCTATCTCGAATAGTACTGATCAAAATGTTCTGGAATAGCCTCTATACAAATGCAATAGATTGAGCAAAAATTATCACGAGTGCAGTACGTAGATTTATTTTGGAGAAAGTTGTGTATTGAGCCGGGACTGATAGCTACTGCTTTAAGAGTTTACATCTACGTAACAGGCAGGAAAAATAGACTCTTTTTGGGAATTTTTTTACACTCTACTATACAAGCAACAAAAAATCGGTTTTGAGGTTTTAATATATGCATATTAAAATGTACAAAATAATTTCTTATTTTATGGTATTGGACAAAATGCGGCGCACTAACACGCAGAGCAGAGGCATCTATTTTTGGAGGTCTTCCGCAGCCGGCCGTAGAACAATTTTAGTTCTTCATCTAGAGCAAATAAACATTTTTTTTTTATTATTTACATTAGTTTTGCTAGAGAAGTACACACGATTATTGAAAAATATCAGTTTTTCAAAAAATTGTGGAAGTTTGAAAAGAAATTTCATTTTTGTCCTAAAAATCGGCCTTTATTTGTTTATAAAAAAAATAATTCATTAATCCTAATAATCGTGTGTACTTGCGTAGAAAATCTTATTAAAAAGCTGTAGTTAAAAGCTCAAGTTAATCGGATGTAACTTGTTGGAGTTATGCTACTGGCCGATTTAAAAAAAAACGTAGTTTCGAGAAAAACGCGTTTGAACAAAATGTTTTCTCTTAAAAATTTTGGGATGCCAATTTTTACCTTTATTCTGGCCATAAAGCAGCCTTTCCAAGTCCAAATTTTGTATAAGTATTAGCCGTTAGTGATAGATTAAATGTACCGACTAAGCCATTTCACTCCAACAGGCAAGGTAAAGGCATTTTCTTGTGCTACGACTTCTTTCAGAAATTAATTACTAGAAGCTAAAAAAAAATTATCGATCTAAAATAAGGCTATAGTATGTTTTTTAGGACTATAATACGTCATTTAAGCAAAAAAAAAGTAGATTTTTTCCAAAAATTGCAGGTAGATAAAACCCCTTAGGAGTCGACTATTAGGTAGCTAAGATGTTATAACTATCCATTATTAGGAAAAAACGTGAAAATACACACTGGATCTTAAAATATATACATGTCACATGGAACTTTTGTTTTATTCTGTTTGGTCTGTTTAGCCTGCTCAATCAGTATCTGACTAGACATGTTTGTAATCTGGGCTCTTAATTCTTTTATTTAAAACTCATTTGTGAAGTCGCTGATCATTTTATACTTCCCTAACAAATTTTTTTTATTTTAAAGGCCAAATACGGAACACTAGTTCCTAGTCCAACTTACACTTGGCCGGTTTTATTTATATTTTAAGTTATCTACCTACTATGGAGTACAGTCTCAAAGCTTAGAAGCAGTTCTCGAGTTTCATTGCATCCAAAAAAAACATCTTTTTTTGGATGGAATGATGAAAGAGTTTCGGTTCCTGGACCGAGATTCTTTAACACACAAAAAGAAAGAGATCCCCTTTTCTCGTAATGAAAGTCATTCCGTAACGGAGTTCGATTATCATCGGCTGAACCGAACGGCTTCCGAATTTAAAAGAGGAAAGGTTAATGACCCTTTATCTTTGTCCTCCATATGTTGAAATAGTTTTTACTTTTTCTAGTAAGAATGTAAACTTAATTAAAACTAAGTTATATTTGACCTGTCGTTTCGACTTTTTGGCATTTTCCGATCTATTTATTTTGTTATTACTTTTAATTTTTATATCAATAAAACAAAGAAATGAAAATAAATTACAATAGTGAAGAAGACAACGGCTTAATTGAAAAGCCCTGTACGGGAAACATGACTACAAAAAATAAATTTAATCCAACTTTTCTTTGCAATAACATTAAGAAGTGCTGAAGAAAACAAATTGCAACCAAAAATGCCAGAACATATAATTAACCACTGCTAATTGGGGCTTAAACATTGTGATGTTTGGCGAAATGAAACAACCAGCCGATGTTTTTTAAAATCAACAATATAAAGTGTTTTTAATTTGCATAACGATTCGAGCCTAGTCGAAGAATAACGACACGAAAACAAAGGTTTTTTTTAGAATATAAAATTTCAGTGAGAACAAGAAATGTTCTCTTTCTCTTTCCTTTCGCCTTTTTTCCTTATCTGTGTTACGGAATCCCAACTCTGTCGCCTTTCTGCAAAAATTTGAACAAAAAGAAGTCTCAGGGCGATAAATCAGGGCCACAGGATGGATGTGTAGCTCGATGAATCCCCAGCTTTCGGTAGTGCTCAGAGAGAAAAAATCCTGCTTACACGTTTTCGACATATAACATATGTGTCGATGGGGAGCAATTTTTTTTTTTTTGCTCTACTACACATAACTGACATAAAGGCAGCCCTCAGAGTTAAACCGGGGCATGTGCTGAAAACGGCAATGGGAGTATTTTGTTATGAGAAGTTTAGTTCAGTGTTGAAAGAGGACATGTAGTTCACATGTGATGTTTTTTGCAATTTGCCAAAAGTTTGAATTTTGTAACATGCCCCCTTTCAATTCAATTTAGTTTGCATACTTGCCGGCATGCTCCTCGTTCTCTAAATTATACTGTATTACAATAAATATAAACAACACTTAAGTTTTATTAAGGAATAATGAGAATAACATGTGAAATATATATGAAATATGAATGTTTTTTTTTTAGCACGGCGAAAGCGAGTTTAACGTAATCGGCCGTATAGGCGGCGACGCTCCGTTGTCCCCTAGGGGTAGATTGTACGCTAAATCTCTGGCCAAACATATTCACGCATTGAACTTACCATCACTTCAAGTGTGGACTTCCACTCTACAAAGGACTAAGGCTACAAGTGCCTTAATCAACGCCCCACAACAGCACCTACATGAATTTGATGAAATTTGGTCGGTAAGTCTCGTTTTTTTTTTTTTTTAATAATTTTCGTAATTTATCTCGATGTCTTACACAATAATGATTGAATAATTTACGTACAAGTCCGTGAAAGTAATTTTGAGCATTACGAAGTAAGAAAGTTTGTTACTAAAGTGGAAAAATGGACCAAAAGTTTAAACAGTTTTGATGGGGCCCAGATTCGATTTAAGATGACCCAAGATGAAAGAGGAGTGCGGCAGGGAGATACGCTCTCTCCCAAGCTTTTCGTAACACTTCTAGAAAGTATTCTACAATCAATAAACTGGAAAAGAATGGGATTTAACATTGACGGTGAAAAGTTAAATCACCTCTGTTTCGCCGACGACATTGTCTTAATAAAGCCGGGTTTCCACCAAACAGACAGTTTAAAAAAACAGTTCTGTTTTTAATAAACAAAACAAAACATGTTTTGTTTTTTTCAAACAGTTTCTGTAGACTGTGCCAAAAGTTTTGTTGCTAGTGTTTGTTCTCTTTTTCACATTTTGTTTGGTCCCGCAAGAATGTCCTCCGACGACGATTTTTTATAATTAGCTGTGGTTTGTTTTTAATTAATGGCCAAAACAGAAAAAACCTTGGTTCTTGATATTGGGTCAGTTCTCTATTAAAAAGGAGAGTTAATTACGGCACAGCAGAATTATGGGCTGATTTAAGCACGGGCGATATTGGATTAAATGGGGAATTGAGGTCTTCCTTCGACAATTTTACCAGAATGTTAAGTAACGATTTTTAATTGTTAATTAATTTGTTAGGACCTAAAATTGCCAGTCAACTTTTTTAATCATCAATGTAACTAAATACATATATATATATATATATATATATATATATATATATATATATATATATATATATATATATATATATATATACATATATATACATATATATATATATATATATATATATATATATATATATATATATATATATATATACATATATATATATATATATATATATATATATATATATATATATACATATATATATATATATATATATATATATATATATATATATATATATATATACATATATATATATATATATATATATATAATATATATATATATATATATATATATATATATATATATTTGAATAAAAAGTTTAACTAAATCGACTTTTTGGCATTTTGCGGTTTATTTATTTTGTTATTACTTTTAATTTTTATATCAATAAAACAAAGAAAGAAAAATAAATTAAAATAGTGAAGAAGACAACTGCTTAGTTGAAAAGCCCTGTATGGAAAACACGACTGCAAAAAATAAATTTAATCCAACTTTTCTTTGCAACATTAAAAAGTGCTGAAGAAAACAAATTGCAATCAAAAATGCCAGAACATATAACACAGGCCAACAAAAAAAATATTTGTAAAAACTTTAAACCAATACATCTAAGTGTTATGTATTTTTGGGTGCTGAAACCGTATCTGGTATCAGTTTTTTTGTATCACCCACATTTCTCTCAATATATGACATCGATTAAATTTATTAGTCTATTAAGGTATAATAATTATTCTTTGATGAGTCTATAAAAAGCCTCCAATCTTCCTTCTTGTACTCAATGCCAAATTCATTCATTAGATTACCAGTATCATGGCAGTAAACCAAATCCTCTTCCTGCTTGAAAAACTGGGCAAACTGTTGATCTCTTGTTCTATAATGGTAAATAGATGTTCCAGATTCCAATAAATGTTTTTCTTTCAGCCTAAAACCAAGCAATTCTACTTTTTCCTTAATCAAACCCAAATCTCTCACTAAATCATTTAAGTCAGCTTGTGTAAACAACTGTGGTTTTAAATTTTGTAGAGAACATTGAAACTCATCATCATCCGGTAAATAAATATAAAAAATGGTACTTACTTTTTAAATGTTGACAAACTCTTCATAAAAATTGCATACATTTAATAAAAAGTTGATAACTAGTTGAAAGAGTAGAGTACAAATGTCGCAGGGAACAAAACTACAACATTTAGGTGTTTCAACCAAACCGACTAAAAAACACGAACAAATTTATTTTCCTTTGATATACCGACTCGAGATGGGAAAGTGTTTTGTTTACTAAAAACACTGTTCCCCGGCAAACATGTTTTTGGAACTGTTTATTTTTTACAAAAACATGGCTCTTTTTTGTTGAGAAAAACAGGTTTTGTTTGTGTTTCGTGCTATGTCCGTTTGGTGGAAACCCGGCTTAACAGACAAAATGCAAAAAAGCACAAACTATGCTGCACATGCTCTAGAAAGCGTCAGGAAAGGTTGGTTTAAAAATCAATCTCTCCAAGACTCAGTTTATGACAAATCTTGTATTAAAGCGACTATAAAACTGAATAACCTATAAAATCGAGCAAGTGCACCAATATAAATACCTGGGACATGAAATCAGCATAGGACGAGATAACCAAACACATGAAATTCAGCGGAGAATAGGTCTCTCCTGGGCTGCATATGGCAAGCTGGTTTATTTTTAGTTGGGAATGTGGAATCTTTGGCACAATGGTACTACTCAGTATATATCACCACTACACCAAACACTTTATTTTTGCTAACAATGTTAGCTTCATCAGGAGCGATGATTGACTAAAGCTAAACTACAAATCTACCCTATTTATACTTAGCCTAACCCTTGAATTACTCAAGCGGAACTAATGACATAGGCAAGGCCCTCAGTTCCGGTCAAGTACCCAGTAGAGGGGACTATAAGGAATAGGCCCTCTGTCTTTATTTAAACTACTTTTACATTTTATGATTTTCATACTTTCGTATGCGTTCAACAATCTCCTATCAGATACATTTTTTATTAATCTTAGATTATCTAATGTTACAGTATGATCAGTTTCAAGGGCATGTTCGGCAATGCTAGACTTTTCTGTTCTATTGTATCTTAAGTGTGCTAAATGTTCTTTAAATCGTGTTTTAATTGACCTTTTAGTTCGCCCAACATACTTTTTTGTCACAATCATTACAACTAATTTCATAAATTCCACTTTTCTCACAATTAGGAATCTTATCTTTGGGATTTCCTAAGATATTCCTCAGATTGTCTGATGACTTATAGACTAAGGTGAGGCCTACCTTATTAAATACCTTATTGAGTCCCTTGCTATATTTCGGATTATATGGTATGGAGACATATTTGGTGTTATTTTCTTCGCGTGTAAAAAAGGTGGAATTCTGAATATTAAACCTAAATTTATGTCTATTTATTAGCTTATTTACTAAGTCATCGTCATAACCATTAACTCTAGTTATATTTCTAATACGATTCCTTTCTTTATTGAAGTTTACTTTGTTCAGAGGGACAGTGACCAAACGATGAACTAAAAAATGTAATGAGGCTAATTTATGTTGTTTGCAATGAAATGAATCATTAGGAATATATCTATCTGTTACTGTATCCTTCCTATAGATATAAAATTCTAATCTATTATTATTTTTAATAATTAAAATATCTAGAAAAGGCAATTGTCCTTTGTTCTCAACTTTCGTAAGTGAATTTAATGGAATCATACCGGCTATTTAATTTAGAAACAAAATCATTAATATTTGCTCTCTTTGTATCAAAAATCGCGAAAATATCATCCACATACCTACACCATACCCTTGGGAAATATTCGAATTCTTGACTGGCTTCGATTTCAAACTTACTCATGAATAAATTGGCTATGAAGGGTGACAAGCAATTACCCATAGCTGTTCCTTCTTTCTGAACATAAAACTGATTATTATATTGGAAATAATTTTGTTCTATACAAAGTTTAGATAATGTTAAGTATTCACGAATAATTTCGTCTTCAAAGTCATTCATTCTAAGTAATTCTTCGAGATATTGTAAAGTTTGTGGAATTGGCACACTTGGGAACAAAGAACTAACCTCAAAAGAAATTAAGACTTCACCTTCATTAAGAACTAGATTTTTTTGTTTTATTAATGAATTCTAACGAATTTTTCACTGCGAAAGTATTTAATGGTAACTTCTCAAGTTCTTTTGATAACCATTTGGATATTAAATATGTGGGTGATCCGACCGATGAAACAATGGGTCGCATTGCTTTTCCAGGTTTGTGAATTTTGGGTAAGCAATACAATTTTGGTATGGTCGGATTACTCACATTTAATTTAAATTTTAGCGAATCGGAGACAAGGTTCTTGCAGGGTTAGGCTAAGTATAAATAGGGTAGATTTGTAGTTTAGCTTTAGTCAATCATCGCTAAAGTGTTTGGTGTAGTGGTGATATATACTGAGTAGTAAACTGGTTTATGTATTCAAATCTAACCTTCCTATGTATTTTAAAAGAAAAGTGTTTTAACAGATGCATACTCCCCGTTCTTACATATCGAGCCGTTACTCTCACAATGACGAAGAAAAACATCAATAAAATATGTGTCATGCAACGAAAGATGGAGTGGTCAATGTTAGACGTTACTCTAGAGATCACATTCCATCACATGGATGTACAAGACGCAGTCAAATTCATTTTACATCTTAAATGGAAATCGGCTGGACATGTTGCTGGGTTAAAGGATGAACGATGGACAAAGAGAATTATAGAGTAGCGACCAAGATCCGAAGCCTATCGGAGTAGAGGTAGACCGCCAAGTCGGTAGACTGATGATTTGAAGAGAGTGGCTGGAAATTGGATATAAGCGGCTCAGAACAGAAAAAAGTGGCTTGAGATTTGAGGCAGGCTTTCGTCCTGCAGTGGAGTATAAGTTGATGATGATGAAGATGAGAAAAACTCGTTGACGCAAGAGCTGAGGAAATCATCCGCTTGGGTCAGAAATTGCTGGTGTCAGATCGGCGACTGAAGATCTCAGTGTTTACTAAAGAAGCTGAAATATCCGAAACTACACTTGTATATGAAGATCTTGGGGATGAAGCATGCGGCTGCACGATAGATCACCAAACTTCTTACATTAGAACAAAAATTGATGAGGAGGGAAATTTCTCAGGAACATTTGGCTGCTTTAAAGAACGATGAAAATTATTCGGTCACAAGCGACGAGACTAAGGTGTTCTATTGGGATTCTCCTACGAAGTAGGAAGCGATACAATGGGTTCATAAGGGCTCCCCACCTCTAAAGAAGGCCAAAGTTCTAGAACTACGAAGAGAGAGACTTATTAAATATATAAATAAAAGATCAACTATTACTGGAGAGGTTGATAGAGAAAATTGTCCCAAATTATGAAGAACCAAAGCTTTGTTGTTACACAATCCATTACCGCAAGCTACGGATTCATGGAATTACTATACATCTGAAGAAAAACCCCAGGTGTCAAAAATTTTTCTCAGTTGATAAATTGGAGGTCTCCGTAGCGACGATTTTGAAACGCAAATAAAAGAATTTTTTTGAATGGAATGAAATAGCTCGTGTATGTGTAGACGATACTAACATAAAGCGAAAAGTCTCGAGATTTTCCGAGAGATAGCAGCACAAACAAAAAACCCATATGTACCACCAGTTAGTGTCAACTCCCAGAAGATTCGTGTAAAATTTTCATGACATTTTATCTATTAGTTTGCGAGTTACAGCTGTTTGAGTGACGCTACTTTTTATTTTTACAAAACGACGGAACAAAAAGATTTTTTTTTTGTTAATTAAACATTGCTTTTTGGGAAATAATACAGCCAGAATCCAAGAATGGCTAAAGAAGTATTATGGCACATCTGCTCCGTCGAAGGCATATGTGGATGATTTAGTGAGTTTAAATGCGGTCATACAAGCACAGATGATGTTCTGGATGTCCAAATGAGGCAGCTTACTCTAAAAAACACAAAAGTCCACCATATTGTTCTGAATGACCGCAAAGTGAAAGTGACAGAGGCAACTGGCATCTTGAAGGTATCAACAGAACGTACGAGGCATATTTTACATGAATATTTGCATATGAGAAAGCCCGATGGGTGCCGCGCACTCTCACGATTGATCAAGAACAGCAACGTGTTGAAGATTCAGAACGATGTTTGGCACTGTTTTAGCGTGATTCAAAGGAGTTTTTGCGTCGATTCGTAACAATGGACAAAACATGCATCCACTACTACATGCCTGCGTCCAACAGTTAGTCCGCAGAGTGGCTGGAATCGCATGAAGGCCGACCGAAGTGTCCAAAGACACAAACATCAGCAGGAAAGGTTTTGGCAAATATTTTTCGGGATGAATTTTTTGAATGATGAAATTAAGAAAAAATGGCCGCATTTAGCGAAAAAAAGGTGTTGTTTCACCAAGATAATGCACCAGCTCACAAGTTTATAATATCAATGGTGAAATTGGACCAATTGAACTATGAAATGCTTTCTCATCCGCCGTATTCACCAGATCTGGTCCCCGCGATTTATTACCTCTTTCTAAATTTGAAAAGATGGCTCCAGGAAAGGGATATGGCTCAAATAAAGAGGTAGAATGGAAAACTGAGGCTTAAGGAAAAGTATCTAAATGTTGGAACATCGCTGGAATAAGTCTATCGGTCTTGAAGGAAACGATGTTAAAGAATAAAATCGATTTTTGGTAAAAACATTGTTTTTTTCTTCAAAAGTCTCGCGACTTTTCACCCCATGAATTCTTTAAAAAAAATGTTCTCGTAAAAATTGAGTGGCCCTAGCGTATTTCGTAATATAATAGATTTACTCTATTGTCTTTGTTTTCTTCTCATGCCTTCTCCTAGTGGAGGTTGGCGACCACTTCTGTAAATGTATCTCTGCCCTTCGCAACATAAAACTACTCCCCTATATTCATACCGGTCCATTCTCTGATGTTTCTGAGCCAAGATTTCTTTTTTCTTCCGACATCCTTTCTACCGTCAACTCTTCCCTGCATGATAGTTTGCAATAGTGAATTTTTGTCGTTTCTGAGTACATGACCTAACTACCTAGGATGTTTTTCGTACTTTTATGATTGTCAAGAGTTTTTTTGCCTTAGCCTATCCTTCGTAGAACTTCCTCATTGGTGATCCTGGCTGTCCATGGAATTTTTAATATTCTTCGATAGAGCCACATTTCAAATGCTCCTAGCTTCTTAGTAGTGTATTACTTCAACGTCCATGTCTCGACTCCATACAAAAGTTGGAACCACACGTAGCATTCCAGGAAACGTAATCTTAGAGCCAGGGATAAGTTTCTGTTTCAGAACATTATCCGGAATTTTAAAAATAATTTTCTTGCAAACTCTATTCTGGTTTTAATTTCAGCGTCTTGGTCAATATCGGATAGGTGCCTAAATATTTGTACTTTTCCACAGGTTCTATTTGTTTTTCTTCGCGGAATAATTGGCAGTTGTTGGTTTGATGTTTACAAACGACCATAAATTTTATTTTTTCCGTGTTTATCGTCAAATCTATTTCGACAGTTCACACTCCATTGTACAATTCGTATATGTACGCTAAAAATTGAAAATATCTCTTTATGACGTTTGTACACCGTGTATACAACTTGGCGTATTGTAACTGTTGAAAAATGTCTAAACATTGCTTCATTTTCGGGGCCGAGTCTATTCAAATCGTATGTAAAAACCTTGATACGTTATCGCAAAAATAAATATGAACACTGTTATTTTTACTGTGCCTGTTAACTAACAGTAAAGATAAACATTAAAGGTCATTTTTCGAGAATAACGTTTAAAAAGAAAAAGATATGTTGTTGAACAAAACGTTTTTAAATATTTACATTTACAAGGAGTTAATTAATATTATTAATAAATTATGTTTTACTTGATTCGTTCATATAAATCTTGTTTATAATTAATGAAATTTTAAAGTTGGTACATAAAGAGTGTTATTAAATTGAGGCCTATATAAGAGTTGTCAAAAATTGCTAAAAAAAATCCCTAAACATGTACAGGTCAAGTAAAAAACCGGTCGCCTATAGCTTGTAGTTGGTTTTAGAAACTTCTTTTTTTTGAGATTATTGTTGGTATCTCTGCAACGCTTTGTGATATCCAAAAGGTCCGAAATGAGGCCTACAGCGGATGCTAAGTATATGGGCAAGGCAAAGGCAGTTGTTAGATACTCTCAGTTAAAAAATGTTGATACTCTACCCGAACGTGGTTCGAGGGAAACCGTGTCTGACAAGGACGAAAAGATGAACATACTTTCCCGAAATCCTCAATTAACGTTGAGCCAAGGGGCGCAAAAACTAAAGCAGAAAGGTTTGGACATATCGTATGAAACGCTTCGCACTCACCTCCGAGTTAACGATTTAAAGTAGTACAATCAACAAACTATTGCTGAGGAAAAACACAGAGAGAAACGACTCGCATGGGCAGAGGAAAACATAGATCGAGATTGGAGCAATGTAATTTTTTCCGATGATGCTTCATTTTAGGGTTATGTTATCACCCCACGAGCCTGGCCAATTTCCATTATCCGATTGGACTGACCCTGAAAGACCCTGTGATCGATGTTTGGGGATGTTTTTCGAAATACCACCTGTCGATAAAAATGAGGAGTGAATTCTTCAAGAGGATAACGACTCCAAACATCGGAGTAAAGTAGCCGGTGGAAAGGAGAATCCGGTATCGTCACACTAGATTGACCATCCCAGTCTCCCGATGCAAACTCAATTGAGAACGTATGGTCGTACATCAAGCAGAAGCTTCCTAATAAAAAGGTGTACACAGTGAAACAGCTGTCACGGTCGAAATTTTGGAAATCCAATCCCATTGATGGGAACTGGACGAACTAATCTTTTACTATCGAATGATGTAAAAAACTTTTAAATAAAGAAATTTTTTAGTTAACAATGCTCAACACGTTCTTACTTGACCAACTGTACGTTGTTGGAACTTTTCTTTCTTGTTTTGAAAATGTTAATCAAATCTGCAATTATAATAATTATTTTCAGGGCGAATGCGAAGGTCTCTCCTACGAAGAACTACAAGAAAATTTCCCAAAAGAACTAGCTCTTCGCGATCGTGAAAAGCTCAAATACCGCTATCCACAAGGCGAGTCGTACCTCGATGTCATGCAAAGATTGGTACCAGTATTGATGCAGTTAGAATGCGAAACTAATATTCTTACCATCAGCCACCAAGCCGTGCTCAGATGTGTACTGGGATACTTTTTGGAAACGCCTCCAGAGGAGGTACCCTATGTGCATGTACCATTGCATACTATTATTAAGGTGAGTATTTGAAGACAGTTTAAAAAATCGGTGAAGTGGTTTAGTCAGTAGTTTTCTTGCAAACATGTAGTTCTAAAATAAGTACTGAATTTGACTTACTCAAGTAAAAAAGAAGTAAATTTCCATATGAATAAAATCATACAATATATATCTTTTTCATCACAGCTTGTGGTGACCACGATAACTCTGGAACGGCTTATCTGAAAACAAAAAATCAAAAAGATTTCCTTAGTATATCACTGTAGCTTCCTCGTGAACGAAGGGTATAGCAAACTTTTACTACTTAAAAAAATGGCGACGATTTTTCCAAAAATTTCGATTTTAGAGTTACCAATAATTCGGTTTTTTGGTTAAAAAAATAGAAATTTTGGTCCAAATAAAAATTCTTTCGTGCATGAGGGAGCCATTATTATTATAAACAAGCACGTGAAATTTCAAATCGATCGGGGAAATGGTTTCCAAAATATCTTGCCCACTGTAACGGCACTTTTTAAAAAACAGCTTCGAGATAATCGTGTTTAAAGTTTCAAGCCTATGTTTTTGACGGATAAAATTAATTCTTTCGGACTTTCATGGAGTCATCGATTCCAGGGCCATAAAGAGTCCCTTCTGCATCTGCAGTAGCCTCGAGGACGTCGACTTGATGTTGCCTACGTCGTCTCTAGTGGCCTCTTGCGCACGTTGCTCGGCAATGGACACACGCTTCTCGTTCTGCGTCGTGACGAACTTAAGAACATGAGGCCCACAGGGTATCCTCAATGTTTCGAAAATCTTCAAAACTGCTACACTACCCTTGTTGAAAATGCATGCCATTGGACTCGCAGTACACCTCCAAGGAGATTCTTCGGGCTGATTTTCCAGATGAGTTGTTATAACTCTCTTTGTTATTCTGTGTAAATCCGCCTACACATCTTGGAAGCAATTTCTTCTGCGAGAGATCTTCATATATTGGCTTGATAGCTTTCAAAACATCTTCAGTAAGGGACTTGTAGTCCTCGTACTAATGTAACATACATTTAGGTATACATGTCCCTCCGGAGCGAAGTAACGATACAGTCATCAACCGCTACGCACGCAGACTGGCTCTTTCAGGTAGAGCGCTATATATGACTGTAACTTTGCTTCTAGTACTCAGATCTTTCTGAAACATTCTTCATTTTTCCTACCCAAACAAGTAGATATAATCCCTTAAAAAGGGTTATTATTTGGTTCTTAATGTCCTATTTTTGTTTTTAGATCACTCTTCAGGGTTATAACTACAACATGGAAACTATTAAAATGCCAATAGACTGCGTTGACACCACCAGAGCTAAACCAGTCAACTGCTCAGAAGATCGCTCAACTGAAGAAGCCTTATTAACGTTGCCAGCTCATTTCGATTCTGTAGCAAGCCTGTACAGTAACGCTACAGCTTGTACTTAGCTGTAAGAACGGCTCTTCTGTTACACTAGCCGGGTCCAGCTATGCCAAGGGCCAGCGAACCGATAAAGAAAAACGCGGTGAGACTTTGGCAACTATGCTATAGTGTGCGATGTGTGTAATATAATTTTAATGTTGCCAAATTGTATTGATGGATCTGGCGGGCATAGTTGGAAACGGTGATGTTATGATTGCAGTAAGGTCCAGGATAGACCTTTAGCTCGGCTTTTCGCTATGTCCTTTGCCTATATTGCTATGCAAAAGTTTTACTAATAGAATTTAAATAATCGCATAGAAATGGAAAGTTTTTCTCAGTCAGGTCGTTAAATTAGAGAGCAAATAACGTTTTGTAGTATTGGTAGACGCTTTTTTATATTATTACTGACAACAAATTTTAAAAAAATGGTTGATTATTTGACATTGTTTGTGAAACATCACGAAAAATATGAAATTGACAGATATAAAAGTAATGTAAGGCCAATTTAGTTGAGAAATTTTTAGGATTGGTCTTTTACAGCAAAAAGTTTGTAGCTGTTTGTAGTATGTAAATTTGAATAAAAAAAAAGTTGTTGATAACTTACCAGTGTAAGGCAGACTATTCTTTTTTCCTTTCTAGCAACATTAGAAGAAGGCGACCATTATTACAACATTCACTACTTATTCTTAAGTTTACAAGATTCTAAAACTACGTAAGCGTGAAAAGTTTAAATTTCTGAAGTAAATTATCTCCGAAAATAATCTGTCATTTTACGAAAACTGATTTTACTGCCATTTGTTGGGCTTTACGTCGTACTGCGCAATGATAGAAACCTGAGTCGCGTTTTTGCATGCATCACTTTTACCGTACATTATTATTTATTAATGTAAAGTAAAAGTTGTTATACAGTCATTAAAAAAATCCTATGATATTGTTAATAGCAAGATTGACTATGAATATTTTATATTAACAACCGACTTTGACAATTTTAATTTGACAGTCAGATTGGTTTACGGAAGTATTTCTTTACTAAAAGTTGTCATGTTTTAAGAAAAAAATGAACATTAGACAATATTGCTAATGGGCGTCGGAAAGGGTTGGTAAATGCAGCTGTCACAAAATTTTGAATCTGTGCAAATTGGGAAATAAAGTAGTGAATGTTGATTCATTAAAAACTAAAAATGTTATTTATAGAGCTCTGCTAAAGTATAGTCTTATTCTAGATTCAAGCAGATTTAATATTTTTATTTATTTATTAATATTATTCTTTATTTTTATGCTGAATATTAAGTTTCAAAAGGCAAAATTTGTATTAATTTTGATTTTGAAAAATTCTAACACTGTCACCTTTTAATATTAGTCAGAAGGATGACAGATTAACAAAATATCTTTATATGTACGTAGTTTATATTATTTTAATCATTAGTAGTGCGTAACATAAACTTTTCACAAAATAAGGCCCGTTTTTAATTTGTATTGGCTAAAATTTAGCTTAAAATTCGTAAGTTGGCAACATTATTTATTTACTGAATGCTCAACTCACTTGAAGGGTAAAATTTGTAAAAAGAAATGTTACTTGTAGTAAGAGTAATTTTTGTGCTCAAAGTTTATAATTATATTGTGGTAAGTTGCTTAAAATACAGACGTATTATTATTTAAATGAAGAATATCTATTTTAGTAAAAGCAATTTAAACTATTTTTGACAAACTATGACAGTAATATTCTTAGTTTTGGCTTAAGGAAGATATGAATGTACAAATAAGCTTGCATAAATGACTATATAACAGCCAGATTCATTAAATGGTTGTAACTTTACACTAATTTGACAATTAGAGGTTTGTATTGACAAGAAGACCAAGATTCGTTTTTATTTATGTTATTATTTTTAAATTCTAAAAGCTATGTGTTCCAAAAGGTCTTATTTTAAAAAATCTGATTATTTTTTCAGAAATATTCTGAATTTGACGAAATTTTTGATTTTTATTGGCTGTATAAATTAATTCGGTACCTTCAGATAGGTATCTCTCTTTTACGTCTAAAAGTACTAATTCTATAGAAGCAAAATCACCCCATAATCTCAAATACAGTCAACAAGCTCGTTTGACAAGCATCATTTTCAAATGCAAATGATTTGTTTCATTTTGAGAGAAGATGCTAAGATACACAAAACGCGCAAAATATGGCACCAGCTATTTCGAAGCGGAAACTTTGATCTTTCGGATCGTAATTTTCTGGACAACACCATGTCTGAACAATACCATGTGTGAAAAACACATGTGGTCTACACGGCAAAAACAACAATGGATTTTATCTTTTGCCCTCCTTCATGCGGCGTAATCTTCTGACGTGGTCCCGTCGGATTACTATTTATTTTCGGTCTCTGCTACATCATCTCGCCGATTCTTACTCTTCGTTGGTGGGCGTTAAACACAGCAGAACCGAATTCATTGACTCAAAACGGCGATCTTTTTTGAGAGGGGGAATTAGCCAGTTGTCTGAGGAATAGTTTTCTTGTTAGAGTCGTATCTATTCGGAAATAAATCAACATTGTGTTTAGGGGACAACCGTTTCCGCTTGGCGTCCCGTCCGGAAATGCCCGAATTCTTCTCAACTCGAGTTTCTAAGAACTATTCCATAGATTCTAACTTTTATGTAACTATTGTGCTTTAAGCAACAAATTTCAATTTCAGGCTTATGATAACGTAGGAAACATGATTGTAAAAGGGATGTGAAAATTTGTGTTTTTTACATAATTTTACAAAATTTCTACAATTCTATTGTTCCGATTTTCAACTTCTTTTTTTCTAGCTATTTCTCGGTTATTAGGAAATTATCTTAGCGTAGTAGATTTTTAAAATTTTGCTTTGTCTAATTACGGCGTAAAAAAACTAAAGTACCAAAATGCGTTTCAATTTTTTTTCTTCCGATAATTTTTTTTTGGGAATTTTTTGACTTACGGAAAAATCTCTGTCTCTTAACATGTTTATCTACTACGATAGCTGAGAAAGAGGACATTGTATCTTTTCAGGACAAGTGATTTTTCAAAAACTCCCTGTTTCGTGCTCGTAAAGTATTTATTATGTTTTTACAATGACTATACTTAACTATTCCAAAAGATAAGTTTTTACATGACTTGTGTGTATTTGCTACCTGAGCCTAACCTCGTTTATTTGCGACTCTTTTCTATTCTATTGTGTGATACCACATTCAAGTGTACTTAAAGTTTTTAAAAAACTTAGGGGATTCTGTCGTAAAAACGATGAATCCGTACCAAATCCCGAGATAGAGAGTCCAGCAACAATATTGGGGGCAAGGGCAAATATGTTTTAGCCAAATTTTTGAAGTCCAGTCTTGTAAGAAAAGGAATGGGGTGCGTGATATAGTAATCCAACCTACTGAGAAAAAGACCACGACTAACCAACTTCAAAAAATTATTTTACCCACTTCTAGTGATCAGATCAATTTAAAATTTACACCATTTGATGCAAAATCGCATGTAGTTTAATCAAAAATAATAAAAAACTCTTTTTTTACCCAAAAACCGTTAAGAGTCCCCTTAATGCAAAAGGGTGTTAATTTCTACACCTAAAATTTTGTTTTAGCTATTAAATATTATTTTATTTTTAGGTTTGAATCTAGAATTATTTAGTACTTGTTAGTCTGAATCTCAGAGATAAATGGAGTTAAATGGTTTTCGAACGTTTAGATTTTAATAAAGTGTGACAACCTCAACAGTGATGCCGGTTTTTAAAAACCATTTTCCGTAGTGTTTGAGTAATGTTGTTATTTGAAAGTTTTAATAAATTTTTATCCCTGAAATCCAGAATAAGTATTTTTTGTGCCTCGTTTAATAATTTAAGAAGAAAAAGAACACATTACTGGACGGATGTTTTTTTTTGAGTTAAAGAAACATTCCCTTCGGTTAATAGCAATAAGTCCTAAGGTATTGGCTTAATCCTGTATATACGTTAAGGTAGTGTTAACTGTGATTTCTAGAGAGCATTTTTTTTTTATTTTCTTATAGCGTCATAAGTCGGTTTGTACGTTGGTGAGATGTATTTGTGAATAGTGTTCTGTTTTAAGAATAGATGGAAATATATTGAAAATACATATACACGTAGCCGTGTTTTATTTTACGTACAAAAGCTGTTATATTCTAGATAAAATTTGAAGCTCAAAGCCCAGTGAATATCTCTATGTTATGTTTCTCCGTTGTTTCGAATCATCTATCCTTTATGGGCAAAACACGAACCTTTCTGGGCAACCGTAAGACAGACAACTATAAAAATTTAATGGTGCCACTGTAACGTGCGGTCTACCTGCTAATCTTAATTGTTGCGTGCAGTCTGCCTGCAATAAATACATTTCTAAGCAAAGTAATAAAATAATAGGGTATGTCTCGTTATTAATAACGATGACAAGTTGTTAATAGGTATATTTCAAAAGAAGCCATGCTTTTGCGAGATTTTTATATTAATATCGCTTTTAACGAAAATGCCACTTATGCAGAATGAAGAAAATTACATCTGTGATAGGTGTGATATGGAAATGCAAAGAAAAAGAAAACGCGATCGTGGAGGAGCGTTTCGTATCATCTTACGTTGTCCTAGAAAAGGCTGCCACACAACAAACTCATTTAGAAGCGGAAATGAATTCTTCCATTATATGGATTTGAAGGGCAAGTTACATTGTAATTTAAGCTTATGTCATATATTGGAATTGGTGTTTCTATTCGTGCACGACATTCGGAGTACATGTGAAAAACTAACTGAAAGGTTGTCAGATACCATAAGTGATTGGTATAATAGGTGACTCGAAGTGTGCCCCTCGATTGTTTGAGTCAATCGCAGAGGACAATTAATCGGCACCAACGACGATCCTATACAAATTGACGAAGCGCGATTCGCGGCTCGCTGAATATAACATGTAGGCTGAAAAGTTTTTGTTCTGACACATAGAATTCATATGATTTTTAGGAAGTACCAATCTTCAAACGATACGTGAGAAAATCTCATGACATATCAACGATTAGTTTACAAGTTACAGTGGTTTTAGTGACGCTACTTTTGATATTGTCAAAACAATGGAAAAAATCGAATTTCGTGTGTTGACGAAAACACTGCTTTTTGATGGGAAAAAATACCGTTCAAGCAAAGCAATGGCTTGATAAGTATTACGGGGACTCTGCCCCTGGAAAATCACTCATCATTTACTGATATTCTGAATTTAAACGCGGCCGTACAGACATAAATGATGCTGAACGCTCTGGACGCCCAAATGAGGTGGTCACACCGGAAAACATAAAAAAATCCACTAAATTGTTTTGGATGACCGTAAAGTGAGATAGTTGGCATCCTAAAGATAGCAAAAGGACGTGTTGGTCATATTTTGCACGAACTTTTGAGCAAGAGGAAGCTCTGTTCGAAATGGGTTCCGCATTTGCTCACAGTGGACCAAAAACAACAACGATGATTCTGAGCGCTGTTTGGACCTGTTTAAGCACAGTAAAAAGGATTTTTTTTCATGCGATATGTGACAATGAATGAAACATGGATCACCACTATACACCGGAATCAAATCGGCAGTCAGCTGAGTGGACAGCAGCCAGTGAAAGCCGCCTGAAGCGACCAAAGACATAACAGTCAATTGGGAAGGTTTTGGCGTCTGTATTTTGGGATGCGCATGGAATAATTTTCATCGACCATGCTGAGAAGGGAGAAGCCATCAATACCGAATATTATATACAATTATTGGTGCGTTTGAAGGCAGAAATCGCAAAGAAACGGCCCCAAATAAACAAAAAAAGTACTCTTTCATCAAGATAATGCACCGTGTCACAAGTCAATGGTCACGATGGCAAAATTGAATGAATTGAAGTTCGAATTGTTCCCTCACCCACCAGATTTGGCCCCCAGCGACTATTCGCAGACTTTAAAAAAATGCTCGTGGGAAAGAGATTTGACTCCAATGAAGAAATTATCGCCGAAACTGAGGCCTATTTTGAAGGCAAAGACAAGTCTTTCTACAAGAAAGGTATAGAAATGTTAAAAACGCGTTGGACTGATTGTATCGCTCTTGAAGATATTATATTGATAAATAAAATCGAAAAACTTTTCAGCCTACGTGTTTTAACAGGAGAAGATACAAGAAGATCAACAACCTGAATCTGACGATAGCTATGCATCGGTGCAAAACAATCGAAACCATGATAGACGTGGGTTTTTGGTTTGAAAACAAAACGAGAAGTACGATATTTTATTGTGGAAAAGAGAGGTGAAAACACATTAATGCCAATTATAGAGATTTGATTTGTATCTGTTATTCATTCAGATGAGTGGCCAGCATATAGGAATTTTGGCAGGCGAGGCTTCGACCATCAAACCGTTAATCACTAGCAAAACTATGTTGATCGGCTCACAGAAGCTCATACACAAGGTCGTGTATGAGCTTCTGTCGTGGCATGATGCCAAAATTTACATCTTAAAGAAAATGAGGGTAGTACCATTAAACCATCTTCAATCACATCTGGAAGATATTAAAGAAGAATGAAGACGACCAATTTGTCAGCTTTTTAAAGGATATTGTTTCTGTTTATAGATATTAGTTGTAAATATATTCGTAATAAAATCATTGCTAACAACCTGACTAAAATACTAGAAAGAATGGTAAAAAATCGCCTTTGTTGGGTTCTGGAAACAAAAAATTTACTGTCGCCAAATCAATATGCTCTTCGGAAAAATTTTTCAGCACTAGATCACTTGGCTTCCTTCGAAACAGATATTAGAGCTTCATTCCAAGCCAAAGAACACCTTTTATCAGTTTCTCTTGATTTACAAAACGCTTTTGAACATGACAAAAAATAAAATAATCTTTGATCAATTATTAAAAATGAATTTCAAGGGCCTTCTCCCCAAGTTCATCATGAAATATATCCAACCACGTTCTTTTAGGGTGAAAGTAAATGGACAGCTTTCTGATATTCATTGCCAAGAAAATGGAATACTCCCGGGGTCCATCCTTAGCCCCACATTATTCCAAATAGCCATTCAGTCTATAGAAGACCTCATTCTATCCACACAAGAATAAAACTTTTTGCTGATGACATCCTACTGTATCTCTCCTCCTCAGAGTCTAGCATTTTAACATCAACCATGCAATCCTCCCTGGATAATATTCAAAGGTGGGCTTTAATCTCTGGTTACTCCTTTTCTCCAAATAAATCTTCCGTAGTCCATTTTTGTAAAAAACCCACATCCTCAAATTATCAAACGATCTATTATCCTTAAAAAACCACTTAAAGATTTTGGGAATGACGTTTGACTCATCACTAAACTGGAACGATCACCTAAGGAATCTGAGAACTAAAACGTCGAATGATCTCAATATGATGAGACTTCTAGCGAGCACCCAATGGGGAAGTGATTTCTCTTCTTTAATTAGAATCTATAATGCTTTGATACTGCCAAAACTTAACTATGGAGACTTTATTTACGACTCAGCCAGGAATTCTTACAAGAGGACACTGGACACCGTCCAAAACCAAGCCTTTCGACTAGCGACGGGTGCCTTTCGCACCTCTCCTATTCCTAGTCTACAATGTGTAGCCTCCACCCTCCCTCTGTCTCTAAGGAGACAACGTTCCTTGATGTTATACTGCGTCAGCTATCTTCAAACCATACTTGATAAGAAATTTACACTTGACTCGCTCTAACCATTTAACCAACCCCTACCCCAACTCCATTTCAGCCAGAATATCTTCTTTCTTATCCATTCACAGTTTACCTTTCAAAGCTCATGAATCCTCAAAATTTCCAATATATCCTCCTTGGACATCCATAAATCCCTCTATCGACTTTACCTTTCTAAAATTTGATAAGAAGATATCTCCAGTGTGCCTGATAAAGACAACCTTCCATCAGTTAATAAATTCAAAATACACAGAATATGTTCATATCTACACAGACGGCGCAAAAACAGATATAGGAACAGGAGCAGCAGTTATAGCTGGTAAAAAAACTATAAAAATCAAATTAAATCCTATTTCTTCTATTTTTTCTGCGGAACTTATGGCTATAAGAGAGGCATTACGATGGGCTAAACTTCTAAGATAAGTAGAAAATTTCTATTAATTACGGATTCCCTAAGTTCCCTACAATCTCTAAATCCATCCAACTTCTCACACCCTATCATACTTAACATTTTAGACCTATTACAAATAGGGTATAGATATTGCAGCTAAATCTGCCATCTCTTCAGGCACATTACTGAACGATATCTTCGCGCCTAAAGATTTAGCAAACTTTTTCAAACATAACTTTGATAAATTATTCCAATTAGATTGGGATCTACAGGAGGACTCAAACAAGTTGTGGGAGATCAAACCATTAGTATTTTCCCCCTCTCCATTTATCATCACTTTCCTGCAAAGGAAACATATTATGGAGAAGATTGTGCATAGGTCATTCTTACATTACTCACGCTCACCTTTTGAAAAATGACCCACCTCCAGTCTATTCGAAATGCAACGAATTACTATCCATCAAGCATCTATTGCAATCAAATGAGGATTTAAACAAAAAAGTCAAATATGATCTTATCAAACCCATTAAGGAGATATTAAAACCGGACCACAGAGGCCTCAAAAACTTATGCGCTTATCTTAAGGAATCTCAACTATATTCGAAATTATAATTCAGAATGTGGTATCGCGCTAAATGATCTATGCTATCGACGCGCCTTATTAAAACATCCATCCATCCTACATCTTAAAGAAAATGAGGAGAGTATCATTAAACCATCTTCAATCATATCTGGACCATTTATCCTGGAAGATATTAAGGAAGAATGAAGACGACCAATTTGTCAACTTTTTAAAGGATATTGCTTCTATTTATAGATATTAGTTGTAAATATATTCGTAATAAAATCATTATTAACAACAAATTGTTCGTCTTATCAACTATTATTGTATAGCAATGTTATAGCAGAGTATATCTCAAATTTTTTGGTAGACCGCACGCTACAGCGGCACCGATTTAATTAATTAACTTTCAATATCTTGTAAATTTTTGGGATGCAACATATCTTTTAAAATACATTGGTGGATGCACATCTCGAATTATTTACCGAAAATATGAGTGCTGTTGGCGATGAAAACGGTGGAAGATTGTACCAAGCCATTTCCAGCATGGGGAGGCAATACCTAGACTTTAGAGTTCTAAAGGGTTAGTAGACTATGGACACTTAAAAGAGACCTACCTGCGCTAATATTAAGTATTTGTCATTTCTTCTGTTGTAAAAAGTTGTTAGATTCATCCGGAAACAATACTGAAGCTGCAGATTATTAAACTTTGGCAAGGGGTTCCCTGCGCAATTTCATATTTTTTTCTCCGCTATCAATATTAGCTCAGTCGTCAAAGGTAAATTTTGACGAAAAGCTCTCATTAAATTTTAAGCTGCATTTTGGCCTACAGGTAGTTTTTTTGGATGTAGAACATAATAAAAAAAAGTTTGCTGCTCTAATGTATACGCTAAGCCTACAAAATCGAAAATAAAATGAAAACTTCGTTTTTTCACAAATATCTCGAAAACTAAAAAGTTATTGAAAAACTAATAGCACCACGTGAAAGAACGAAAAATTTTACAAAAAATAGTATATAGAACTAACTAACCCCTTAAGTCAAAATTTAACTTTCAAAACTACATGGCTCTGATGACGCCATCAATTCCTATATTATTACCAAATTTCAACTTTCTATGACAAATAGTTTCGGAGAAAATCAGTTTGTGACAGACAGACAGACGGACAGACAGACACCCGAAGTTATCTTATAAGTGTTCCGTACGGAACACTAAAAATTACTATAAAAATGGCTGGATTAATCACTTCAGTTGTAGTGGGAATCATACTTCCAACCTCATTTATGATTAAATTAACGTTTCTGTATGCCGCTAAATATTTTGAAATTGGCTATTAATGGATTTCTCGGGGTGCTGATTAAGAATCCGATGATAGATTTGAAAAATTCAAAATGCTGGATCCAATATGACGGCCAGCGAGTACGTAATTCGTTTAGAATCTAATCTACAGCTTTGCAGATGACAGTACGCTTGTCTCTTCATGCACTTTGAATGCTCGGACATCGGCTGCTCAGGCGAGTATCCGCAGATAGCAGGAGGTCGTTCAACTTAACAAAGACCTGGAAGAAATTCTATCTTTTGGTGACAGTAACCAAGTGGAATTTAACGCTACAAAAACCCAGGCGGCAGTTTTTTCTAAAAAAGTTAACGTTGCTGGACCCGACATAGTTATGTCGGGGCACTCCATTCCCCTAATATCGTCGCTCAATTGTTGGGCGTTAGGTTGGGAACAAATATGTCCTGGCATGAACATGTTGCAGGTATAGAGAGCTTCTCAAAAGTTGGGAATATTATTTCGAACCAGAAAGCTTTACACTCCACAACAACTGTTCTGTTCAGAGAAGAGCTGTTCGTCTGATTGGAGACCCGGAACTGACCCGCTGGAACATCGAAGAACGGTTGGTGACTTGAGCCTATTCTACAAGTATTTTTATGGAAAGTGTTCGAAGGATGTGGCCCGCTTAATTCCTCCCAGAGCGGTGCATGTTAGAAGTACACGTCGCGCTAATACTTCACATCTGTATGAGGTTTAGCTTGTTACTCCTCGTATAACGCTTTTCAAGCAGTCTTTTATATTAAGAGCATCGTCCCTTTGGAACAATTTGCCCAGGACTGTGTTTCCCACCGAGTACAATTTACAGCGATTCAAGAACAATGTGAATCGCTTTTTCTGCACACGTGTCGCACCTGTAGCGTTTTAGGGACTTTTTCCCTTCAGCACGTGTCCTAGACCCATAAAAAAAAAGAAAAAAAAACGCACCAGTAACTTTATATAATATTCGCTATTGAGAGCTTTTTCTTTCTCAGCATAACTGATAAAATTTATTCTATGCGCATCCCAAAATACAGAGGCCAAAACCTTCCCAGCCGACTGTTGTGTCTTTGGTCGCTTCAGGCGGCTTTCACCTGCTGCTGTCCACTCAGCTGCAGATTTGATTCCGGTGTTGTTTTTGATCCACTGTGAGCAAACGCGGTACCCATTTCGAAAAGAGCTTTATCATGCCCAAATGTTCGTGAAAAATATGACCAACACGTTCTTTTGATATCTTTAGGGTGTCAGCTCTCTCACGCAATTTCGTTTTACGGTCATCCAAAACAATTTTGTGGATTTTTTTATGTTTTCCGGTGTAACCACCTCATTTGGGCGTCCAGAGCGTTCAGCATCATATGTATCTGTACCACCGCGTTTAAATTCAGCATACCAGTAAATGATGAGTGATTTTCCAGGAGTAGAGTCCCCGGAACACTTATCAAGCCATTACTTTGCTTGAACGGTATTCTTTTCCAATTCGATTTTTTCCGTTGTTTTGAAAATATCAAAAGTAGAGTCAGGAAAATCACTGTAACTTGTAAACTAATCGTCGAAATGTCATGAAATTTTGACACGTATCCTTTGAAGGTTGCTACTTCCTAAAAATCCTATGGATTTTTTGAAAAGGGCGACATCCATGTGTCATTATTAGAGTAGGTAAAGATCGAATTTAAACAGTACATCATTTCCTCTTCTGCTCCTAAGAATTTGATCGTCATCAGCATATTATCTTAGCCTACAATTGTTAACATAACAATGCATATCTGTTGTAAAAATGACAAACACCACTGATCCCAAAATCGACCCCTGAGGGACGTCTCTATCTGTTGTCAAACTTTGTGACACTCGGCGATTAATCAGCACACGCTGTGATCTATCCGCCAAATAGTCTTTTAATAAATTTGTTTTTCGTTCTTTGAAACCATAATAATGAAGTTTGGCATATAACGAACGGGGATCCAGCGTGTCAAAGGCCTTGCTGTAATCGAAAAGAACCAATATTTCCCAAGTGAAAGCAAAATAACTATAACTATAGAGGGTTATTAAAACAAAATACATAAAAAAGTAGACATATTTTATAATTTATATTTCATTCCAAACTTAACAATTTTGTTAAAACAAATCCCACTAAAATCAAATTCCAACTAACTATAAATTGATTTCCTTTGCTCTTAGCGCCTGCTACGAACGTTATTCTTCCAGAGACTTCTGGATATACCGGACTATACATAGTAAAATATCTAACTAAAGCGTCTACATCTCCCAGATCTTGTTGCATTCTATTCATTGCTCTTTCACTTAGAACTGTAATTCCATCACCACCATCTGCCAGAAAACTAGACGTTACTAAAGTGTAGTTCTTTGTTGAATCTACCGGTTCATACACAGGAATATCACATAGTCCACAACGCGCTTTGACAGATACTACTCTGGAAAAGGGTGGTTTAGTCATGTCCAAAACGAGTCTAATTCCGGAAACTTGTGGAAATTCCCCGAAAGAAGTTTCCCCATTACTTCGAACCATCTGTTCGAACATGTATATTAAATTTGAGCCGTTTAAAGTTAACACTATGTTTTGATTTCCAAATGGAAGAACACCAAGTAAATCACCCCTACTAATAGCGCCCGTATTTGGAGCTGGAGTAACAGTATTTCTGATACCTCCTCCATTGTATATACCAATGGGCACGTTAGTCCAGGTTTGTGTAGACACAGAGGTGACATATGATACAAGAGCATCAGCGATTAGGTTTCCAGTGTTGCATTCCGCGTGTCTACAGGTAGCTGTGCTACCGTCGAGGATTACTCTGGAAGTACCGACAATTTCTTCGTTAAGAGCATCTATAGCAGGTCTATAAATATCTAGAAGTTGTAATACATCTTGTTCCTGAGGAATAGTGTGGTCCAACAGTATCGGTTGGCCTGCAAAAGAAGTCAAGTCCCCATTTACGTCAAAAGTGCAGTTCAAAACACCCAAATATTTAGTGTAGGCGTACGCTTGTACTACGGGAACTCTTTTTCCGGATGCTTGAACGACTACTTTGGGATAGGGATCTTCGATTATTTCAGTGCTGGGTTGTGCACCATTCCATAGGAAAGTATTCGTATGTCCTCCAACCACGACGTCGACCAGTTCAACTTCTTGGGCTATAGTTTTGTCCATTTCATAACCGGAATGTCCGAGGGCGAAAATTATATTCACGCCTTGATCTGCGAGTATTTGAGCTTCTCTTTTCAGTGCAACAACTTCATCTTCGAATATCACTTTACCTACTGAAGATATTTTAATGGTCTCAGGTGTGAGGTATCCGATAACTCCAATTTTTCTACCAGACACCTCCAAGACGACCGATTTGTTAATGGAGCTGAGTGATGGTTCCTGAGAAAAATCTAAATTGGCAGCGAGTATTGGTGACGTGACCGCCTCAACAAAGGGTGCTAGAGTGGTGTGAGTCATGTCGAATTCGTGATTCCCCAAAGACTGAAAAAAAGTAAAAATGAAAATGCATTAAAAACCTATATTAACATAAAGTGGATATTTCAGCAGTGACCATTATTCTCTTATCGGTCAGTTCATTTTGGGGACGTATTTCGCCGCATCAGACTCATCAGCTGAACTAGGATCGACAAACGAGAGTATTTATATTGCTGTACTGCTGTATTTATTGTCGAAATGGTTAAATGCGGAAAAGGCCGTTTCAACATGTACAGGGTGAGTCAACGATAGAGTCAAGTTCATTATCTCATTTGTTTCGGGAATGACGAAAAAATGTTAAATACAATAGTTTTAGGGAATGTTAAGGTGCACAGTTTAAAATTATTTTTGAGTATACAGGGTACTTCAAAAAAGTGTGGCGATATAACATATGTTTTTTTTTAATGGAACATCCTATTATCTAATTTATTTTTAAATTCTGCGTAAAATTTTATAACTTTTTTATTAATAATGTTATGTACCTAAACCTAGTAGTTTTTCTAATATTTCAATTTAAAAAAAAAAAATAGTTTTCGGTATCAGTCAGATGAAAAAAAGATATATATAAAAAAATTTGAGTTAGATACTATTCGACTATTTTAAATTGAAAAATCTCAAATTTAAGTGGCACACCCTGTATATTATTATTATGTTTTCTGATAGATTTTACAAAACCCTCCTACTTTTATTAAATATGTCATATACCTATTTCTAATAGTTTTCGATTTATTTTGAATTTTTCAATTTTTACCCTTGTTTTTAATACACTTACGCTATACCGTTTTCGGTATCAGTCAGATGAAAAAAAGATATATATAAAAAAATTTGAGTTAGATACTATTCGACTATTTTAAATTGAAAAATCTCAAATTTAAGTGGCACACCCTGTATATTATTATTATGTTTTTTCTGATAGATTTTACAAAACCCTCCTACTTTTATTAAGTATGTCATATACCTATTTCTAATAGTTTTCGATTTATTTTGAATTTTTCAATTTTTACCCTTGTTTTTAATAACATACACTTACGCTATAAATCATACAAGGCTGGTTTGAAAAGTCCGTGCAAAGTCCGAGAGATGGCACCACCGGCGCGTATCGAGGTCATGTTTAGTTAGTAGCATCTCATGAATGAACGCACACCAAGTTTCAGCCATATTGGTCTATTTCTTTGTATTTGGCATTCGTGTGAATCAAGGAAGTCGAGTGATTTTCAAGAAATGGACGAAAAAGAATTTCGTGTGGTGATTAAACATTTCTTTATGAAAGGCAAAACGCCTCAGGAGACTAAAGAGAAGCTTGATAAACATTATGGTGACTCTGCACCTTCGATTAGAACAGTTTATAAGTGGTTTCAAAATTTTCGGACTGGCCATATGGGCACAAGTGACGCTGAACGTTCTCGACGGGCTGTGGAGGTTACGACTCCAGAAATCATTGATCAAATCCATGATATGGTGATGGATGACAGAAGAGTTAAGGTGCGTGAGATTGCTAGTGCTGTAGGCATCTCGACTGAACGGGTACATAATATTTTGCATAAACATTTGGACATGAGAAAGCTATCCGCAAGATGGGTGCCGCGATTGCTCACGCTTGACCAAAAACGGAATCGTGTGAAGTGTTGCAAGGATGGTTTGCAGCTGTTCCAGAAGAATCCGGAGGACTTTAAGCGTCGTTTCGTCACTGTGGATGAAATATGGATACATTACTATACTCCTGAGACCAAACAACAATCCAAACAATGGGTTACCAAGGGGGAATCTGCACCAAAAAAGGCGAAGACCGTTCCTTCGGCCGGAAAGGTTATGGCGACTGTCTTTTGGGATTCGCAAGGGATAATCCTCATCGACTATCTGGAAACGGGTAAAACTATTACAGGTGAATATTATTCATCGTTATTGGACCGTTTGAAAACCGAGCTGCAAGAAAAACGCCCGCGATTGGCCCACAAGAAAGTCCTTTTCCATCACGACAACGCACCAGCACACACCTCAGCAGTTGTGGTCGCAAAATTAATGGAAATAGGATTTCAAACTCGTTTCACATCCCCCCTATTCTCCAGACTTGGCTCCCTCGGACTACTATTTGTTCCCCAATTTGAAGAAATGGCTGGCGGGACAAGGATTTTATTCAAACGAGGAGGTGATTGCAGACACTAATGGATATTTTTGCAGACTTGGACAAATCCTATTATTCGGAAGGGATCAACAAACTAGAACATCGTTGGACGAAGTGTATAAGCCTAAAAGGAGACTATGTCGAAAAATAAAAAAGGTTTACCCCAAACACATAAGTAGTTTTTATTTTTGCACGGACTTTTCAAACCAGCCTCGTAGTTGCCAAGACAAAAAAAAAATATAGGCATTGTCAAATTTTGACATGTCTATTAAGCAAGTAAAAATAGTTTAATTTGTTGTAGTAAGTGACGTATAAAAGTAACAGTTATGGATTTTCCTAAAAATGAATTAATTGATATGGTTTATATACTGGGCGAGGCAGGAAAATAATGTCTTTTGGCAGTAAGGCTTTACGGAGCGAAACACCCTAATAGACGTATACTATCTAGAAAATTTTTTCAGTGCTTAATGGAACGGTTTGATGGTAGTAGCGTCGAGTATATGAAACGGAAAGTAGTAAACCAGAATGCTACCAGTAGGAAAAAGAAATGGAAACTTTACTTCATGTTGAGGATAATCTCCAGATCAGCAGCCATCAACTAGCTGACTTATCTGACACATCCCAATCTACGGCTAATCGCTACACGAGAAAATACAAGTATCATCCCTTTCATATGGAACTACACCAAGAACTTCAAGACCGTGATTTTGAACGACGAGTAAACTTTTGTACCACCATAAATGGAGCAATGGGGGCCGATCCAAATTTTTTATCCAAAATAATGTTTTCTGATGAAGCTACTTTTTGCAGTAGTGGAGCAGTTAACAGCCATAACATGCATTATGATTCAACAGTTAATCCATTTTGGGTCCGGGAAGTTCAAAACCAAAACCATTGGTCGCTTGATGTATGGTGTGGAATATTAAATTTTCGAATTATTGGTCCATATTTTTTCCGTGAATCACTTAACGGGCCTAGAGATCTAAATTTTTTGCAAAACGAATTACCCCAGTTTCTTGAAGAAGTTGGTAACTTTGAAAGGGAACAAATGTGGATTCAACAAGACTGAGTTCCTGCTGCTCATTACGACCGAGAATTTTTTAAACGATCGTTACCCACAAAAATCGGTAGGGATGGATCGGTAGGGATGGATTCATTCAGTGGGGGGCTACATTAAAGAGCGTGTTTATGTGAATCCCCCTACAACACCAGTAGATATGCGTGTAGGACAATAACGTCCTTTATGCTACGGAAAGTGAAGGAAAATACAGTAAAACGTCTAAACATGTGTATTCAAGTAGACCGGCATATTTTTGAACATTTATTACGTCATAATAATTAATCATTAGATAAGTTAAACTATATTAAAATTATTATTAACTATTTGTTTATGTTTTCATAATAGCGTAAGGGTATTAAAATCAAGGGTAAAAATTGAAAAATTCGAAATAAATCAAAAACTATTAGAAATAGGTATATGAAATACTTAATAAAAGTTAGAGAGTTTTGTAAAATCTATCAAAAAAAAATATACAGGGTGTGCTATTTAAAAAATTTGAGATTTTTCAATTTAAAATAGTCGAAATGTATAAATTTATTTTAAAACCCTGTAGCATCTAACTCAAATTTCTTTACATATATCTTTTTTTTTCATCTCTATAAGTATCTCTATGAGTATTCCACCTTCAGAAACAATGGTGCTATTGGCAATTTTTTACAAAACTGAAAACTAGTATTTTTAAAAAAATTGAAATATTAGAAAAACTACTAGGTTTAAGTATATATAGTATTAATAAAAAAGTTATAAAATTTTATGAAGAATTTAAAAATAAATTAGAAAATAGGATGTTCCGGGGACTCAACAAGATATTTAATAAGGTAGGCCTCACCGTAATCTATAAGTCATCAGACAATTTGAGGAATATCTTAGGAAATCTTAAAGATGAAATTCTCAATTGTGAGAAAAGTGGCATTTATGAAATTAGTTGTAAAGATGGCGACAAAATGTATATTGGGCAAATGTATCTTGGGTTAATTAAATAAAACACATAGAACAGAAAAGTCTAGCGTTGCCAAACATGCCTTTGAAGCTGATCATACTCTAACATTAGATAATCTAAGAATAATAAAGATGTATCTGATAGGAGATTCTTGAACGCGTACATAAGTATAGAAATTATAAAATGTAAAAGTAGATTCCACATTCTAAACATAGTTCAAAAGTCTAGGGACGTTTTACTCCATGATAGAATAATTAAAAAAAAAAAATAATGGTTTTACTGAAACATATCTAAACCCATAAATTATATTCTATAAGTATTTAAAAATAAAAGTTTTATCAATTTTAAGTTCATTTTGTAAACATATAAGTATATGTTACTTAAACTTCGAAGTCAGAACCTTGTAATAATGACGGAATTTACGTGAAATTATTATATATTATAAAATCATTTAATTTTTAAGACGACAATGTCGGCTCTATCAAAAAGCAAATAGTTATTTAAATTAAATTATTTTTAGTCAGTAGAAAATATACTTTTTAAAATGATATTCAAAAAAAAAAACGCTGAGTAATGATTATTGTCAGTAATAATTTGCAGGGCCGGCTTTAGGGCGGGACGGTCGCCCTGGGCCCCACATTTTTAGGGGCGCTAAATTTTTTGGAGCGCCTCATTTTCAAAGACGCCAAATTTTCGTTATTTCGATTTTTTAATGTTACTATTGAACAATTCTAAGAATAAAATAATTAAATATAAACTGTTTCAAGTTAATCAACACAAATAATTTGTGACGACGTACTGTTATTAATAATATTCTGTATTAATGACATTCTATTTCGCGTAAATTATTAATTTATGTTTACACGATTCATCTTATTCTGGCCCAATCCGATTATTTCTCGATTTTGAACATTCTCGAATCTTCCACTACGAGTATCTCGCCTTTTTATTCAGCATTCAGAACATTATATTTTCTCGAGCTTTTCTTCAGGACCCTTTAGCGCATTTTTTCGTAGTACACGGCTGTTTAGTCGTATATGATTAGGCGTTGTCAGTATGTTGTAAATACATTACGAATCGTAATTAACTACTTTTCGACATCGAGTATTCTACCAATCAGTGACAGAGAGGCGCCCCAAACCGCGCAAGATTTGGCACTACAAATCTGCTAAAAATGGGAAGATCTCAAGGAATATTTTCGAATTTTCCCTTGGTTGGACGTTTGTTTTCGATTCGACGACCCATCTGACTGCGCCAGGGAGGTTTTCCGATGTTATTTTGGCCGGTATGGATGCTTACATCCCTTTTTCGAAGAAATGCCCTTCCAACGGCAAGCCTTGGTTTGACCTAAAATGCAGGTGAAGATCCTAACACCATAAATCGTAACATCTTTGTTCGTGCCAGGAACAGATGCAAAGAAATTATCGACGAAACCAAGGAGGTACACAATCAACGGATTAGAAACAAACTTCTCGCTTGTCCCGGCAATTCCAGGTCCTTTTGGTCAGTCGCTAAGGCAGTCACTCTTTTCGTAGTACAAAGCGCAATTTCGACCAACTATGGAATACTGCTCCCATGTTTGGAGCTCCGCTGTTTCGAGTTGAGCCTATTCTACAAGTACTTTCATGGAAAGTGTTCGAAAGATGTGGCGTCTAATTCCGATTAGGTACACGTCGCGCTAATGTCAGTATGTTGTAGCTTGTTAATGCATTACGAATCGTAATTAAGAAATTACAGGATTTAATTTACTTTATAAGTTTTAGCCACTGTGCTAACCCATCATGATTAAAATTATATAGAATAAAAAAAAAAAAAATTTGTATTTAATTTACTTATATAGTTTCGGCCATCTATATATAAAATATATATATTACTATATATATATATATATATATATATATATATATATATATATATATATATATATATATATATATATATATATATATATATATATATATAGTATATAAAGGGCGCCTTTTTCATATTCGCCCTGGGTGCCATTTCGTCTAAGGCCGGCTCTGATAATTTCATACATTTTTAGCTGTTTGTTAAGATCTTATTTCAGAACTTGCTGCGGGCGACTTCTGTGTAAACCGATATCTACACGGAAGGCACTGAACCTCCGTAAAGCAGTACGTTTTTTCAACGAAAATTCTGCGGGCCGAAACCTTCTAAGAACGTAATTTTTTAGTCGGTTTTTTAGTCAAAATTCTCGAGATTGGGTAATTTGAGGCTTTAAATTTAAAAATAAAAATAAGAACTGGCTAATTCGTCCATTCTTAAGACACAGCGTCAGATCCTGTAAAAACAAAGACACGATTCGTTTTTCGACTTTCGGAGTGACTTTGCCTACCGAGCCACGTTTGACAAGCCGTCGACATTTTTCGTCTCGTTAAAATGATTTACCCAATTGTTCACAAACGACATCGACTTTTTAATACATTTAGCGACCGCGGAATGTGTTATTTTGGGCTCTTTTGGCTGGAAATAAAGAAAGCCTGCCTCGAACCGACGCGCAAACAAGTGAATCATTTTTCTACACTCTACGCATATTCGACAAAAGCTCTTTTGGTCAATCGTTTGCACTGACTTCTTAAAGAAGAAAGCCCAATATTATATCCGCCACTTCGCAACATTTTAAATTTTTCGTGAGCGACAATTGATTTAACAGCGTCAGACTTCAAACATACTGGATAATATCCATTAAACGATGGCATATGCTCATTTACTATCTTATTACTAGCCGAATTAACATTAATCATTATATCTAAGTTGTCTTGAAATGGGCACATACAGTTTCGTCCACCCGCATTAATTAATGGTCAAATGTGAAGAAACTCTTTACCTGAATATATACAGTTTCGTCTGCTGCTAATTTTCGGGAATATACATTTTCGTCCGATTTACCTGGTTTAAAATTTACCTAAACTAGCAGTGCCCGCGGCTCCGCTAGCGTGGACTTGATTCACTACTATCGTCACTGCTTATTCCTTATGTTACCTAACGTAATAAAATATCTGCCATTATTTCCCCTTATCTCCCATTATTTCTTCATTATCAAGGCTTATCTCTGCTCATCTCCCATTATTTCTTCTTATCTCCCATTATTTCCCCTTATCTCACATTATCTCACCTTATCTCCCATTATCTAAGGCTTATCTCGACTTATCTCGCAATATTTCTCCTCATCTCCCATTATTTCTCCTTATCTCCCATTATCTCACCATAACTCCCATTATCTAGACTTATCTCTGCTTATCTTCCATTATTTCTCCATATCTCCCATTATTTATACTTATCTCCCATTATCTCACCTTATCTCCCACTATCTAGGCTTATATCGAACTATATAGAACATATGTATAAATTTTATGAAAACACGTAAATCGGATAAGTGGTTCTCAAGTGATAAGCGTACTAACGGACAGGACAGACAGACAGACAGACAGGCAGAGAGATCTTACATTTTATATATATTATATTCTTTGCAACATGATATTGTTCCATATTTAATGGTTTAGGCAGTGTATTGCAAGAGAACGCGCTAACGGTAACCTTTTTTCCTACTTGACTCACTATTATCGTCACTGCTTATTCTTTATTTTACCTTACGTAATAAAATATATCCTATAACCTGGCCAGAGAACATATGTATGTTTTTAAAAAAAAAGCACGTAACGTACTAACAGACAGACAGACAGAGACAGAGACGTTGCATTTTATATATATTTATAGATAGATAATCTGACCAGAGAACATATGTATGTTTTAAAAAAAAACACGTAAATCGGATAATTGGTTCTCCAGTGATAAGCGCACTAACGAACAAACAGACAGACAGACAGAGAGACGTTGCATTTTATATATATTATAGATAGAAGATTATAGATAACCTGGCCAACAAGAACAAATGTATGAATTAAAAATAAACACATAAATCGGATAAGTGGTTCTCGTGAGAACGCCCTAGTGGACAGACAGACAGACAGAGAGACATTGCATTTTATATATATATATATATATTATATATATATATATATATATATATTATATATATATATATATTATAGATATATATATATTATAGATTATAGATATTCTCTGTTACATAATATTGTTCCATATTTAATGGTTTAAGCTGTGTGTTACACCTTTTTCCGACTACATTCACTATTATCGACACTGCGCATTCCTTATGCTACCTATCGTAATAAAATATAGTCTATAACCTGGCCAGAGAACATACGTATGTTTTAAAAAAAAAAGTACGTGAATCGGATAAGTGGTTCCCCAGTGATAGGCGCACTAACGGACGGACAGACAGACAGAGATACGTTGCATTTTATATATATTATAGATGTAATAAAATATATATCTATAACCTGGTCAGAGAACATATGTATGAATTTAAAAAATCACTTAAATCGGATAAGTGGTTCTCGAGGGATAGGCGCACTAACGGACAGACAGACAGAGAGACGTTGCATTTTATATATATATATATATATATATATATATATATATATATATATATATATATATATATTATATATATATAGATATTATATATATATATATATATATATATATATATATATATATATATATATATATATATATATATATTATAGATATAGATTATTATTATTATATAACCTGGCCAAAGAATATACGTATGAATTTAAAAAAAAAGATACGCAAATCGGATAAGTGGTTCTCGCGTGATAAACGCACTATTGAACAGACAGACAGACAGAGAGACATTGCATTATATATATATATACATATATATATATATATATATATATATATATATATATATATATATATATATATATATATATATATATATATATTATAGATATTCTTTGCGACATAATATTGTTCCATATTTAATGGTTTAGGCTGTGTATTGCAAGGGAACGCGCTAGCTGCAAACTTTTTTGCGAGTTCATTCCCTATTATCGTCACTGCTCATTCCTTATGCTACCTATCGTAATAAAATATAGCCTATAACCTGGCCAGAGAACATATGTTTATTTTAAAAAAATGTACGTAAATCGGATAAGTGGTTCTCCAGTGCGCACTAACGGACAGACAGACAGAGAGACGTTGCATTTTATATACATTATAGATAATAAAATACGAGTACATACGAAAAGTTTATTAGAAGAATTAATATTCTTAAAAACTATAATAATGTGAATTTAATATTACATATTGCAGCATAGAAATTTGATTATTATTAAGTTTTACAATATTTTCTTGTATAAAATTTTCTCGTTTCTGTGTCTTACTGTTTAAATGTTTGAAACTATTCACACTCTGTATTTGTACGTATATTTCACATTGGTAATGTTTAACCTTTTCCAAAATACAAATATATTAGGATCACTAGAATTAAAACATTTATTTAAACGTGAGTGAAACGACTCACATACATTTGCTGTTCTCTGGCTGGAAGCTGTTTCGCGACCCATATATTAGGTGGAAATAGCGCATCGTGTTCTATATAATTTTCTACGAGGTAGTTTGCAAATTTTTCTAACTGTCAGTTGCTAGGTTTCATTTCATTTAGCCCAACAGCAAAGCATTCACCCACAATTTCTAGATCTATATTTAGATCCAGAATTGAAAGATTAACTAGATAAAGTATAACGATATACTCTAATAACCGAATCTTTGTATTTTGATATAATATTAACCGGACAAATACTGAAATAATAGTTACTTACGAAAAGAAGGCCAAAACAATACCCAACCCATTTCCCTAGTTCTGTTCTGTCCTTATATTCTCTGGCTAATCCTAGCGCTTGAATTTTTCTTCACCAAGCTTGACTGAGATGAAAACAACAGCATAGAATTTGCACATTATTTGAAACCTCATTAACGGCTTTGTAGATTGATGTTTCAAAATCTATCATGACTTCTGCCGGTTGAAACAGCAAATTAAACTATCTACATTTATTTAAAATATGGGTTAAACAATTTGCATATGAGTTTGTCGATTTGTCCTTTAATAGACAAAATACAAGCGGAATATAATGTCCATTGCAGCATCCGTGAATTGTAAAGAGTTAGTAGAAAATGCTTAGGGGATATTTGAATGTTCCGTCCATGAATATACGACTACACGAGCACAAATGTTTCAGATTGATTTCGCACGAAAATATTACTATATTTGACACAGAATTATTTATTATCAAAAAATCTTCTCCTCTGTTCGTGACAATCGAAGTCATCTTATCCAGAGCATGATGTAAATCAGCACAAGACTTGGACAGTGTAGGAAACTTTTTTCTTCTAACATCATAAATACTTCTTTTCCCAGAACGTAAATCTTTCACTGTTAAATAGTCGGTCTGATTGTCTTTCAAAACAGACTGAACAATTCTTTTCGGTTAAAGTCCAATATCTTTTGACGTTTGCCGAAACTGCAACGAACTGTTTTTAAGCCAGATGCACTTAATTCGGCGTGACAATGTGTCAGGTTACATTTGGATATTACGTACTCTTCGCCAACAGTATATAAAGCAGCCTTACATCTTGGAACTCTGCATCTCCACTTAACTTCGCCACTTAACAATTTAACCGCGAAATTAAATTTTTAATTATTTACAATTAAAAAAACTTTTCCTCGTTTAGACACACTTGTTTGGACGTTTATACCTTCCATGTCCATTATTTAGTCAGACATTCGATAAATTGAAGTGAAATGAAACAAACCTCAAGGAATAATGAGTATGGTTAAACCACCCCTATAAAACTAAATATTTCATAATTATTTTGATTGCATGGGTTTTTTTTTTTCAAATTACGGTCAAGATCATCCGGCTGTTTACCTGCGTTACACTGGGACGAAAGCGTATACAGTAGAACCCCGGTTATCCGAGGTAACGTGGGGGGGCACCCTCCTCGGATAACTGAAAACTCGGATAATCCGGATTTGTTTTTTATTCATTCAAAAAATAAACATCAATACTTTAAACCGATGTATTAACGTTTTTAACATATAAATAGGTACATACATTATAAAACAGTGAAATAGGTATCTATGAGCTTCTGTTTCATATTGCATCTTATTTTTCTCGCTGCTATGTTTCTCCATCTATTAAGAAGAAGCAAATCCGCTGGGGTTGCCTTTGGTTGATGTTCGATATACCTCAAAGCTTTTTCCAAAGAAGCAAAACCTTCTTGATGAGAGATCTTAGTGGGAGACTGTTCATCCACCGCCGCTTCGTCGTCGTCATCGTCATTTGATTTTTCGGTTTCCTGAAAGGCATTCGTTATTTCTTCAATACTCATTTCTTCTTCTAAATCATCTGCTATAATCCATTCAACAACATATTCTCTTGTCACATTTTCACCCCTTTTAATTTTTGCATTAATTCAAATAAACTTTTTTCTTTTTCTTCTATCTCACTGTCAAAATTTGAACAGGACATTTCTCCATGGCTTCTCAATTTCAAAGCTAATTCATTTAATGGAATATCATCTTCACTGTCATTATAGTCCTCAAAATCAATAACTTTTGACCAAGATTTTTGAATAGTGGTAGTACGGCACAGAATCCCAAGCTTGACTTACCCAGTAAATAACATTTTTCAGTGTAACCTTTCTCATCCCATTGAATAATATCCTCCTTTTCTGTGTATTCTAACAGATGTTCAAGATATAAACGCCTATAATTTTTTTTAAATGTTTTTGAGGATGCCTTGATCCATTGCTTGCATTATGCTGGTTACATTTGAAGGAAAAAATTTTACAACAATTTCGACAGTCCTTCTCCAGGGTGAGAGGGGGCATTATCCATTAACAAAATTGCTTTAATAGGAAGACGGTTTCTGTTCAAAAATTTAGTCACAGATGGCACGAACTCTTCTTCAAACCAGTTAGTAAATAAGGTCGCATCCATCGATGCGCTCTTCTGACTTTTGTAATAGACTGGTAGGGCTTTGGGTGAGATGTCCTTTAAAGTCTTGGACGTGCAGACTTGCCAATCACCATCAGTGGGATTTTGTGCTTGCCAGATGCATTGGAACATACCATTATAGTTAATCTTTCCTTACTTCGTTTGTGCCCAGGAGCTGATTTTTCCTGTCGAGATGCCAATGGTTTTGATGGCAGCATTTTATAATTCAGACCAGTTTCGTCACAGTTGTAAATTTGATTACATGTGTATCCACAATCTTCGAGTTGCTTTTTAACGTTCTGCTTAAACTTCTCAATTGATGACACATCAGCAGAAAGTTTTTCACCACATACAGTCAGTTGTCGTACACCGTACTGTTTTTTCTTCAGCGCTCAAGCCATCCAGAACTCGCGGTAAACTGATCTATCTCTGGGAAATTGCGTAGTAATCATTATTGCTTTCTGTTGTAAAATTGGACTGACAGAGGCACACCTTTTGATCTCTATTGGTTAAACCACATGAATAAAGCTTCGTTAACCTTTTCATAGTCACCGGTTTTCATTGATTTTCTTCCCGAGGACGAGGAGGCTTGATTTATACACCACTCTTCTATATTTTTGTGCGGTTTCTTTTCCAATCTCCAACTGTTACCTTACCTACTCCATAATCTCGTGCAACAACTTTAATTGTCTCTCCTGCTTCAATTCTTCTGATGGCTTTAATTTTTCTCTAATAGGAATGACGATTCTTTTACGCTTATTTTGCTCCATTATAATACGACAAACAAAAATTCAAACAAAGCAGTTCGAATTAATTACACTTAACTACCAGAAATCCAACCAAATAAATTATGTGAGTATACTCGTACTTCTCCGCAGTAAACGCTATAACGCACTGCACTCAGGCGCAAATTTACATGCTGAAAAGTCCAAAATAGCATAAATAAGGGGAATTCCCCCCGACAATTTTAAATGGAAATATGTACATACATATTTTAGAAGCTCGGTTAATACGCAGCATAGACTCGCGTACCTCGGATACTTAGGTTCTTAGATTGGCTCGGTTAATCCGGAGCTCGGAAAATCGCGACTCGGTTAATCGGGGTTCTACTGTATTTGAAACTTAAGACGCTGGACGAAAATGTATGTCTTAATTTATGCAAAAGAGGATTACGAACGAAACTGTAATTTCCGCTTGAAATATCACTCAAGCGCCAGCTTTTTTATAGTTCAAAATTTTAATTTTTTCTGTGCGGTGTGAACCTAGTAGAAAAATCAGTTGCAGGGTAGGATTATGAATATATTCTTCCACTACACAATCTTCACATTTTGGATTTAACGTGATTTCGACGAAAGTTCGGAATCGACTTATACTTTTACTACTTTTATAATATATATAAAATGCAACGTCTCTCTGTCTGCCTGTCTGCCCGTTAGTGCGCTTATCCCTCGAGAACCACCTATCTGATTTACATGATTTTTTAAATTCATACATATGTTCTCTGACTAGGTTATAGATTTTATTATATCTATAATATATATAAAATGCAACGTCTCTCTGTCTGTCTGTCTGTCCGTTAGTGCGCTTATCACTGGAGAACCACTTCTCCGATTTACGTACTTTTTTTTTTAAAATATACATATGTTCTCTGGCCAGGTTATAGGCTATATTTTATTACGATAGGTAACATAAGGAATGAGCAGTGACGTAAAATAATGAATGAAGTCGAAAAAAGTTTGCCGCTAATGCGTTCCCTTGCAACACAGCCTAAACCATTAAATATGGAACAATATTATGTAGCAGAGAATAAAGATAATCTATAATATATATAAAATGGAATGTCTCTCTGTCAGTCTGCCTGTCCGTTAGTGCGCTTATCCCGCGAGAACCTCTTATCCGATTTACGTGATTTTTTTAAATTCATACATATATGTTCTCTGACCAGGTTATAGATTTTATTACATCTATAACATATATGTCTGTCTGTCTGTCCGTTAGGGAGATAAGGAGAAATAATGGGAAATAAGGAGAAATATTGCGAGATAAGCCTAGATAAGTCGAGATAAGCCTAGATAAGTCGAGATAAGCCTAGATAATGGGAGATAAGGTGAAATAATGGGAGCTAAGGAGAAATAATGGGAGATAAGGAGAAATAATGGGAGATGAGCGGAGATAAGCCTAGATAATGGAAATTATGTAGAGATAATGGGAGATAAGGAGAAATATTGGGAGATAAGGGGAAATAATGGGAGATATTTTATTACGTTAGGTAACATAAGGAATAAGCAGTGACGATAGTAGCGGATCAAGTCAACGCGAGCGGAGCCGCGGGCCCGGCTAGTCTATAATATATATATAAAAATGCAGCGTATCTCTGTGTCTGTCCGTTCGTTAGTGCGCTTATCGTTGGAGAACCAGTTATCCGATTCATGTACTTTTTTTTTTTAAGCATACATATGTTCTCTGGCCAGGTTATAGACTATATTTTATTACGATAGGTAGCATAAGGAATAAGCAGTGACGATAATAGTGAATGAAGTCGGAAAAAAGTTTGTCGCTAGCGCGTTCTCTTGCAATACACAGCCTAAACCATTAAATATGGAACAATATTATGTAGAAGAGAATATCTATAATCTATAATATATATAAAATGGAATGTCTCTCTGTCAGTCTGCCTGTCCGTTAGTGCGCTTATCCCTCGAGAACCTCTTATCCGATTTACGTGATTTTTTTTAAATTCATACATATGTTCTCTGACCAGGTTATAGATTTTATTACATCTATAACATATATGGTCTGTCTGTCTGTCTGTCCGTTAGTGCGCTTATCACTGGAGAACCACTTATCCGATTTACGTACTTTTTTTTTTAAATATACATATGTTCTCTGGCTAGGTTATAGGATATATTTTATTATGTTATGTGACATAAGGAATAAGCAGTGACGATAATAGTGAATCAAGTCGGAGAAAAGTTAGCTGCTAGCGCGTTCTCTTGCAATACACTACCTAAACCATTAAATATGAAACAATATCATGTAGCAAAGAATATAATATATATAAAATGCAACGTCTCTCTGTCTGTCCGTTAGTGCGTTTATCACTTGAGAACCACTTAACCGATTTACGTGTTTTTATAAATTTATACACATATGTTCTATAAATTTTCAATATAAGCCTAGATAATGGGAGATAAGATGAGATAATGGGAGATAAGGAGAAATAATGGGAGATAAGTCAAGATAAGCCTTGATAATGGGAGATAAGGTGAGATAATTGGAGCTAGTATAAATAATCGGAGATAAGGAGAAATAATGGGAGATGAGCAGAGATAAGTCTATATAATGGGAGTTATGGCCAGATAATGGGAGATAAGGAGAAGTAATGGGAATTAGGAGAAATATTGCGAGATAAGCCTAGATAAGTCGAGATAAGCCTAGATAAGTCGAGATAAGCCTAGATAATGGGAGATAAGGTGAAATAATGGGAGCTAAGGAGAAATAATGGGAGATAAGGAGAAATAATGGGAGATGAGCGAAGATAAGTCTAGATAATGGAAATTATGTAGAGATAATGGGAGATAAGGAGAAATATTGGGAGATAAGGGGAAATAATGGGAGATATTTTATTACGTTGGGTAACATAAGGAATAAGCAGTAACGATAGTAGTCGATCAAATCAACGCGAGCAGAGCCGCGGGCCCGGCTAGTCTATAATATATATAAAATGCGACGTATCTCTCTCTGTCTGTCCGTCCGTTAGTGCGCTTATCATTGGAGAACCACTTATCCGATTCACGTACTTTTTTTTTTTAAACATACATATGTTCTCTGGCCAGGTTATAGACTATATTTTATTACGATAGGAGCATAATGAATAAGCAGTGACGATAATAGTGAATGAAGTCGGAAAAAAGTTTGTCGCTAGCGCGTTCTCTTGCAATACATAGCCTAAACCATTAAATATGGAACAATATTATGTAGCAGAGAATATCTATAATCTATAATATATATAAAATGCAATGTCTCTCTGTCTGTTTGTCTGTCCATTAATAGTGCGTTTATCACGCGAGAACCACTTATCCAATTTACGTGTCTTTTTTTAAATTCATACATATATTGTTTGGCCAGGTTATATAATAATAATAATCTATATTTATAATATATATAAAATGCAACGTCTCTCTGTCTGTATGTCTGTCTGTCTCTCTGCCTGTCTCTCCGTTAGTGGGCTTATCACTGGAGAACCACTTATCCGATTTATGTGCTTTTTTTAAAACATACATATGTTCTCTGGCAAGGTTATCTATCTATAATATATATAAAATGCAACCTCTCTCTGTCTGTCTGTCTGTCCGTTAGTGCGTTTCGTGCTTTTTTTTTTAAAACATACATATGTTCTCTGGCCAGGTTATAGGATATATTTTATTGCGTTAGGTAACATAAAGAATAAGCAGTGACGATAATAGTGAATCAAATCGGAAAAAAGGTTACCGTTAGCGCGTTCTCTTGCAATGCACTGCCTAAACCATTAAATATGAAACAATATCATGTTGCAAAAAATATAATATATATAAAATGCAACATCTCTCTGTCTGTCTGTCCGTTAGTACGCTTATCACTTGAGAACCACTTATCCGATTTACATGTTTTTATAAACTTATACATATGTTCTATATAATTCGATATAAGCCTAGATAAAGGGAGATAAGTTGAGATAACCCATTATTATAAGTATAAATAATGGGAGATAAGCAGAGTTATGGTGAGATAATGGGAGATAAATAGAAATAATGGGAGATAAGGAGAAATATTGCGAGATAAGTCGAGATAAGTCTAGATAATGGGAGATAAGGTAAGATAATGGGAGATAAGGGGAAATAATGGAGATAAGGGGCAATAATGGCAGATATTTTATTACGTTGGGTAACATAAGCAATAAGCAGTGTCGATAGTAGTGAATCAAGTCCACGCGAGAGGAGCCGCGGACACTGCTAGTCGTAGATAAAGGTTCCTTCTACTGATTTTTTTGTTGAATCGCTAGAATCGCATCTACCAAAAATGAATTATCGAGGACACGTTCTTATTTGATAGACTGTAGTATTTGGCAAATACCATTACTTTTAGTTGTTTAACACTGACATCTGGTCTATTTTTAATTTATTCTGAAAAAAAAACACTTTCGTTCCTTGGGCTACTATTTGCATTTTATTATAGCTGATTGATATTAAAATTATTATCTTGTTTAAAATTAAATAAACAATAACCATTTTAAATTGTTTCATATTTCCCTTTCATAAACGCATAGTAGATTATTATTAAGTGTTCCGATGTTATTTATTTTCTTATTATTAAGGAGTGGGTCTTTAAAGCAAATTATTATAATTGTTTTTTAATTGTCCAGAGTCGCCTCTTATACATAAAACTGTAATAAAAGATCTCCACAATGTAATTATTTTAATAACATATTCAATTCCAAGTAAAATAACTGGCCAAGTGCAAGTCGGACTTGCGCAATTAGTGTTCCGTACGTTGATTGCTTTTAAAATAAAAATTTGCATTACCGAAGAATAAAATGATCGGTGACTTCACAAAACATATGCCAAATGAGTTTTGAACAAAGTTTTTTTCCGATCTTTAGTGAAAACTGATGACCTTGAAATTTTTGTTTTTTTATATACTAGATAAATTATTACAGGTAATACACTCGTGATAATTTTCGTTCAATTTACACCCTGAAGAGAATATTCCAGAATTTTTTCAAAATTATTTTTCGAGATAAGATGGTGGGACAATGATTTTACGCACTTTTTTAACAATAATACAAAAAGAATTGTGCGCAAGTATTACATTATATATATTTTTGAGTTCGTCTTTTTACAAACTTTCATTTGATACCCCATTCGATTACTTTTCACTCCCGATTTCACCGCCCAAAACTAACCCTTCAAGTCAAAATTTGACTTTCGAAACTACACGGCTCTGATGAGGCCATCAATTCCTATATTAGTACCAAATTTCACCTTTCTATGTCCACGGAATAATGGGACACCCTGTATATATTTCTCAAGTCGTCTTTTTACAAGCTTTTATTTGACACCCCACTCGATGACCTGGTAATTTTTTTTTTTCACTTCCGAGTTTACCCCCCAAAACTTAAGTCAAAATTTAACTTTCAAGACTACCCCTTGATGAGGCGATCAATTCCTATATTAGTGACAAATTTCAACTTTCTATGTCAAATAGTTTCGGAGGAAATGGGTATGACAAACCGACAGACAGATAGACGGACATCGAAGTGATCTTATAAGTGTTCCGTAGGGAACACTAAAAATTTGTTATGGAGTTATAAAATGATCAATGACTTCACAAAACACACCTCAAATGAGTTTTCAAGAAAGTTTTTTTCCGATCTTCACTGAAAACTGATGACCTTGAAATTTTTTTTTTATATATACCAGATAAATTATTAAAGTTAATGCACTCGTGATAATTTTCGTTCAATCTACCCTATGTGGAGAATATTCCAAAATTTTTTCAAAATTTTTTGGTCAGTACTTTTCAAGATAAAGAGGAGAGAGCGATTTTTGGCAATTTTTTAAAAACAATACAAAGAAAAGTGAGCAAGTATTACATTATATATACGAGGCTGGTTTGAAAAGTCCGTGCAAAGTCCGAGAGATGGCACCACCGGCGCGTATCGAGGTCATGTTTAGTTAATAGCATCTCTTGAATGAACGTACACCAAGTTTCAGCCATATTGGTCTATTTCTTTGTGTTTGGCATTCGTGTGAATCAAGGAAGTCGAGTGATTTTCAAGAATTGGGCGAAAAAGAATTTCGTGTGGTGATTAAACATTACTTTATGAAAGGCAAAACACCTCAGGAGACTAAAGAGAAGCTTGATAAACATTATGGTGACTCTGCACCTTCGATTAGAACAGTTTATAAGTGGTTTCAAAATTTTCGGACTGGCCATATGGGCACAAGTGACGCTGAACGTTCTGGACGGCCTGTGGAGGTTACGACTCCAGAAATCATTGATCAAATCCATGATATGGTGATGGATGACAGAAGAGTTAAGGTGCGTGAGATTGCTAGTGCTGTGGGCATCTCGACTGAACGGGTACATAATATTTTGCATAAACATTTGGACATGAGAAAGCTATCCGCAAGATGGGTGCCGCGATTGCTCACGCTTGACCAAAAACGGAATCGTGTGAAGTGTTGCAAGGATGGTTTGCAGCTGTTCCAGAAGAATCCGGAGGACTTTAAGCGTCGTTTCGTCACTGTGGATAAAACATGGATACATTACTATACTCCTGAGACCAAACAACAATCTAAACAATGGGTTACCAAGGGGGAATCTGCACCAAAAAAAGCGAAGACCGTTCCTTCGGCCGGAAAGGTTATGGCGACTGTCTTTTGGGATTCGCAAGGGATAATCCTCATCGACTATCTGGAAAAGGGTAAAACTATTACAGGTGAATATTATTCATCGTTATTGGACCGTTTGAAAACCGAGCTGCAAGAAAAACGCCCGCGATTGGCCCACAAGAAAGTCCTTTTCCATCACGACAACGCACCAGCACACACCTCAGCAGTTGTGGTCGCAAAATTAATGGAAATAGGATTCCAACTCGTTTCACATCTCCCCTATTCACCAGACTTGGCTTCCTCGGACTACTATTTGTTCCCCAATTTGAAGAAATGGCTGGCGGGACAAAGATTTTATGATTTTATTCAAACGAGGAGGTGAGTGCAGACACTAACGGATATTTTGCAGACTTGGACAAATCCTATTATTCGGAAGGGATTCAACAAACTAGAACATCGTTGGACGAAGTGTATAAGCCTAAAAGGAGACTATGTCGAAAAATAAAAAAAAAAACATAAGTAGTTTTTATTTTTGCACGGACTTTTCAAACCAGCCTCGTATTTTTGAACTCGTATTTTTACAAGCTTTCATTTGACACCTTCGATGTTCTGGTAAATAAAAAATTCACTTCCAATTTCACCCCCCAAAACTAACCCCTTAAGTCAAAATTTAACTTCCAAAACTGCACGGCTCTGATAAGGCTATCAACTTCTCTACTAGTACCAAATTTCAACTTTCTATGTCAAATAGTTTCGGAGAAAATCGAGCGTGACAGACAGATACCGAAATGATTTTATAAGTGTTTCGTATGAAACACTAAAAATTGTATTTTAAAAATGAGCTTTTATAGATATCTTTTTTCTGTGAAACAATAAAATTAAAATATCAGATAAAACGCATCAGTCATCATCAAAATAGTACTTAATAATACATGGGTCTACTCAGTAGATATCACCACTACACCAAACACTTTATTTTTGCACTCGACGCGCGTTTCGTTAACCATATGTTAGCTTCATCAGGAGCGATGATTCACTACAGCTAAACTCCAAATCCACCTTATTTATACTTAGGCGAAGATCTGAATTACTCAAGTGGAATTAAAGACATAGGCGTATATAGTCAGTTCTGATCCAGTAACCTATAAGGAATAGGCCCTCTATCTTTATTTAAACTACTTTAACATTTTATAATTTCCATGCTTTCCTATGCGTTTAACAATCTCCTATCAGATACTTCTTTAATAGCCCAGTCGACAGGTGTTTTGAGCTCTCATTAAATGTTAACAGGCTGCATTTTGGCACAGAGGTAACTTTTTGAACGTAGAATACGAAAAAAAATTTTGCTAAAGTTTGATGTACGCTAAACCAACAAAATCCAAAATAAAATCAAAAATTCGGTTTTTCGGTGATATCTCGGAAACAACAAAAAAACATTAATTTTGCGACCACAACTGCTGAGTTGTGTGCTGGTGCGTTGTCGTGATGGAAAAGGACTTTCTTGTGGGCCAATCGCGGGCGTTTTTCTTGCAGCTCGGTTTTCAAACGGTCCAATAACCTTTCCGGCCGAAGGAACGGTCTTCGCCTTTTTTGGTGCAGATTCCCCCTTGGTAACCCATTGTTTAGATTGTTGTTTGGTCTCAGGAGTATAGTAATGTATCCATGTTTCATCTACAGTGATGAAACGACGCTTAAAGTCCTCCGGATTCTTCTGGAACAGCTGCAAACCATCCTTGCAACACTTCATACGATTACGTTTTTGGTCAAGCGTGAGCAATCGCGGCACCCATCTTGCGGATAGCTTTCTCATGTCCAAATGTTTATGCAAAATATTATGTACACGTTCAGTAGAGATGCCCACAGTACTAACAATCTCACGCACCTTAACTCTTCTGTCATCCATCACCATATCATGGATTTGATCAATGATTTCTGGAGTTGTAACCTCTACAGGCCGTCCAGAACGTTCAGCGTCACTTGTGCCCATATGGCCAGTCCGAAAATTTTGAAAAACTTATAAACTGTTCTAATCGAAGGTGCAGAGTCACCATAATGTTTATCAAGCTTTTTTAGTCTCCTGAGGCGTTTTGCCTTTCATAAAGTAATTTTAATCACCACACGAAATTCTTTTTCGTCCATTTCTTGAAAATCACTCGACTTCCTTGATTCACAAATGCCAAACACAAAGAAATAGACCAATATGTGAAACTTGGTGCGCACAGAGATGCTACTAACTTTGAATACGTGGTGCCATACGGACGCACGCTTTTCAAATTAGCCTCGTATTACTTGTTTTCAGAGTATAAAAAAAAATTAAAAGATAGCTTTTTGAAGAGGAGACTTTCAGCTTTTCGATAATACTAATAGTTTTTATTTTTATTGCTTTATAATTTGTAAAACTTAAAACGAAATTTTTGTTTGCATAATTTTAACGAGCATATAGTAAATTACAAATATTTAATAAAATATAGTATTGAAAAAAAAATCCTTGTGCATATATCATTATTATATCTTAAGCTTCAATATAAGAATAATTAAAAATACCCACATTGTCTGTATGTTTTAAAAATTTAGTTTTAAAATATGAAAATTTTCAAATTCAAAGCAGTTCGAAATGATCAGGAGAAGTCGGATAATTTTTTTTTAATTATAATTAAAAGTAAACTTGATATTAGTAAATTATTAAAAACGCAAAAATGTTTCTTTTCTTTGTACTTTGGCTCTTAAAAATGTATTCATGATAAACGTGTTTTTTGCTTATTATTAATCATACAATTTAAACTTAAAATAACAAAAAATATTTAAAGGTGGGAAATGAAAGATTAAAGGTTAAGCTTTAAATATATTAAGTATTTATATTTCATTTAAACATCCAAGTATTAAAGAAAACAGTTATTGAACACATACAAATTCTAAATTACTCGAAGAAATTAAACGAATTATGTACTCTCTGGCGGTCATATTGGGTCCGCCATTTTGAATTTTTCAAATCTGTCATCGGATTCTTAATCAATATCCCAAAAAAATCCCTTAATAGCCAATTTAAACATGATTCCCACTACAACTGAAGGGGTAAACAAACCATTTTATTTTAAATATTTTTTTTTAATTACTAAAAAATAATCTATGTACTATTTTTTCGTTCTTTCACGCGGTGCTATTAGTTTTTCGAGGTCTTTTTTATTTTTCGAGATATTTGCGAAAAACCGAATTTTTTATTTTATTTTTGTTTTTATAGGCTTAGCATACACTTTAGAGCAGCAAACTTTTTATCGTATTATACGTCCAAAAAACTACCTGTATGCCAAAATGCATCCAGTTAACATTTAATAAAAGTTTTTCGTCAAAATTTGCCTTTGACGAGTGGGCTAGAATTAGTCTTAGATTATCTATGTTATGATTAGCTTCAAGGGCATGTTCGGCAATGCTAGACTTTTCTGTTCTACCGAGTCTTAAATGTGCTAAATGTTCTTTAAATCTTGTTTTAATTGACTTTTTCGTTTGCTCAACAGACTTTTTGACGCAATCATTACAACTAATTTCATAAATTCCACTTTTCTCACAATTAGGAATCTTGTCTTTGGATTTCCTAAGATATTCCTCAAATTGTCTGATGACTTATAGACTAAGATGAGGCCTGCTCGCGTGTAAAAAAGGTGGAATTCTGAATATTTAACCTGAATTCATGTCTCTTTATTAACTTATATATTAAGTCATCGTCATAACCATTAATTCTAGTTATATTCCTAATACGATTCCTTTCATTATTGAATTTTACTTCATTCAGGGGAAAAGTGACCAAACGATGAACTAAAAAATGTAATGCGGCTAGTTTATGTTGTTTGCAATGAAATGAATCATAAGGAATATATCTGTCTGTTACTGTGTCTTTTCTATAGATATCGAATTCTAACTTATTACTTTTAATAATTAAAATATCTAGAAATGGTAATTGTTCTTTGTTCTCAATTTCGTAAGTAAATTTAATTGAATTATATCAGCTGTTTAATTTGGAAACAACTCATCTATCATCGCTTTTTCTTGTATTAAAAATCGCGAACACATCATCCACATACCTATACCATAACCTTGGGAAATATACAAATTCTTGACTGGCTTCAGTTTCATACTTACTCCCGAATAAATTGGCTATAAAAGGTGATAAGCAATTATCCATGACTTTCTTTCTTTCTGAACACAAAATTGACTGTTATATTGAAAATAACTTTGTTCTACACAAAGTTTAGATAATGTTACATGGGTATTTGAAAAAAAATTCTACCTATCTATGAAGGAAAACATTCAGAGTTTAAAAGAAATCCTCTACGTAACTACTGACACAGAAAATATAGCTACAGAAAGGCCAGCACGTGAAATTAAATGTCACCGCAAAACGAAGCCGGCTGGCTACAGCTGGCACCTTAAAATGTGCCTCGTCGAGTTTTTCAGAGATGCTACGTATATTTTCCCCTGTTGTTAGTACATAAAATACACCTTCTTCTGGCGCGGCAGTTGTGAGAAACTCAATGAGATATGTTTTAACGGGTCGACGCGACGGTAGATAACCGGTTTCGTTTTGCGCTGACATTTTATTTCACGTGTTTGTCTTTCGGTAGCTATATTTTCTGTGCTATTGTCTACACTAATACACCTAGTCCATTCCACATTTAAAAACATTTTTAACATATTTTTTAAGAATAGATTGATTTGTTATTTCTTTTATAATTTGAAAATATGTTTCCATAAAATAATATGCATGAACATATTTATAAAAAATTAGTAAAATTATATTAGTTTTACTGGGTCGTCTTTTTTTCTATGTCACTTAGTATGAATACGGAATTAAGTGAGATTAAGATATGAAAGGCAACATAATTTGTTTTGAAATAATACAATTCTGTGTCAATATGCTATTTCTCCACAGAATAGAAATATTTAGATAAATATGTGGGTATGCAGACAAAAAAATATTTACTTAGATAGAAATTTAAGTAATACTTTTCATATATTTTAAAATTTAAAAATAAATAGATGATTAAGAATTCCAAAGTTGTTTGAATGACGCTTGTTGTTGGTGATGATCCGAAAACCTTTACCATAGATGACAACACTATTTGTAAGATGTTTTCTTACAATGGTATATCTGTCAAAAGGGTAGTGTCTATGTAGAATTGCAGTCCATCTGTACAGTACAGTTTGTTTTATACTGCTATCTGATGCAGGAGAGTTTTCTATATATCGTAAACTGGATAATATTGATCACTCATTGTACTGTTAAAAAATTAAAAGAGGAATTAGACAAGGCGACCCAATATCTACAAAGCTGTTCACGTTGACTCTAGAAAACATGTTCAAATCGTTAAAGTGGAAAAATAAAAGAATTCTAATGGACGGGAACGATTAAATCATTTAAGGTTCGCAGATGATGCCACTCTGATCGCCAATATAAAAGAAGAATTACAAGAAATGCTGATGGAATTAAATAACAAGTCTCGAGAAATAGGCCTAAAAATAAACTTCACCAAAACCAAATAATTTAAACAACGAAAGTGAAGATAACAGCCAGGAACTATTAATAGAAAGTGAAACAATAGGAAAGGTACAAACATTTATATATTTCGGATAAAAAATCTAAATATTAAAAAATAATTTAAAGGCTGACTTGGATAGAACAGTCTCGTTAGCTTGGTCTGCGTTCGGAAGGTTACAATCTACATTCAAATTGGACATCCCAAATACAATAAAATCCGAAGTGTTCGATCAATATGTACTGCCGGTATTAATATGTGGCACTGAAACGTGGGCTTTAAATAAAAGTATAATAAATAAACTCCAGGTAACCCAGAGAGCAATGGAGAGGAAAATGCTAAATATTAGACTTCCAGACTGTATTCCTAACATCGAGATACGAAGAAAATGTAAAAATACAAATACAACAATATGTATATATTAAGGTGGAATTGGGCGGGGCATATTGCAAGGATGAATGATAAACAGATGGACACGCCGTATAGTTGAATAGAGGCCTAGAGAACATAAAAGATGCATAGATAGACCCCAGACAAAATGAACGGATGACATAAAAAGATTAGCGGGACACGATTGGATACAAAAAGCAAAAAACACATTGGAGGCAACATTGGAGGAATAAGCAATGATGATGATTGTTATAAAATTCTTTGAAACAGATGGGATACCAAATGATGCTTTTACATCCGACTATGGATGGAAAAGTAAAGCTAATGATGATGAAGGACGTCTGTTCTATAAAATGAAAGTTCTTATAAGAATTCGAAAAAAAAACATATAAATATATAAATAATAATAAAAATAGGTTGCATGAAGCATTACAAGTGCGAAATTTGCAAGATTTTAAGGATCCGAAAGTAAAAATTTTCAACAACAATAAAACTAATTTGGTCTACAATTTATTCTTATGGTTGAGGTTTGATTTTAGATTCAATAACATATTAATAGGGTCAGAACAGTGGACAAAAGCCGGCGGCAGCGCCAAAAAAAAGCAAAGACATCAGCCAAAATGGTTAAGAAATCGATGTCCTGGGATGTTAAAGGCACTGACTCTCTTGAAAAAGGTAAAACAATAACCAGATAATATTATTTTAATTATCTAACCGAACTAGACAAAAAAATGAGAGAGAAAACACCAAGTTTGTAGAAGAAAAAAAAAATCCTCATCCTTTCATCAAGACAATGCACCCGATTTTGACTTAGAATTATTGCAACATTCACACTATTTCCCAGATTTGGCTCGTTTTGACTTTTTCCAGAACTCAAAAAATTTACCGCTGGACTTCGATAGGAATTTTGCAGATCTTATAAAAAGGACTATAGAGACTGGATAATGGAGCTAGAAGATAGATGAAATACATTTATTATCGGATTATGTTGAAAAAATAAGAAGAATTTTAAAATAACAAATTCGTTTTTGGTGTTCCATACGGAACACTTTTCACTTCGGTTCTGTCTGTCTGTCCGTCTGTAATTTTTCTCCGAAAATTTGACATAGAAAGTTGAAATTTGGTACTACAGAAATTAATAGCCCATCCCCTTATGGGGTTAGTTTTCGGAGGGTGAAATCGGAAGTGAAAAATTTTTTTTTTTTTATCTCGAAAAATGAAAGCTAAAAACACGAGTTCAAAAAATTTGTAATACTTGCGCGCAATAATTTTTTAAAAATCGCGAAAATCGCTGTCCCCCCCCCCTGAAAAGAAATATTCTCTCCACGGAGTGTAGATTGAACGAAAAATTATCACGAGTGCATTACCTTTAATAATTTATCTGATATATAAAAGAAACAAAATTTTCAAGTCCATCAGTTTTCATTAAAGATCGGAAACAAACTTTGTTGAAAACTCATTTGGGGTGCGTTTTCTGAAGTCACTGATCATTTTATACCTCCATTACATTTTTTTTATTTTAAATGCAATCAACGTACGGAACATTAATTGCGCAAGTTCAATTTGCACTTGACCGTTATTTATTATTAGATCGAGAACTTTAAGGACTGAGAGAAGCAAAACATGCTTGAAGGCAACTGATACTTTTAAATTTTTCATTTTCAATTTCAAAATCAATAATTTCATTCGTAAACTAAAATATATTTTATCTATTTTTATAGTAGTGAACTAATATTAACGAAAATTGAAATTACTATTCATCGAGTGGTCCTGTCAGACAGCATATGGAAACATTTATCAATTTATAGCGTAAAAATAACGTACAAAAGTTTGCTTAGCCCAATTTTTCAAATTAAATTCTTTTTCAACTTTATTTCTATTCCCAATATTCTGTAAATATGCCTTAAATCTTTTCAAGTAGTTCTCAAGTGGTTCGTTTAGTCCTTACGCTATATAGAGCAAACATGATCGTTGTACATTTCTACGAGTATACTGATTGTATTGACAAGTTAGTTATCTAAACCACTTTATCACATTGCCAAAAATTAAAAGTATAACTACACCTTATCTCCCATTATCGGTTACTATGGCTAAATCGCTCGAGTTTGCAATTAAGAAAATAAATACACAAAACCTGATGTCACTGTTATTCTTTATGTCATCCAGATTTTATTGTGCTATTAACTAGTGAATTTTTTATATATATTATAGAAGAAATTACTATTATATAACCTGTGATCTACAGAAGTAGTGGCCGCTGAAGAAATTTTTTTCCGACGACGACCTGCTTAATATTGGGTGACTGCAAAAATTCGTGCCCGATTTTCATAGATGGGAGAAGCATGCACTTTTCGACTGTGCTGAGGTTTCTTTTTGTTCCATAATCATTGCAAGGGAACGCGCTAGCGGCAAACTTTTTTTCCGACTTCACTCACTATTTTACGTCACTGCTCATTCCTTATGCTACCTATCGTAATAAAATATAGCCTATAATCTGGCCAGAAAACATATGTATGTTTAAAAAAAAAAGTACGTAAATCGGATAAGTAGTTCTCCAGTGATAAGCGCACTAACGGACAGACAGACAGACAGACAGACAGAGAGACGTTGCATTTTATATATATTATAGATTACTACCTGATAGTTATATATCAGGTGTACAAATATGAAATGCGGGTTTTTTTTTCTAAAAAAACATGTTAAATTTGGAAGAATGATAAAAAATGCTTTATTCAAAGTATGCTCCATCGCTTGTTATACATTTTTCCCATCTTTCGGGCAATTTGTGAATACCACGCCAGTAAAAATCTTCCCCTTTTGCTGCAAACCATTCATCGAGCCATTTTTTCACATCTTCGTACGAACCAAAGCGCTGCTCAGCAAGTACGTGACCCATCGATGCAAACAAGTGGTAATCGGAAGGAGCCAAGTCTGGTGAGTAAGCCGCATGGGGAAGAACTTCTCAGCTGAGTGCTTCCAACGTGTCGCGAACTGGTTTTGCCGTATATGATGGAGCATTATCATGAAGAAAAATGCCTTTGTGTTGCCTCTTTCGGTATTCTGGCCTTTTTTTAATCCGTGAATGGTTCAAATCAGTCAATTGTTGTTGGTAACGTTTAGCATTAACCGTTTCCCCAGGTTTTAAAAGCTCATAATAGACCACGCCCCTCTGGTCCCACCAAACACAGAGTATCGTCTTTCTGCCAAAGCGATTCGGTCTTGCAGTCGATGTGGATGGTGCGCCTGGGTCTGCCCATGATTTTTTGCGCTTGTGATTCTCAAAATAAATCCACTTTTCATCCCCTGTAACTATACGATGCAAAAACGACTTCCTTTTGTACCGAGCGAGCAAAATGTCACACGTGTTTTTGCGCTTTTCCATTTGCCTGTCGTTCAACTCATGTGGTACCCATCTACCGGTCTTCTAAATCATTTCCATCTCTCGTAGCCGATTGAAAACAGCTTGTTGACTAACACCCGATTGCTCGGCGAGTTGTTTTTGTGTTTACGAATCATCTTCGTCCAACAATGCTTGCAATTCCACATCTTCGTATTTTTTTTGGCGGTTTTCCACTTCCCTTGTCTGCAACATCAAAGTCACCACTTTTGAAACGCCGAAACCATCGTTCACACGTATCTTGCGATGGAGTATGTTCACCATAAGCTTCTCGAAGTAATCGGTATAATTCAACAGCAGTTTTCTTCAAATGAAAACAAAAAAATTAATGCTGTCCGCGAATGCTCTTTGTTCGGTATAAATTTCGACATATTGAACACAACAACACAACACTATGCACACACTTTTCCAATTTATCACTCGTGCGCGTCTGACACTTGTTGATGACACAACAAAATGGCGCAGTGTCAAATCTTTATAGCACAAACTGCATTAGTGCACCATCTGTTGTCTGAAATCCGCATTTCATACTTGTACACCTGGTAAATGCGTCGTGAGTTAACATAACCGTAAAAAAAGTTTATTTAAATTAATTTGTGTGCAAGGTTAAATGAAAATGAAAAGTTTCATTTTCGTCATATTATCTATAATATATATAAAGTGCAACGTCTCTCTGTCTGTCTGTCTGTCAGTGCGCTTATCACTCGAGAACTACTTATCCGATTTTTAAACATACATATATTCTCTGACCAGGTTATATGATATATTATGTTAGGTAACATAAGAAATAAGCAGTGACGATAATAGTGAATCAAGTCGGAAAAAAGTTTGCCGCTAGCGCGTTCCCTTGCAATACACTGCCTAAACCATTAAATATGGAACAAGATCATGTAGCAAAGAATATAATATATATATAAAATGCAACGTCTCTCTATCTGTCTGTCTGTCTGTCCGTTAGTGCACTTACGACTTGGGAACCATTTAGCCGATTTACATGTTTTTTTTTTAATTCATACATTTGTTCTCTGGCCAAGTTATCTATAATCTTCTATAATATATATAGAATGCAACGTGTCTCTGTCTGTCTGTTAGTCTGTTAGTACACTTATTACTCGAAAACCACTTATTCGATTTACGTGTTTTTTTTTTTAATTCATACATTTGTTCTCTGGCCAGGTTATCTATAATCTTCTATATCTACGCCCCTATCAAAAATTGTATTGCGGATTTCAAGAGAAGAAAAATTTACATCAGTGTTAAATACAGTGAAGACTGTTTACCCGCGAGAATGTTGAGGTTGTGCATGAAATAAAGCGACAAATTAAACTGAAACGTATAGCAGAGTCTGAACATTTCATATGAACGTATTTTTTATATTGCCCATTCTGATTTGGGTATGAAAATATTATCAGCTAAATGGATTCCGTAATGTCTGAACGCCAACTAAAAGCGACTGAGATTCACAACATACAAGTTAATATGTATGGTAAATTTAAAGAGGAGGAGGTCTAGAGTTACCTTATATATGTTGCACTAAGCCTATAACGTTGAAAGGAGACTATGTTGAAGAAACATAAACAGTTTTTGTTTTTGACATTTGCTTGTTCTTTCTATGCTAGGCTAGAAACTTGTTAACACACCCTCACAATTACAAAACAAATTTAAAAATTAAATAAAAAAAGGGCTACTCTCTAAAAAATATGAAAATAAAGTCTTACTTTTAAAAAATTTAAATATTATACAAACAAATTTTAAAAGCAATTTATTTTTGAAAAAGGTCGTGTCTCTCTTGCTGACCGTTAACTCAATCGCCAAATTCACTTTCTTGAAATACAGTCTGTCAAGTAAGAACGTGTCCGTGATAATTTATTTTTGGTAGAAGCGATTCTAGCGATTCAACAAAAAATTAGTGACTAGTTTTCGCCTCGGTTTGAGGCAGTCTTTCTTTATTCTCATCTTGGGGTGCAGACCTCCCTTCTCTCCAAACTATCTACAAATCACTTATCTTTTCTAAGCTCGCCAACGGCGACTTCATTTACGACTCTGCGAGTTCATCTGTCAAGAAGCAACTTGATACTATACAAAATACTTCTCTCCGTGCAATAGCTGGTGCCTTCCGCACCTCCCCAATCGCTAGTCTCCAATGTGTTACCTCTACCCCCCCTTTGTATCTCATCAGACAATACTCACTCTTAAAATTTTACTCCTACTCATTATTCCGCCCCTTCACTAGACATACCCTGAATCTATTTTCAATTCATCGCTCATCTATAACCTTAATAAAAAAATTCCCAACAGAATCACTACCCTACTAACTCTACACAACATCTCCTCCCCCAAATACGACTACCCACTGCACTCACCTTTCCCTCCATGGCTCTCTAACTGTCCTCCAGTCGATTTTTCCATGCTCACACAAAGGAAAACGGAAACCCCTAACCTACTGCTTAGGAAAACATTTCTGGAAAGAATAGCAACTCACTATCCCTATTACACTCTGCTTTATACTGATGGATCCAAAATAGACAAGGGGGTGGGTACATCTTTCACCACTTCTTTTACCAACAAAATGTTTAAACTCCCATCGTACACCTCCATTTTCTCAGCCGAGCTTTTGGCCATTAAAGAGGCCATACGCCACGCTCTAACCCTTAGAGTTGCAATGCGTATTCTAATGATCTCCGATTCCTACAGCGCTCTTGCCTCAATAAAATCACTAAAATTAAAATACAATGATGTTCGCCAGATCTTAGACCTATGCCACATGGTAATTCTAAAACATCGTAAAATTGCCTTCTTCTGGATCCCCAGTCACATTGGCATCAGAGGCAACGACAAAGCCGACCTACACGCAAAACTAGCAATAGAGAGAGGTACCACAGGATGGGGAGAAAACTACCCCAGAGATTTCAACTCCTTCCTTAATCATAACCTACATTCCTTATTCCAACTGAACTGGGACCTAATACCTCCCGATAATAAGCTATGGCTTATCAAACCCCTGGTCTACCCCCCTTAAACTCCTTGAATATAACTAGAGAAGAAAACGTCCTCATGCGAAGACTGGCCATAGGACATACCTACAGTACTCATAGATACCTATTACAAAATGAACAAGCCCCTACATGTCTCTTATGCAATTCCCCTTTGACAGTCTCCCACATAATTGAGACCCCACACTTAAAGTCTATCAGAGATAAACATCAAATCCCTTCAAACCTATCACTATTAATAGGATCATTCGATTCACTCCACACCAATATTAATAAAAAACCGGTCGAGTGCAAGTTAAACTTGCGCAATTAGTGTTCCGTACGTTGATTGCTTTTAAAAATAAAAAAATTTTACAGAGGTATAAAATGATCAGTGACTTCACAAAATACACCCCAAATGAGTTTTCAACAAAGTTTGTTTCCAATCTTTACTGAAATCTGATGACCTTGAAATTTTTGTTTTTTTTTTTATACCATATAAATTATTAAAGGTAATGCACTCGTTATAATTTTCGTTCAATCTACACCCCGTCGAGAATATTCCAGAATTTTTTCGAAATTTTTTGATAAGTACTTTTCGAGATAAGGCCCGGGACAGCGATTTTTCGCGAATTTTTAAAAATAATACAAAGAAAATTGCGCGCAAGTATAATATTATATATATATATTTTTTACTCGTGTTTTCACAAGCTTTCATTTAACACCACACTCGATGACCTAGTAAAAAAATTTTTTTTTCACTTCCGACTTCACCCCCCAAAACTAACCCCTTAAGTCAAAATTTAATTCTCAAAACTGCATGGCTCTGATGAGGCCATCAATTCCTATATTATAACCAAATTTCACCTTTCTATGTCAAATAGTTTCGGAGAAAATCGGGTGTGACAGATAGACAGACAGACAGAGACACCGAAGTGATCTTATAAGTGTTCCGTACGGAACACTAAAAATTACCTAAAAGAGATCAATTTTATCGTATAACTAATCGAACACTCTCAGGGGCGCTAAATGACCTGGCAGTCGATGCGCCCTGACCCCAAAATATCCATCCATCCATCCACCCATCATCATCAATTAAAAAATCGGTAGAGGGAAGAGATTCAGAACTTTCGTTAAAATCGCATAAAATCCAAAATGAGTCACTTATTGTCGCATAGGTTCGAGGCAATCTTTCTTTGTTCCCATCCAAAGGGGCCTAAAATGACACATTCCGCGGCAGCTAAATATATTAAAAAGTCGGTATCGTTTATGACGAAGTGGGTAAATTGTTTTAACTAGACGAAAAATGCCGACAATTTACCAAAACATGGCTCGGTAGGCAAAGTCACTCCGAAAGTCGAAAAAAACGAATCGTGTCTTTGTTTTCACGAGACCCTAAATTGACACTGCGTCAAGGAGCGGCAAAATTAAGAAAATCGGGTTTGAATGTGTCTCACGAGATCAATCGACAACATCGTCGTGCGTCTAATTTCAAAGCACGTTAAAGAAGCTTTTGCTGGGCGAATATCACATCGCGAAGCGGCTCGCTTGGGCTCACGATACGATGCTAGAGTGGTCCTCACAATCGCCGGACGCCAACCCTATTGAAAATGTTTCGTCCCCTGTAAAGAGAAAGCTCAGAGGAAAGACTCTGAGGACTTTGACTCGGAGTATGCAGAAAATCTCGTTGACAGCATGCCTCGAAGTTGCCTGGCCATTATTGATGCAGGAGGCGATTGGACAACTTACTAAGGTAATTGCGCCATTGTTAGCACACCAAAGACTACATTGGTGGTAAAAAAAAGTTCTCGAAACATATTTTTTTCAAGAATTCGAGCGGACACGTTCTTACTTGACAGTCTGTAAATCTGGGTCGTTCTGTCTTTAGTTCTCATACTCTTAAGATTTATTTAACTAAACAGCACTTACCATAGCATCTGGTTTCAATGCGTTTATAAAGACCGAAGATATATTCCATGTAAAAACGCTGAACCATGACGTCCCTATGAATGTATCTCCAGCATTTAGGTATAGTACTGGGGGTGATGTACCTTCTTCAGCTCTTTGTCTAAATTGTCTTATCACATGAGCAGTCCTAGCAAAGCCACCTAAGGAGAAACTGCATTAGAATCAGAAAATCGGAAGCAATTTTTTACAAATCTCTTTGGTGCAGGTTTTATAAAAAATTTCGATCTGTCACGTCTGTTCGAAGAAATATAGAAAAGGAGTATTAAAAAAATCACGATTGAATTGTTTAATTAAAAAATAACCGATCAAGTGCAAGTTGAACTTGCGCAATTAGTGTTCCGTACGTTGATTGCTTTTAAAATAAAAAATTTTGTTACGGAGGTATAAAATAATCAGTGACTTCACAAAACACACCCCAAATGAGTTTTCAACAAAGTTTGTTTCCAGTCTTTAATGAAAACTGATGACCTTGAATTTTTTTTATATACCAGATAAGTTATTAAAGGTAATGCACTCGTGATAATTTTCGTTCAATCTACACCCCGTGGAGAATATTCCAGAATTTTTTCAAAATTTTTTGATAAGTACTTTTCGAGATAAGGCGGGGGGACAGCGATTTTTCGCGATCTTTTAAAAATAATGCAAAGAAAAGTGCCCGCAAGTATTACATTATATATATTTTTTACTTGTTTTTCACAAGCTTTCATTTTACACCACACCCGATTACCTAGTAAAAAAATTTTTTTTTTCACTTCCACCACCCCCCAAAACTAACCCCTTAAGTCAAAATGTAACTTTCAAAACTACATGGCTCTGATGAGGCCATCAATTCCTATATTATTACCAAATTTCAACTTTCTATGACAAATAGTTTCGGAGAAAATCGGGTGTGACAGACAGACAAACGGACAGACAGACAGACATACATCGAAGTCATCTTATAAGTGTTCCGTACGGAACATTAAAAATAATGTTTTTGAAACACTCGTAACATACATCTACGATATTGCTTTAATTTAACAATGCAGTTATTAATTCCGTGTAAACAAATCCTACAAATGTTAAAAACAGTTATTAATTATTATTATGATTTCTTTATAAAAAGATAACTTTTCAAGTCGACGCCAACTTTTTAACCGAATTCATGTGTATTTTATTATGTAATTAGATGTTAATGTTATTAGTAAGGTTTAAGGACTTCAAAAGGTTATATTTTTTTAAAAAGAAATCATAATAATAAATAATAGCTGTTTTTAAACGTTTTTAGGATTTGTTTATACGGAATTAATAACTGAATTGGCAAATTAAAGTAATATCTTATCTTAAAGGTATTTTTTCAAAACCATTATTGTGTTAGCTTTTATTTTGAAATTAAACGATTTTTAGAATTTTAGAAACAATCACTTTTATTAATATTTGTTATAAGACAAAACTAGCTGACTTCTTCGGCTCTTGAAACAATAATGTTTCTACTAAATTATCTCGGTGACATAAACCTCATTACTGCATACCAATATATCGATTACATAAACACATTTTAGTAATATATATATATATATATATATATATATATATATATATATATATATATATATATATATATATATATATATATATATATATATAGCGGTAAATGTGTAATAAATTAAACTCAATAGTTCCGACATTCGATATAATATAAATAGTGATTCAAGTATAATTTAATTTACGTAATGTAAAGAGGCCACCCTGCCTGCAAGCAATTATAACAGTTTATATCCTATTTCCTATGTTACATTGTTCGATTATCTTGAAAATTCTAAAATTCTTTTCAACCAGGCCATTACCAGATTTTTTTCATACAGTAAGTATTGACAGCTAACCCGTTGGCACGGCGATTGGGCTGATGCGTCACATTTTTTTACTTTTTAGTAGCAAAATTTTGTGTACTGTTTTTTTTGAAGTTCTTTTTAGTGCTTTTTAGTGTTCCGTACGGAACACTTATAAGATCACTTCGGTGTCTGTCTGTCCGTCTGTCTGTCTGTCAGTCTGTCACACCCGATTTTCTCCGAAACTATTTGTCATAGAAAGTTGAAATTTGGTAATAATATAGGAATTGATGGTCTCATCAGAGCTATGTACTTTTGAAAGTTAAATTTTGACTTAAGGGGTTAGTTTTGGGGGTGAAATCGGAAGTGAAAAAAAAAATTTTTTTTACTAGGTAATCGAGTGTGGTGTTAAATGAAAACTTGTGAAAACACGAGTAATATATATATATATATATATATATATATATATATATATATATATATATATATATATAATATATATATATATATATATATATGTAATGTAATACTTGCGCGCATTGCTCTTTGTATTATTTTAAAAAAAAAATCGCTGTCCACCCGCCTTATCTCGAAAAGTACTTTTATATCCATATCAAAAAATTTTGAAAAAAATTCTGGAATATTCTCCACGGGGTGTAGATTGAATGAAAATTATCACGAGTGCATTAGCTGTAATAATTTATCTGGTATATAAAAAAAAACAGAAATTTCAAGGTCGTCAATTTTCAGTAAAGATTGGAAATAAACTTTGTTGAAAACTCATTTGGGGTGTGTTTTGTGAAGTCACTAATCATTTTATACTTCCGTTACAACATTTTTTATTTTAAAAAGCAATCAATGTACGGAACACTAATTGCGCAAGTTCAACTTACACTTGACCGGTTATTTTTTGTTAAAAAGTTTTTATTTTTACTTTATAGTGGCAAAATTTTTTGTGTTTTTTTTTTGAGGCAGTTTTTATTCAAAAACTATATAATCAATGTCAATAAAATTTATACGGGGCCATTATAAATGTGTACTCTTTCAAATAAAAAAGGAATCATCCAAATCGGTACATATTTGCCAGAGTTATCGGTGTTTTATTAAAAAAATTTAAGTTCTTCAGAATTTTTTTGGAAACTGCATAACATATATAATTTCAATAAAATTTATATGAGACCATCTCGAATGTATCTATCTTGCTATCTAATAAGCCATCTTCCATCCAGTGTCGGACATAGGCCTCCCCTTCCTTTTTCCATCCTTCTGGATTCTGCGTCTTTCCATCCATCCTAAACCAGCCGTTCTTTTCAGGTCAGCCTTCCTCTGGATCTCTGTCCCAACCTCCATTCTTGAATTCTTTTATTCCATTTCCATTCTTGAATTCTTTTATTCCATTCCATGGCCTCCATTCTTCAATCCTTTTATTCCATCTCTCATCTTGTTTTCTCATTGTGTGATCTGCCCGTCTCCATTTCAAACCTGCTACCTGTTCTCTTACGTCTGCCACTTTGGTCTTTTGTCTTATACTTTCGTTTCTGATTCTGTCTTGTAATCTTATATTCAGCATCTGGTGTACTATTGCTCTTTGTGTTTTACTCAGTTGATCCATCATCTTCCTAGTCAATGTCCATGTCTGGGCCGCGTCGGTAAGAACCAGTAGAATGCATTGATCGAATACCATTTTTCTTAGTTTCAGAGGAATTCTTTTGTTGGTTAGTATTTTCCTTTGTTTGCCAAATTCTGCCCATGCCAGTCTGATTCTTCTCTGTACTTCTGCTGTTTGATTTGCTTTTCCACATTTTATTACTTGCCCTAAGTAGATGTATTCTTTTACGTATTTAAGTGTTCTGCCCTCGATTCTCAAGCCTCGTGGACTGTCTTCATTTGTCTTAGCCTTTGTCTTATCTTTATTCAGCAATAGTCCTACCCTCTCTGATTTGTTTTGTAGTACAGTAATCATTTCCTGTATGTCATCAAAATTATCCGATATTAGCACTACATCATCAGCACAATGCAGATGATTTAACTTTTATCCATTTATACTGATCCCCTTTTTCCCATTCGAGTTCCTTGAAAACTTCTTCTAATGCTGCTATAAATAGTCATGGAATTTCCCTGTCTTACTCCGCGTTTGATAGGTATATACGATTTGTTTTACTATCCGTTTCCACTATCATCTGAGCATTGTTGTAAATTGTTCTTATGAGCTGAGTATATCTATTGTCTATTCTGCTGTTATACAAGGCTCTTTCGACGACCCAGTTTTCGATACTATCAAAAGCCTTTTGATAATCTATAAATATCAGGTACAACTTTAGGTTATATTCTGTTGCTTTCTCTAATAAAGTTCTGATAGTTAAGAGATGATCACAAGAACTAAAACTCTTCCTGAAGCCAGCCTGTTCTACAGATTGGCTTATTTCCAGCTTGTTTTCCAACCTATTAATTATTATTTTGGTAAATAATTTGTATATTTGTGAAAGTAGTGATATTGGACAGTAATTGTAGTAATCACCTTTGTTAAAAAGTAAAATTGTTGAAGCTGTGTTCCAATTTTTTGGTATTTTCTCTTCTTCTAGACATTTACTGAATAGGAGTTTCAGCACCTGTATCGCCAAGTCTCCTCCTTCTTTCATTAGTTCTGTTAATACTCGTCAGGTCTTGGCGTTTTATTGTTTCTCATAGTTTTTAGTGTTACTAATATTTCTTCATCTGTTATCTTTGGTATTTCTTCTGAGTTAACATTGATTATCTTTCTATTTCGAGGTTCTTTGAGATCATCTGGTGGGCAGTTTTCTTGTTCATACAAATTCTGATAGTATGTTTGAATCATGTGTGTTATTTTTTCTCGATCTTTAACATCTTCTCCATTTTCATTCTTTATGTTGTGTATTGTGTGTACTCTCTCGAATAAAAAAGAATCATCCAAAACGGTATATATTTGCCAGACTTATCGGTGTTTTATTACAAAAATATAAATTTTTCAAAATTTTTTCAGAAACTACATAACCAATTTCAATAAACGTTATATGGAACCATCTTGAATGTGTACTCTCTCGAATAAAAAAAGAATCATCCAAATCGGTACATATTTGCCAGAGTTATCGCAGTTTTATTACAAAAATTTAAGTTTTTCAGGATTTTTGCAGAAACTACATAACAAATTTCAATAAAATTTATATGGAACCATCTCGAATAAAAAAAAAGAATCATCCAAATTAGTACATATTTGCCAGAGTTATACGGGAACATACATTAAAAAAAAATACATACGCGTCGAATTGAGAACCTCTTCCGTTTTTAAATTACTCATTTTATTCCTTTTAGTTGGTTATCAAAGGTTGTCGAAAAAATTTTGAGCTTTGAAAAGTCAAAATTGAGATAATTGTTTTTATATCTTAAAAGAACCTTATTAAAACAAATATATGCCCTTTTGTTCGATAACCTTCCACAATTTTTTTTGGTAACACCATAATTCCGTGACGGCAGAACTTCTGTGATTTCTGGACAAAAAACTGTGACAAGTGGTTGTCACAGGCCTCTTTTCTAACTAACTTAACACCTTTTAACGACTTCTGCAGAGACCAAAACAAATGGTAATGTGACGGTGCAAGGTCCCGGCTATTCGGTGGATGCATTAAAACTTCCCAGCTCTCTCTCAATTTTTTGCACCGTCATCAAAAATGTGTGTGGTCTGACGTCGTAATGGTGATAAACGACACCTTACTGATAACTAGTTCTGGCCGATTTTTTTAAATCACTTGCTTTAATCTTGTCAATTGCTGACGGTACAGTAGAGAATCAATCGTTTAGCCAGGCTGTAGCAGCTCAAGATGCACGGTTCCCTTTCAGTTCCACCCAACACACAGCATCACCTTTTTTGGCCTCAATTCGACCCACATTATTGTCGTACGTGATCCACTTTTTATCGCTCGTAATCAATTTCTTTCGAAATGGCTCGATTTCGTTACGTTTCTGTAAAGATTGGCAAATGGAAATTCCATCGAGTATAGTAAATGTTTTAGCACCAAATCAGGTGGCACCCAAACATCGAGCTTCTTTTTGTAACCAGCTTTCTCCAAATAGTTTAAAACAATTTGGTGATGGATGTTTAGTTCTTTGGCGATGTCATGGTTACTTATATGCCGGTCTTGCTCAATTTTGACCAAAATTCTATCAACTTTTTCCGTTATTGGTCGACGAATGCAATGAGCATCTGTGACATATAAAATTCCAGAGTGAAAGAAACTGAACCATCTTTTGCTTGTTGGTTTTGGTAACGTATCATGGCCATAAACATGACAACGAAATTTCACTCATATTTAAGGCGCTCTCTAAATTAAGTTTGATTAAACGAATTCCAATAGTTTTTGCACGTCTACTACTGTCAAATGTCAGCTTTCAACTGACGCTAAGTATGACCTAATGCGACTTATATTACCTAAGAAAAAGGCTAGATACTTTTTCGAGAACCCACTATTTATTATACATGGTAGCACGTAGACTGAAAAGTTTTTGGTCTAGCTACTTAAAACACACTTTTTTGCAAAATTCGAGCATTGTTTTGAGGTCTGCAAATAGATAATACTCGCTGGGAGCCAAATCTGAAGAATACGGTGGATGAGGAAGCAATTCGATCTTCAATTAATGCAATTTTGCAATCGTAACCATTGACTTGTGACACGGTGGATTTTCTCGATGAAAGAGCACTTTTTTCTTGTTCATTTGGGGTTGTTTCTTTGCGGTTTCTGCCTACAAACGCACCAATAACTTTATATAATATTCGCTATTGATGGTTTTTCCCTTCTCAGCATAGTCGATGAAAATTATTCCATGCGCATCCCAAAATAGAGAGGCCAAAATCTTCCCAGCCGTCTGTTGTGTCCTTGGTCGCTTCGGGCGGCTTTCACCGGTTGCTATCCACTCAGCTGACGGCCGATTTGATTTCGATGTGTAATGGTGGATCCATGTTTCACATATCGCATGAAGGGCCTGGGGGAGAAGACCTCAGTTATATTGTAAGAAAACTGAAAGAAGAATACATTAAAGGAGGATTAGCAATAAACTTTGATAAAACGGAATACCTAACAACAAAGGGAAACGTGGAGAATCTAGAAGTCGATAACGAAACAAAAATCAAAGGAACCGATAGATTTAAATATTTAGGAACCATCATTTCAAAAAACGCAACATCAGAAGAAGAGATTAAAGCTAGATTAGGACAAACGCGGACATGCATAAGACAATTAAATTAGATCTTCTATAAACTTAGGGGATTTTTTTTCATTCATCGCACGACCCGCTGATGTCTGCTGTATACCTAAGCAGAAAAAAAAAACAGGCCCAACCATAGTAGCGATAAGAATAACGAACTACAGATAACCTGTCTTATAAATTCCTAAATGGATGAGGATGATTAACAAAGAAAAGAACGAGAGATGGGAAAAATCGTGCGAACATGTAGAACAGTAAATAGGAGGAACTAGAAGTACAGAGTCATGGAGAATAATTAAGGACTAACAATAGAGAGAAGACGTATATAGAGTACATACCAGAAAGCGAGTGGAAAGAATATTATAAGAAGCTGCTAACAGAAGACAGACAAGAATTCCAAGAAGAGAACCCTGAAGAAGAACAGAATAAGGAAATAAAAGAGATAGAACTAAGCTATGAAGAAGTAAAGAAGACAATAAAAACACTCAAAAATAATAAATCTGCAGGGTCTGGGGGTGTGGTAAATGAAATGATTAAGTACGGGTCTAATAAATTACATCGAATGCTGAGAAACATGTTCCACAGAGCGATAAATGGAGAAAAAATACCAGAGGAATGGTCAAAAGCTTATATAGTATCTATATTTAAAAAGGGAGACCGCAGAAAATGCACAAACTATAGAGGAATAAGCATAATATCGAGTATGGGATGTTTGTATGGAAAAATTATTAAAAATATCATGGAGGAAAATATAAAAGGAAAAATTGGAGAAGACCAAGCAGGCTTTACGGCCGGAAAATCATGTATAGACCACATATACACTATAAAACAAACAATGGAAAAAAAAAACTGGCAAAGAATAGAGAAGTTCATCTAGCCTTCATAGACATAAGAAAAGCCTATGACTCAGTACCAAGACAAAGATTATGGAACACAATGAAAGAAATAGGCATTGACAAAGAACTAATATACGCAGTAAAAGCTCTCTACGAAAACAACACAGTGAACAAAAAATAGGACATAAAGTAGGGAAAAGACTCCAAACATCAAAAGGCCTATTACAAGGATGCTCTACATCTCCAACACTATTCAGAATATACCTCGAACAAACATTAAAAAAATGGAAGCAAAAATGTAGTGGAATGGGAGTCCCAGTATGAGAAGATTACTTATGTACTTTAAGTTTCGCAGACGACCAAGTAATCATAGCGCAAGATGAAGAAGACCTTAGTTATATGGTAAGAAAACTGAAAGAAGAATACACTAAAGCAGGATTAGGAATAAACTTTGATAAAATGGAATATCTAACAACAAAGGAGGGAAACGTGGATAATCTAGAAGTAGATAACGAAACAATAATCAAAGGAACCGATAGATTTAAATATTTAGGAACCATCATTTCAAAAAAATGCAACATCAGAAGAAGAAATTAAAGCTAGATTAGGACAAACGCGGACATGCATAAGACAATTAAATTCGATCCTGTGGGACAAGCACATTACAAAACACGCATATACAAATCATTAATACAAAGCATAATGACATACGGGTCAGAAACATGGACGATCAACAAAAGAAATAAATCTAAAATTAACGCGGTAGAGATGGAGTATTGGAGAAGATGTTGTAGAGTGACACGTATGGAGAGAATAATAAATGAAGAAATAAGAAGCAGAATGAACATCAAAGAGAACGCAATAAACACCATTGAAGAAAAACGATTAAAATGGTATGGACACATAAGACGAAGCGAAGATAATAGGTGGATAAAGAAAATAACGAAGTGGAGCCCTATAGGGAGAAGAAAAAGAGGAAGGCCCAGACGATCGTGGAGAGACGATGTGGACGAGGCTATGAAGGAAAGGGGTCTAACAGATGGAGACTGGGAAGATAGAAACGGATGTAATCAAAGGCTGAGAGAAGGAAGACAGCGTCAGCTGTAGAAAATCCTTGATATATATATATATATATATATATATATATATATATATATATATATATATATATATATAAATTCCTAAAGAAGGGAAATTGTTATCCTTAATAAAAATTTCTCTTATTTTGTTTTGAATACTGCGTAAGCTCCAAACGGCGAGCACATGTTTTAAATAATGATTACAACGAGCCCTTATATTTAATTTCTTCCCTTTATTATTGCGTATGCTTGAAGTAAAGATAAAGATAGAGGCGTGCCAAAATAAGTGTTTCAAAATCTAGCTAGCTGGTAGTAGCCCTTCCTGTCAAACCAATTTTTCAGCACAGTTTCGATGGTTTGTGGTTTTTTTTGGCGAATAGCTTGATGGATATTTTCCTTAAGTGCGTGGATTGTTTGTGGTTTAGAGTAATAACAGACCTTAACAATTCCCTATAAGAAAAGCGTAACGGCTTTAAATTGCATGATTACTGAGCTTAGTGCGCAAAAGATCGATTGTTTCACGGTTGGTGTGGCATGTTGCGCCATCCTGCTGAAACTAAAGCTTATTCAACTCCAAATCATTGCCACCACAAAAAAATCAGTTATCATGACTCTGTAACGCACTCCATTCTCCCAAAACATTGTTGCCAGCTTCATCTTCAAAGAAAAAAAGGCCAATAAGGCAACCACTCTAAAAACTACAACCAGTCACTCTTTGAAGATGCATTGGCTATTCTACGACTACTTGTGAATTTTCAAAACCCCAAATTCTACAGTTTTATTTATTTAGATATCCTCCGAGATGAAAATGAGCTTCGTCGGAAAAGATGATTTTACTCGCAAAATCGACGTCATTTTTTAACTCATTTGAAGTCCACACAGAGAAACGATAACGAAGCGGGTGGTCATTTTGCTTGAATTCTTAAGTAAATAATCCGAGACCTTTATGCAAAATTCTCCACAGAGATGTTCAGTTTTTGAGATCTGCGATGAATACAGGGTAATTGGGTTTTCGCGAACATTTTGAGTAACAGCAGTAATATTTTTGTCTGTGCGCACTGGACCAGTACGAGGATTGTTTAGGTCAGGGGTTCCCAATCTTTTTTTAATGCGACTCCCTTTACAGGTTGTATTTTTTTTACGACGCCCTTCTAAATGAAGATACCTGTGTGTAGCTCTAGCAGACAATAAAATTACTTTATTATTCAAAGAAAACTCCAAAGAATATTTATTAGAAATAAGAAAAAGATGAGCTTGCTTTTTTGAGCATAACTTCTCAAATCGGGGCAGAAATTTTGAAATTGCTACTCGCCTTTCTTTTTCTAAATTTATTTGTAACCTGTACTTCGATTTGATTACTGCAACTGCAGAAAAGCCAGTTTCACACAAGTATGACGTAGTAAGTGGTAAAAGAACCCTCAAAGCCGTAGTATTCTTAGTAGGATATTCTTGTGATGCATTGCTCCAAAATTGAAACAGTTTGTCTTTATCGAATCGTGGTTTTAGGCTCGTATCACAAGATAGTTCTAACAGCTGTTCTTCCTCGTCTGTTGAAAGCGTAGATGGAATGGGTTTCTAATCCAGTTGTATTGATTCAGATTCTCTGGAAAATATTTATTAAAAAGCGGCATTGTTAGAGGCGAGCAGTGCTATGGAAGGAATAGATGCTCTGGAAAACAAGGATGTCGACTGAAGTTTCAGTTCTCGTAAAAAAATCTCGTTGCTTTTCTTGTAAATTACTGAGTTGTTTCTAAATGACGTTTCAATTTATTAGGAAGCACACTTTCAGCAGCCAGCATCTTATGACAAACAACACATTGGAGAAGTTCCATATTTCCTTTACTAATGTAGGTAAATCCAAAATCTAAATATTGATATTTTCTGTACTTTTTTCGTTTTTCTACAGTTTCTTTTTTCTGCTCTCTCCTGCGTCTTCAACACGTTTTCTATTTATTTGAATAATGTTATCCATTTTAAGTAATGAACACGTGCGCGTAAATTAAATACAACACACTTGAGTTAGTGAGTCGCTGATGAGACGCGCACCGCACCGCACAGTAGCTAATTACGACACGTGCAGACGACCTGTGTGTATCGTCTCGCGACTCCCCTAGAATAGTCGCGACGCCCCAGGGCGTCGCGACGCACAATTAGGGAACTCCTTGGTTAGGTTATCAATAAGCATGCCAGTTTCACATACTTTCTTTACGAATTTCCTTACACCACTCCCTGAAGGAGCTTGATTTCAACTAAAAATTCTGTTAAATTTTCGCACAGTTTTTGCAACACAGATATCACATTGGAAATAATTTTTTACTATTTCCGAGCGTTCGTTGTTCAAGCGTAAATCGATCCATTTCGTACCATGGACGTTTAACACCAAATGCCTCTCAATATTTTAGGCGCGTTCGTGTTGACAGTGTGGAAATAAACACATAGTTCGAAAGGAAACTAACAGATCGTCCACCTTTTGTATTTGAAATTCTCGCAAGAATCTGATGGACGGGTTTTATTTTTTTTTTCATATTAGACAATATAAGGCTAAGATCACTCATCGAACATGGAGAATCTTTTAAGAACCCATTCATTCAAATCCATTTAATTCTTTAGGGTCTATAAGCAAATAAAGAAACATACATAGTGATGCAAAACATTATTTTACTCGTGGATCCAGTCCACTAATTAACAATACTTACCAACACAACTGACATTCTTATGGCCTTCCAGACAAGTCCCAGAGTTCGGCTCGGTCTCTTCAAACCTCCCATGCATGTCATTGTTATGTAGTATGATTAAGCTGAGATCGTCTACTTTTACAAGAGGTGCTGCCGAGGCCAAAAGTAAATTACTGGCTAATGTCAAAATTACACTGTGACTAAAACTTGATCCTGATTGCATCATCATATTTGGTACAGATATGATATTAATTGGAAATCACTGGTAGGATATAGGACGGTTCATTAACAGCGTGTGCCAACAAATAATCACTGGGACGTTCGTGCTGAATACTACAGCTTATGAATTTCGTTTTCTCAAAAATATTTTCATGCTAAAATTTTTACAAAAAATTTATCTGGATAGTCGGCAGCTTTTAAACATTAAAATTTTAATTAGATGTCGATAACACTTCAATGTTATTTTGCTCATTAAAAATTCTAGAATGTATACAATCCACTTCCGTAATTGATTTTGAACTAACGTAGAGTTAAATTATAAATAAATTATTTTACTTAAAGAAATCATTAAGAGGGTATATTAAAGTTTTAAATGTGTTCTCAAGTATTGCAAATTTTAAAAACAGATTTTGTGAAAAACGACCGGCTTACATCAACTTTCACAATTACGTGTGCAAATAATTAAAATAAAATTAAGAGAAAAAGAGTTTGTTAAAGAGTGTTTAGCAAATTTTGTGATGAAGCATTATTAATAATAATACTCGTACAACAAATTAAAGTGACCATTAAAAAAAAAAAATACGTACGCTATTCCATAAAGAGTGAAAATAATTACTTAGTACTAATTTGGTAATGTTTCAAACTAGCAAAAACTGGAAAAAGTTGATATTCCTGAAAGATAATCTGGACTCAGCAATAGTTTAATGTACCCTCTTCGCTATATTAATAAATGATTTCTTTAAAAGGACTCTTCTAATAACTCTCAATTATTACAAAACAGAATCGGATTTGGGGCGTATACAGAATTTACCGGAACTAAAAAAGTTGTTAGGTAGATGACACAAAGTGACAGAATACCTGGTAAATTAGACTAAATAGTAAGTTTTCCAAAGTTCCAGGTGAAAAAAATACTGATTCTTTGAAGTTCTAAAATATTTTTTGTAAAAATAAGACAAAATACATCTTTTTATAAAAATCTGCAAGATTCAACTTGCAAATCAGACGAAATCTCCAAGGTACTAGAGCAGTAGAAATACGTTTATTTAGTGTTCCGTAAGGAACACTCATGGGATCACCTCGGTGTCCATTTGTCTGTCTATCACACCCAATTTTCTCCGAAATTATTTGACAGAAAGTTGAAATTTAGCATAAATATTGCTAGCCCAATCAAGTCGCCTAGTTTTAAAGGTTAAATTTTGATTTAAGGGGTTAGTTTCGGGAGGTGGAATCGGAAATGGAAAACAATTTTTTTAGCAGGTCATCGAGTGGGGTGTTAAATGAAAGCTTGCGAAAGCACGAGTTCAAAAATATATATGATGTATTACTTGCGCATACTCCCCCCCCATTATTTTTTAAAAATTGACAAAAATCGCTGCTCTCCCACCATATCTCGAAAAGTACTGACCAAAAAATTTTGCAAAAATTTTGGCACATAAAGTGTAGATTGAGTGAAAATTATCACAAGTTTGATAATTTATCTGGTATATAAATGACAATATAGTTGAAGTTTTTTAATATACTTTTCAGTACATACATTGGTGGCCAACGGATCATCGTCACCGTCAGCATTAGCTTATTCCAGCCATAGTGGGATGTAAGTCTCCCCAAGTTGTCTTCAATGAGCTTTGTTGTTTGCTTTTTGCATCCAATCGTGTGCTGCTAATCTTTTTTTGTTGTTCGTCCTTCTTATCTGTGGTCTACCTCTGCATCTTTTGTGTTCTCTAGGCCTCCATTCAACTATACGGCGTGTCTGTCTGTTGTCATTCATCCTTGCGACGCGCCCCGTTCAATTCCACCCTAATATACATATTCGTTGTATTACATCTGTCACTTTTGATCTTCTTCGTATCTCGATGTTAGGAATACGATTTAGCATTCTTCTCTCTATTGCTCTTTGGATTACCTGGAGTTTATTTATTATACTTCTATATAGAGCCCACGTTTCAGTGCCATATGTTAATACCGCCAGTACATATTGATCGATTACTCTGGATTTTATTGTGTTTGGGATGTCTAATTTAAATGTAGATTGTAACCTTCCGAACGCAAACCAAGCTAACGAGACTCTTCTATCCAAGCCAGCCTTTAAATTATTTTTTTGATATTTCGATTTTTTGTCCTAAATATATGAATGTATCTTTCCTATTTTTTCACCTTCTATTAACAGTTCCTGGCTTTCATCGTTTTCGTTGCTCAAATATTTAGTCTTGGTGAAGTTTATTTTTAAACATTTTCTCGAGACTTGTTATTCCACTCCATCAGCATTTCTTGCAATTCTTCTTTTGTGTTGGCGATCAGAGTAACATCATCTGCCAACCTTAACTGATTTAATCGTTCGCCGTCCATTAGCATTTCTTTTTTCCCATTTTATCGATTTGAACATCTCTTCTAGAGTCAACGTGAACAGCCAACGAATAGGTAGAGAAAAAATAATTTTGTTTTATTTATTTACTAGCCGTGCCCGCGGCTCCGTTCGTGTAGACTTGATTTACTACTATCGTCACTGCTTATTCCTTATGTTACCTAACGTAGTAAAATATCTGCCATTATTTCCCCTTATTTTCCATTATTTCTCCTTATCTCCCATTATCTCTATATAATTTCCATTATCTAGGCTTATCTCTGCTCATCTCCCATTATTTCTCCCTATCTCCCATTATCTCACCTTATCTCCCATTATCTCGGCTTATCTCGACTTATCTCGCAATATTTCTCCTTATCTCCCATTATTTCTCCTTATCTCCCATTATCTCACCGTTACTGCCATTATCTAGATTTATCTCTGCTTATCTCCCATTATTTCTCCTTATCTCCCATTATTTATACTTATCTCCCATTATCTCACATTATCTCCCATTATCTAGGCTTATATCGATTTATATAGAAGATATGTATAAATGTATGAAAACACGTAAATCGGATAAGTGGTTCTCAAGTGATAAGCGCACTAAAGCACAGTCAGACAGACAGAGAGACGTTGCATTTTATATATACCATATTATATTCTTTGCAACATGATATTGTTCCATATTTAATGGTTTAGGCAGTGTATTGCAAGAGAACGCGTTAACGGTAACCTTTTTTCCGACTTGATTCACTATTATCGTCACTGCTGTTACCTAACGTAATAAAATATAGCCTATAACCTAAAATACAATATATTAATATATATAAACATATGTACGTTTTTAAAAAAAAAAAGCACGTAAATCAGATAAGTGGTTCTCCAGTGATAAGCGCACTAACGGGCAGACAGACGTTACATTTTATATATATTATAGATATAGATTATTATTATATAACCTGGCCAAAGAATATATGTATGAATTTAAAAAAAAGACACGTAAATCGGATAAGTGGTTCTCGCGTGATAAACGCACTAATGGACAGACAGACAGACAGAGAGACATTGCATTTTATATATATTATAGATTATAGATATTCTCTGTTACGTAATATTGTTCCATATTTAATGGTTTAGACTGCGTATTGCAAGAGAACGCGCTAGCGGCAAATTTTTTCCGACTTCAATCACTATTATCGTCACTGCTCATTCCTTATGCTACCTATTGTAATAAAATATAGCCTCTAAGCTGGCCAGAGAACTTATGTATGTTTTTTAAAAAAAAGTACGAAAATCGGATAAGTGGTTCTCCAGTGATAAGCGCACTAACGGACAGACATACAGACAGACAGACATAGATACGTTGCATTTTATATATATTATAGACGTAATAAAATATATATATATATATATATATATATATATATATATATATATATATATAAACTGGTCAGAGAACATATGTATGAATTTAAAAAATCACGTAAATCGGATAAGTGGTTCTCGAGGGATAAGCGCACTCACGGACAGACTGAGAGACGTTGCATTTTATACATATTATAGATATAGATTATTATTACTATTATATAACCTGGCCAAAGAATATATGTATGAATTTAAAAAAGACACGTAAATCGGATAAGTGGTTCTCGAGGGATAAGCGCACTAAGGGACAGACAGAGAGACGTTGCATTTTATATATATTATAGATATAGATTATTATTACTATTATATAACCTGGCCAAAGAATATATGTATGAATTTAAAAAAAGAGACGTAAATCGGATAAGTGGTTCTCGCGTGATAAGCGCACTAATGGACAGACAGACAGACAGAGAGACATTGCATTTTATATATATTATAGATTATAGATATTCTCTGCTACATAATATTGTTCTTGTTCCATATTTAATGGTTTAGGCTGTGTATTGCAAGGGAACGAGCTAGCGGCAAACTTTTTTCCGACTTCATTCCCTATTATCGTCACTGCTCATTCCTTATGCTACCTATCGTAATAAAATATAGCCTATAACCTAGCCAGAGAACATATGTATGTTTTAAAAAAAAAGTACGTAAATCAGATCAGTGGTTCTCCAGTGATAAGCGCACTAACGGACAGACAGACAGACAGAGAGACGTTGCATTTTATTTATATTATAGATAATTAAACAAATATTTAGGTAATAAATATTCGTTTTACACTTTTATTACTAGATTTTAGTTTGGCCTAGATTCATTCATTGGCTATTAGGTAGCTAAGATGTTATAACTATTATACACATGAAACTTTTTGTCTTATTCTGGTTGGTTTGTTTAGCCCGCTAAGTCAGTATCCGACTAGACGTGTTTGTAATCTGGGCTCTTAATTCTTTTATTGCTCATTTGGGGTGTATTTTGTAAAGTCGCTGATTATTTTATACTTCTGTAACAAAAAATTTCATTTTAAACTTGCGTACTTTGTAACAAGGACAAAAGTTAGTTTCTGCTGTAAATAACACATTGTTAAAATAAACATCGTTTGTTTTTACGAAATTCTAGAATATTCTATACGAAAATTAATTGAAAGAATTATTATACAGGATTTTAAAACATTTTGTGTAAAAATCTGCATAAGTTCTAGACATTCGACTTACAAATCGAACGAATATATATCTTTGAAAGTTTCTAGAAAATTTTCTTTGATTCAGCCGTATCAAGGGCATCGAAAATGTGTTTCACATACAAATTCGTTACTTTTCTTTTCAATTAGAATTTATAAAGCGTGCAGTTTCCAAGATGTTCTTCAACCGCAATTTTGTCGTCACCAAATTTTAAAGTTTTAAACAAGAAAACAATAGTTTTTACGCCTTAAACATTATGGACATATAAAATGCTATTACGATGTGTTGTTTCGATTGTTATCGATCAACTACACAAATATACTCGTATGATGCAAAAACGATATAAATTACGACTGAATCTGATCTATTACCCTTGACGCTAGTTAATTTCATCTGGTATCCGAGTATAGTATTCTAGGGCTTCGTAAGAATTCTGTGTACTAATTTCTACATAGAATATTTTGGAAATCTGCTAAAATATATTGTTTTCTCTTTTTGCGGATCGAATTCTCTATGTACGAGGCTGGTTTGAAAAGTCCGTACAAAGTCCGAGAGATGGCACCACCGGCGCGTATCGAGGTCATGTTTAGTTAGTAGCATCTCTTGAATGAACGCACACCAAGTTAAAGCCATATTGGTCTATTTCTTTGTGTTTGGCATTCGTGTGAATCAAGGAAGTCGAGTGATTTTCAAGAAATGGACGAAAAAGAATTTCGTGTGGTGATTAAACATTACTTTATGAAAGGCAAAACGCCTCAGGAGACTAAAGAGAAGCTTGATAAACATTATGGTGACTCTGCACCTTCGATTTGAACAGTTTATAAGTGGTTTCAAAATTTTCGGACTGGCCATATGGGCACAAGTGACGCTGAACGTTCTGGACGGCCTGTGGAGGTTACGACTCCAGAAATCATTGATCAAATCCATGATATGGTTATGGATGATAGAAGAGTTAAGGTGCGTTAGATTGCTAGTGCTGTGGGCATCTCGGCTGGACGGGTACATAATATTTTGCATAAACATTTGGACATGAGAAAGCTATCCGCAAGATGGGTGCGCGATTGCTCACGCTTAACCAAAAACGGAATCGTGTGAAGTGTTGCAAGGATGGTTTGCAGCTGTTCCAGAAGAATCCGGAGGACTTTAAGCGTCGTTTCGTCACTGTGGATGAAACATGGATAAATTACTATACTCCTGAGACCAAACAACAATCTAAACAATGGGTTACCAAGGGGGAATCTGCACCAAAAAAGGCGAAGACCGTTCCTTCGGCCGGAAAGGTTATGGCGACTGTCTTTTGGGATTCGCAAGGGATAATCCTCATCGACTATCTGGAAAAGGGTAAAACTATTACAGGTGAATATTATTCATCGTTATTGGACCGTTTGAAAACCGAGCTGCAAGAAAAACGCCCGCGATTGGCCCACAAGAAAGTCTTTTTCCATCACGACAACGCACCAGCATACCTCAGCAGTTGTGGTCGCAAAATTAATGGAAATAGGATTCCAACTCGTTTCACATCCCCCCTATTCTCCAGACTTGGCTCCCTCGGACTACTATTTGTTCCACAATTTGAAGAAATGGCTGGCGGGACAAAGATTTTATTCAAACGAGGAGGTGATTGCAGACACTAATGGATATTTTGCAGACTTGGACAAATCCTATTATTCGGAAGGGATCAGCAAACTAGAACATCGTTGGACGAAGTGTATGAGCCTAAAAGGAGACTATGTCGAAAAATAAAAAAGGTTTACCCCAAACACATAAGTAGTTTTTATTTTTGCACGGACTTTTCAAACTAGCCTCGTATTCATAAAAAAAATGTTTTTCTACCAGTTTCTCTTCTAGAGCTTGAAAATAAGTAAGAATTTCATCCAATTTACAAAGAAAATCTTCTATAAACTTTCAAAGATATATATTCGTTCGATTTGTAAGTCGAATGTCTAGAACTTGTGCAGATTTTTATACAGAATGTTCTAAAATCCTATATAATAATTGTTTCAATTAATTTTCGTATAGAATATTTTAGAATCTCATAAAAACAAACGATGTTTATTTTAACATTGTTTCACTTGCAGCAGAAACTAAATTTTTTGTCCCAGTTAGGAACAGTATGCTTTAAAAGTTCGTGAAAATTTTGTTTTTCTACTAATTCCCATATAAGACATTTTAGAAATGTTTAAACTACAATAAATTTGTCTATTGAATAGAATGTTCTAGATCTTCTTAAAAACGTGTTAATTAAAAGCCGGTCAATTTTTGTTACGGAAGTATAAAATGATCAGCGACTTCACAAAACACACCCCAAATGAGTTTTCAATAAAAGAATTAAGAGTACAGATTACAAACATGTCTACTTAGATGCAGACTTAGCAGCAGAATAAAAAAAAGTTCCATGTGTATAATAGTTATAGCATCTTACCTACCTAATAGCCAATAAATCAATCTAGCTCAATCTAGAATCTAATAATAAAAGTGTAAAACGAATATTTACTACCTAAGTATTTCCTTAATTATAAACAAACAAAAATAAAATTATTTTGTCTCTATCTATCCATTGACCACCAGTGTGAGTACTGAAAAGTATATTTAAAAAAACCTCCACCATATTGTCAAACCAATTAGTTTTTTTTTATATAAGATAAATTATCAAACATAATGTACTCGTGAAAAATTTCACTCAATTTACACTTTAACTCTTTCAGAATTCTTGTAAAATTTTTCGGTCAGTACTTTTCGAGATAGGCTGGGGGGACAGCGATTTTTGTCAATTTTTTAAAAATAACTCAAAGGGGAGTATGCGCAAGTATTATATCATATATATTTTTGAACTCGTGTTTTCACAAGCTTTCATTTGACACCTCACTTGATGATCCGGTAAAAAATTTTTTTTCACTTCCGATTTCACTCCCTGAAACTAACCCCGTTAAACTACGCGACTCTGATTGGGCCAGTAATTCCTATATTTACGACAAATTTCAACTTTCTGTCAAATAGTTTCCGAGGAAATCGAGTGTGCTAGACAGACAGACCAACACCGAAAAAAAGTATTTTGACTAATCGAGTAACATGGCGATTTCGTCTAATTGGCAAGTTGAATCCTGCAGATCTTTATAAAAAAGAGGTATTTTGTCTTATTTTCACAAAAAATCTTTCAGAACTTCAAAGAAACAGTATTTTTTTCACCTAAAAACGTACTATTTTGTCTAATTTAGCAGCTGCTTTGTAACTTTGTGTCATCTACCTAACAAAATTTTTAGTCTCGGTAAATTCTGTATCCGCCCCAAATCCGATTCCGTTCTGTAATAACTGAGAACTGAAAAAAATCCCGTTTATTAGCTTTGATTGGACCATCAATTCCTATATTTGTGCCAAATTTCAATTTTCTATGTCAAACAATTTTGAAGAAGTGACCTCATAAGGTTGCCGTTCGCAACACCTATAGGATTATCTTGATAATTTCAATGGCAATCAATTAAAAATAAGGGTAAGTGAGTAAATTTGCACAAGGTTTGATGAATAAGTATTAACGCCACTGGTTTATGAATTGTAAAGCCTAAACAGCTGAGAAAGGCACTGCCAAAGAGTTCTTAGAATATGCCAATGTAAATCTCTTTTTAGTTTGACCTGGCCAAGAATCTATTAAAATTTGTCATACCATAAATTTGCTACACGTTTAGAAATCATAGAAATAGTATAAAGGGTCTTTTCGTATAAGCCACTGAAAACTGTCGCAGCGTCTGATTTAATAAAATGTATTAAATCAAATATTTTGCCTTTAATTTATTGTTCTCTGTCTGAAACATGCACACACCCGATTTTAGACTTCTTTCTACCTTTAATATTAAGGGAGTTACGGGGGTGACAACCCTTAAGGTTAAAATCGAATTTCTTCAAAACTACTTGAGATATCTCAATAAAATTTATACTGTTAGTAGATAGTAATAACTTTCAAATTATATTTTTTTTTTTAGATTTTTTGCTCGATTAGAAATATTGAAATACAAGGAGTATATTTTTTAGGGGTGGATTTTTTTACTAACCTCTGCAGTGACATCTACCAAATTATAAAGGTAGTTTTCCATTTGTTAGATATATATCAAAATCACAATTGATTGAATTGGTGGAACATATAGAAAAAAAAATTATATTACTCTTCATAATATATTTAATCATGTTTTTTTGTAAGCCAATAAAAATTAGGATTTGTAATCAAATCTTAATTATCGTCACTATCTTCCTCAATAGTGGTAATTACGCCGGTTTTATCAAATATGGTAGTAAGTATTTCAGCTGGCTTCATAATTTTTGATCTATAACGACCGCGGGATAAATAAATAACCGGTCAAGTGCAAGTTGAACTTGCACAATTACTGTTCCGTACGTTGATTGCTTTTAAAATAAAAAATGTTTTTACGGTGGTATAAAATGATCAGTGACTTTACAAAACACACCCCAAATGAGTTTTCAACATAGTTTATTTCCAATTTTTACTGAAAATTGATGACCTTGAAATTTTTGTTTTTTTTTATATACCAGATAAATTATTAAAGGTAATGCACTCGTGATAATTTTCGTTCAATCTACACCCCCTGGAGAATATTCCAGAATTTTTTCAAAATTCTTTGATAATTACTTTTCGAGATAAAGTGGGGGGACAGCGATTTTTCGCGATTTTTTAAAAATAATACAAAGAAAAGTGTGCGCAAGTATTACGTCATATATATTTTTTAACTCGTGCTTTCACAAGCTATCATTTGATACCAGATTCGACGACCTACTAAAAAAATTTTTTTTTTCACTTTCCATTTCACCCCCCAAAATTAATCCCTTAAGTCAAAATTTCACTTTCAAAACTACATGGCTCTGATGAGGCCATCAATTCCTATATTATTACCAAATTTCAACTTTCTATGACAAATAGTTTCGGAGAAAATCGGGTGTGACAGACAGACAGACACTGAAGTCATCTTATAAGTGTTCCGTACGGAACACTAATAATTGCAGCTACGTACGCTGGCGCAAGCGGGGCGAAGTCAAACGTATAGAACGATGTTTAGTCGTTCAAGTTGACTACGCGTCTGCGGCGTGATGGTGCGGGAAGGCAAGCGCGGGCGCGACGGGCAATTCCCGCGGCAGGGGTCCCGCTGCATTTTAGTGCCATGCTAGTGCGTTCACGTCGTAAGCGCGGGTCTTTCTGCGTTTTAACAAGCGGGCTCAACCTCGTTTGAATTGAGTATAGATGTAAATATAGAATTATTAGAAGTTTTCCTCTCTAATTCACGTTTAATTTTATACAAAATATAGTCAATAATATATAAAATAATATAATAAACATAAAATAAAGACGGCCCTACACTTTTTGTTGAAATCATTAATATTGTCTCGTGCGATCATTACATTACTTTGCAAATAACTATTTTCCATTAAAATTAATAATTGCTGGAAATCCATTTTGGTTTGTGAGTTCTAATTACACAAGCAAGCTAGACGCGCCTGTCCCCCGACAAAGGCGACATTCATTTTTTTTTTTTACTAGGTTTGACCAATATGATACTTCTATAATTTTAATACGTAATAGCTAACTAATGAAATAATACAATACATTTTTTGGTAGGTGTCACTGCAGGGGTTAGTAAAAAAAACCCACCCCTAAAAAATATACTTCTTGTATTTCAATATTTGTAATCGAGCAAAAATCTGAAAAAAATATATAACATGAAGCTTGTTACTAACTACTAACAGTATAAATTTTATTTGAGATGTCTCAATTAGTTTCGAAGAAATTCGATTTTAACGTTAAGGGTTGTCACTCCCGTAACTCCCTTAATATTAGGAGTAGAAGTCAAAAATCGAGGGTGTGCATGTTTCAGATAGAGAACAATAAATTAAAGGGAAAATGTATTAAATCAGACGGTGGGGCACAGACGGAAAGACCTTTTAGCACGAATAAATTATAATTCATACAGTTGTCACGAAAAAGTAATTTTGAAAAAAAAGAAAAAGTGCGCACTGGTAAATTTTGAGTTTTGAATTTTAGTGAGCCAGGAACGGGTCAAAAAAGTGTTTAGAGTCAATCTATAAGAAGATGTATAGTTTTAAAAAAATTATATATTAATTATATTTTAATAAAAATTTGAAACAAAACATACCCTCTTAGTTTTTTGGCGCGTTCGTACCTAAGCTGGTTTTTTTTTTTAATATATTCGAGTTATGTTGGCGGCACTGCGATGATCGGTTGTTCCGAACGATGCGACCGTAATCGAACAACTGCTGAATGGATCCGCATGTTCGGCTTAATTGATAGGAAGCCTTACAGCGATGCGATAATTGTTTAATGTGCAAAAGCTTTATGAGCTTTATTGCTCTTATGGTACAGAATTATTGTTTTATGATTAGCGACATACCATTATAATATTTAAATTTAATAGTCATACAATAAATAATTTAAATAACTTAATCTGCAGTTATCTTTAACATGATATAAGTTCCTGCTATAAAATAAACATAGAAAAAAAGAAAGAATCTCCCTTGTAAAAACAAAATATGTATAATTAAATGATTATGTCATAAAACAGGTCTAATCAGCAAAAATTCTGAAAATAGAAACACATAACCTTCATTAAAACAACCTTCCTAAAACCATAAATGATAGGGTGTTGTTTAAATTATCTACCGAGCAATAAAGGAAAACTCGTAAAACTTAAAAAATATATTTTTCTACGTAACTACCGTTTGAGCTACTTACATGGGGTGAAAAGTCCAGAGAATTTTCGGGAGATGGAAGCATAAACAAAAAACCCATGTGAATTTCAGTTAGTGTCAACTCTTAGAAGATTAGTGTAAAATTTTCGTGACATTTTGGTCATTAGTTTTTTTTTTATGGGTCTAGCACACGTGCTGCAGGGAAGTCCCTAAAGCGCTACAGGAGCGACATGTGTGCGGAAAGAGCGATTTACGTTGTGCTTCAATCGCTGTAAATTGTACTCAGTGGAAAACACAGTCCTGGGCAAATCATTCCAAAGGGATGATGTTCTCCATATAAAGGACGCTTGAAGCGTTGTACGAGGAGTAACAAGCTGAACCTCATACGGATGTGAAGTGTTAGAGCGACGTGTATTTCTAACATGCACCGCTTTGGGAGGAATTAAGCGGGCTACATCCTTCGAGCACTTTTCATAAAAATACTTGTAGAATAGGCTTAAGTCGCCAACCGTTCTTCGATGTTCCAGCGAATCAAGGCCGACGGTCAGTTCCGGGTCTCCAATCAGACGAACAACTCTTCTCTGCATAAAATCTAACAAATACAGTGTATGTTTAGGAGCGGAGCTAACAAATGCAGTGTATGTTTAGGAGCGGAGCCCCAAACATGGGAGTAGTATTTCCATAGTTGGTCGAATTTGACCTTTGTAAAGAATTAACAGTTGTTGTGGAGTGTAAAGCTTTCTGGTTCGAAATAATATTCCCAACTTTTGAGAAGTTCTTCTTGCTATGCCTGCAACTTAGTCATGCCAGGACATATTTGCTCCCAAATTAACGCCCAACAAATTGAGTGACAATGTTACAGGAATGGAGTGCCCCGACATAATCATGTCGGGTTCAGCAACGTTAACTTTTTTAGAAAAAACTTCCGCCTCCGTTTTTGTAGCGTTAAATTCCACTTGGTTACTGTCGCCCTAAGATAGAATTTCTTCCAGGTCTTTGTTAAGTTGAATGACTCCCTGCTGTCTGCGGATATTTGTGTGAGTAGCCGATGTCCGAGCGTTCAAAGCGAATGAAGAGATAAGCGTACCGTCATCTGCAAAGCTGTAGATTGCATTCCCGGTCTTTTCCAGCAGATCGTTAATGTAAATGAGAAAGAGACTAGGAGACAGTATGGGGCCTTGGGCTACACGGGCTTTCATAGTGAAGGTGTTAGAAAGAAATCCGTCAACTGCCACTGGTAAAGAACGCTCTCTGAGGAAGCATGAGAGCCACAAACAGAACTTTGTTTAGCAGTTGGCGAGTAACATCTGTTTGAGCGACGCTTCTTTTTCTTATATGTTGCCAAATCAAGTCCCCTTGACGTTGGCTATCACTCTGGCATATTCATCCCTGTTCCCTGTGACTCAGAATAACTCTGCGAAGCTATGGATTCCCGTCCAATCTCGTACGTTTTTCAGCCAGAGGCCTGCTTCCCACTAACGCCGCGCCTGCCCTCAATCTTTCCCCTCATTATGAGCTGCAATAAATCATAATGTTTTCTGCACTTTCCTGTTGACAACAACTCACTGACTGCATTAGCTTTCTGCAGTACTTCCTGATGACATAAGCTCTCCACCAAATACGGAAAATCCTTCTGTGCAGCCAAATCTTGAAAGCCTCCGCGCGGTTAACTGTCTCAACCTTCAATGTCCACACCTCAGTGCCGTACAACAAAACCGACCAAATATAACATTTTGGCATTCTTTGACGAAGTGTCAGATTAATGCTATCATTGCAAAAGGGAACCTTCATTTTAATGAAGGTTGTTTTGGATGATTCTCTTGTGCACTTAATTTCTTTGTCAGAGTCTAACTGGCCAGTAATGTAGCTTCGAAGGTATTTAAAATGGTGAACTCTCACTATCGCTTGACCGTTGAGATGGAGACCATCATCTGCATATTGTTGGCGGCAAAGACCACGAATTTGGTTTTAGATATATTGTTGTTAAGGCCCATATCCGCTCCTGCCTGTTCAACTCTATCTAACAGGCTCAAGATAACAGTATCCTCCGCATATCTGACTGTGTTAATGAACTCTCCATTCGCCTTCACTCCATATGGTTGATCATATAAAACTGCTTTAAATGTTTTGTCGGAGTAAAGGTTAAACAGCAACGGCGAAAATATGCAGCCCTGTCTCACTCCTCATTGGATGGCAACATCTTCTGACCCTGGTCTCTCCAAATTTCCTGATGCCGTTTGGGTGACGCTACTTTTGATTTTTGCAAAACTATGAAACAAAAAGAATTTCGTGTGTTGATTAAACATTACGTTTTGATGGGAAAAAATACAGCCAAGACCCAAGAAAGGCTTGAGAGGTGTTATGGCATATCTGCTCCGTCGAGAGCAACTATATGTCGATGGTTTAGGCAACTTAATTGCGATCGTACAAGCACCGATGATGCACCATGTTTCGGACGTCCAGATGAGGCAGTCCCTCCAAAAAACACAAAAAAAATCCACCATATTGTTCTGAATGACCACAAAGCGAAAGTGGGAGAGGTAGATGACATCGTGAAAATATCAACAGAACGCGTGAGGTATATTCTGCATGAACATTTGCATATTAAAAAGTTATGTGCCCGATGGATGCCGCGGCCTCTCACAATTGACCAAGAACAGCAACGTATCGAAAATTCAGACCATTCTTTGGCTCTGTTTCGGCGTAATCCAAACCACTACAGGCTTGAGCCTAACAGGCAGTGCGCAGATTAGCTGGAACCGCATAAAAGACGAATGACGCGCTTTCCGTAATGGCTTGAATTGTGCAAACCTTATGGATTCTGAAGTTGTCGTCTGGTTCTTCATGAATTCGGATATTTTTCTCTAACGGCATGCTTTAGGTTTTGTATCGTCCTTCCGTAAACCACTCTATTAATTCGCAGTCCCAAACAACGGTCGCCATCCAGATGTGGAGCGAGTTTTCTCATTTTTTGGAGGTGAGGTGCCCTTTTGAAACCATTGCATAAACTTCTACTTCGTCAGAAGATACCAATAGTGACCTGTGACAATTCGCAATAACTAACTCTTATCGTTCTTTAAAGTGGCCAAATATTCTTGAGAAATTTTTTTCATCGTGAATCGTGCAGAAACTTTATTCAGTTTCAAATCTTTGTGCATAATTTGAAAAATTGTAGTTTCCAATATTTCCTTCATTAGCAAGTACTATCTTTATTTGTCAATCTGACCGAAGGAAATCCTCAACAAAGCTGATAACTTCCTCAATTTTTACCTCAATCGGTTTCCCCAATCTGCGGTCATTCTGGATTGTCTCCAGCCGCATCGAAACATTTAAGACCGCAATTTTACATGAATATAAGATGGACCTTCATTTCCGTACATCAGGGAGGTTCTTTCATGTATAACTTTTAGCCCATTTGCCTTTGTAGTGAGAAAGTTTATCACTGCATGATGTTCTACATTACTATTTGGACGAAAGAACATACCAAAAACTATAAAACCTAACGAACTGGTAAGAAATTTCGTCAACGTATGTAGACCAGCGATAATAGTTTGACAACTAGCAATTTTTTTGTAGGAGGTTTCATAATTGGGTACATAACTTTAAAAAAACCTCCTATGCTACGGTAACCAATGTCACTCGTAGAATCATTATAAGTCTTTTCTTTATTTTAAGAATGATTACAATTACGTCCTGAAGTTCTCTCTTTTTAGTGTTCCATACGGAACACTTATAAGATCACTTCAGTGTCGGTCCGTCTACCCGTCTGTCCGTTCATCTGTCCGTCTGTCTGTCCGTCAGTGTGCCCGTCTGTCACACCCGATTTTCTCCGAAACTATTTGACACAGAAAGTTGAAATTTTGGCTAATATAGGAATTGATGGCCCCAACAGAGCTGAGTTAAATCTTGACTTTTAAGAATTAGTTTTGGGGGGTGAAAAAAAAAATTCTTACCAGGTCATCGAGTGGGTGTCAAATGAAATCTTGTGAAAACATGAGTTTAAATATATATATATATATATATATATATATATATATATATATATATATATATATATATATATATATATATATATATATATATATACGAAGCTGGTTTGAAAAGTCCGTGCAAAAATAAAAACTACTTGTGTGTTTGGGGTAAACCTTTTTTATTTTTCGACATAGTCTCCTTTTAGGCTTATACACTTCGTCCAACGATGTTCTAGTTTGTTGATCCCTTCCGAATAATAGGATTTGTCCAAGTCTGCAAAATATCCATTAGTGTTTGCAATCACCTCCTCGTTTGAATAAAATCTTTGTCCCGCCAGCCATTTCTTCAAATTGGGGAACAAATAGTAGTCCGAGGGAGCCAAGTCTGGAGAATAGGGGGGATGTGAAACGAGTTGGAATCCTATTTCCATTAATTTTGCGACCACAACTGCTGAGGTGTGTGCTGGTGCGTTGTCTTGATGGAAAAGGACTTTCTTGTGGGCCAATCGCGGGCGTTTTTCTTGCAGCTCGGTTTTCAAACGGTCCAATAACGATGAATAATATTCACCTGTAATAGTTTTACCCTTTTCCAGATAGTCGATGAGGATTATCCCTTGCGAATCCCAAAAGACAGTCGCCATAACCTTTCCGGCCGAAGGAACGGTCTTCGCCTTTTTTGGTGCAGATTCCCCCTTGGTAACCCATTGTTTAGATTATTGTTTGGTCTCAGGAGTATAGTAATGTATCCATGTTTCATCCACAGTGACGAAACGACGCTTAAAGTCCTCCGGATTCTTCTGGAACAGCTGCAAACCATCCTTGCAACACTTCACACGATTCCGTTTTTAGTCAAGCGTGAGCAATCGCGGCATCCATCTTGCGGATAGCTTTCTCATGTCCAAATGTTTATGCAAAATATTATGTACCCGTTCAGTCGAGATGCCCACAGCACTAGCAATCTCACGCACCTTAACTCTTCTGTCATCCATCACCACATCATGGATTTGATCAATGATTTCTGGAGTCGTAACCTCCACAGGCCGTCCAGAACGTTCAGCGTCACTCGTGCCCATATGGCCAGTCCGAAAATTTTGAAACCACTTATAAACTGTTCTAATCGAAGGTGCAGAGTCACCATAATGTTTATCAAGCTTCTCTTTAGTCTCCTGAGGCGTTTTGCCTTTCATAAAGTAATGTGTAATCACCACACGAAATTCTTTTTCGTCCATTTCTTGAAAATCACTCGACTTCCTTGATTCACACGAATGCCAAACACAAAGAAATAGACCAATATGGCTGAAACTTGGTGTGCGTTCATTCAAGCGATGCTACTAACTAAACATTACCCCGATACGCGCCGGTGGTGCCATCTCTCGGACTTTGCACGGGCTTTTCAAACCAGCCTCGTATATATATATATATATATATATATATATATATATATATATATATATATATATATATATATATATATATATAATGTAATACACACACTTTTCTTTGTATTATTTTTAAAAAATTGCCAAAAATCGATTACCTTGGAAAGCACTGATCAAAAAATTTTGAAAGATTCTGGAATATTCTCCGCAAGGTGTAGATTGAACGAAAATTATCACGAGTGCATTATCTTTGATAATTTATCTAGTATATGAAAAAAAAATTTCAAGGTGATCAGTAAGGACACCCAAATATGCAAAGCGCATATATTGCATATTTTGCATATTATATGCATTTTTCTAAATATTTGCATAAATGCTTTAAAAATAGCATATATGTGCATATTTGAAGGAATTTATAATAATGTAGGTCTATGGCAGGCGTTTTCATTCATTTTTCGGAATAAGGGTCAATAGGTGGTTTTCCCCAAATAAAAAACCAGTCAGTAAACCCCAGACGGCCATCAGAGCATACTTGTATTATTAATTTATTGGATTTCATTTTTGGTTGTGCTTTTAAAGTGGTTACGTCGATTTGTGCTTTTTATCTTGTGAGTCGTATTTTACTACAGTGAAATGCCCAAAGCCAGTAGTGGGTCAGTGTGGATTAAACCATACAAAGAACTAAAAATAGATATGGGAAAAATCTACTGTTCTGCATGTGTTAAAATTGTAAGCATAATTTTTGAATACCTATTGAATATACAGGGTATTTCATTTTCGTTTAATATTTAAACATAACGAAATTTTTGTCAGAATTTTGCCGTTGATGCTATTTTCAATGTTATTTAAGTTATTTTTGTTCCATTTAACGAACAAAATTTCTATTTAACGAAACCACGAAATAGAAATACATACGTAAACGTATGTATTTCTAGGTAATCTAATAAAAAATGTACAAAGCAGAATTTTAATTTTTGCCTGCCCTAAGCACCTAGTTTTCTATTTAACGAAATTTCTATTTAACGAATTTTTTCCTTGGGATTTTAATTAAATTTTCTTTTTTTTTTATTGCAGATACCATGCGATAAAAAATTTCAAATAGAGCAACACGTGAAAACTGCTTGCCATATTGCCAAATTGAGTAAGACGAAACCTGGAGATAGGCCACAACACACATTAATGTTTCCAACCAACGTACAAAAATGAAGAGCTAAATGAACAAGACATCTTTAACTGAGATCTATGCCGTGCAATGATGACGTCAAACATTCCGTTATCGAAGCTACGTAATCAAAACTTTACTTCCTTCCTCCAGAAGTATTGCAAATTTAATATCCCAGGTGAAACAACAATACGGAGAAACGACGTAAGCTCCTTGTATTCACAGGTAATTGAGGAAATTAAAGGTAAAATTTGCAACGAACATTTTTACATATGTATTGATGAAACCACCGATTCAAGAGGACGGTATATTGCGCATTTATTGATTGGAGTTCTTAGCGCCGATATTTTGCCAAAATCTTATCTGATTGCTTCCAAACAGTTGGAAAAAACAAATGCATTGACAGTGGCCAGATTTGTTCAAGAGGAACTATCGAAGTTTTTTCTTCCTACGCCTGTTCCAGGAGATAATTTTTTGCTTATTTTATCAGATGCAGCACCCGAACATGATAAATGCCAGGCAAAATTTGAAAATTTTTTATCCAAACTTAATACATGTAACATGTCTCGCTCATGCTTTAAATAGGGTTGCTGAGGAAATTAGGAATCATTTTCCGCTTGTGAATAACTTAATTTCTAACATGAAGAAAATCTTCCTTAAAGCGCCTTTAAGGATTCAGTTCTACAAAGAAAAACTACCAAACACCCGTCTTCTACCTCAGCCTGTTATTACAAGATGGGGCACTTGGTTGGAAGCAACTTTTTTTTTATTGCGACAAATTCTGTCAACTAGATGGTCTAATTGCAGAATTATCAGACGAATCTTCCCAATCCCTTACAGAACTTAAACGATTATTCAAAAACAAGGAGATAAAACAACAACTTTCCTTTCTTAAAACAAATTATAGCTTTGTTTTTAAAACCATAACTCAAATGGAGGAATCTAATTTGCCATTAATCCGAAGTGTTCAACTAATAAAACAATGTGAGGTCGCTTTTGAAAATGTCGCAGATAAAATTGGGAGCAAAATTTTTCAAAAATTTCGGAATGTTATGGAAAAAAATAGTGAGTTTCAATTTGTCAGCCAAGTAGCTAATGTTTTAAAGGGGGATTTTACTGATTCCATTGATTTAGATCCTATGCTATTAAATAATTTAAAAAACGCCCCTATTACATCAGTCGATGTGGAAAGGACTTTCTCAATTTATAAATTTTTATACAACGATAGAAGACAAAACTTTTTAATGGAGAATTTTGAGAAACATTTAGTAGTTTATTGTTTTTATAACTAACGGCGACCCTGTCTTTTGCAATATTTGCATATTTCCGCTTACTTAGTTGCACCGCCCTGTATGTATCAAATTTAAAATGTATGTTTTATTATGCTGTTTACTATGTATATAAATTTTTATAATATGTACCTACATTATTATTATTATTATATGTTCATCTTTAAGTAAAGTAATAAAATACATTATTATTTATATTTATTTTTTACTTTGTATAATATTATATTTAGATTTAGTTCATTCGCCCTATATGTTGAAAATTTAAAATGGGTTTTTTATTGCTTCATTTGTATAGTACTCGTATCATGTAATGTGAAACAATAAATTTACATTTTTCAAGTCTATTTCGATTTTCTTTACTGCATATTTACAACATGTATGTGCATATTTTGAGAAAATTATTTGCATATTTATGCGCATATTTTAAAGTTTTTCACTTGCATATTTGGGTTTCTTTAGTGATCAGTTTTCAACAAAGATCGGAAATAAACTTTTTTGAAAACTCATTTAGATTAACAATTTTTTTTATTTTAAAAGCAATCACTATATGAAAAATTAATTGCGCAAGTCCGACCCGACTTGCACTTGACCGATTTTTTTTTTCAACTTTAATTCTGTCGTAAACCAAATTAGATAGCAGGACCCGTTAGTGTAAATAAGCGTTTCAACCATAACCTTGAATGTAACTTACGTAAATAACTAAACCCGCTTGTTCTTGTGTTTTCCTCAGATCAAGGTAAATTAGTATTTTGACGTATTATCGATTATCATAGAAAAACCACACACACATATATAACGGTAAAAAACAGGTCCTTTTGTGTACGCTGATTGATGAGAAGTCAATCAAAATCACTGGAATTCCATAAATTAGCATCATAAACGAAAAAAGGTATTTTTTTAATTAAGTAGTAACTGATATGCAGGTACCATTCCCGTTTAAGGCAATCATTGCGGACAAATGCCAAAGGTAAAATGGAATACTTCTAAATTGTCTACTGTACATTCTGTTTTGGACAGTATACCTACGAAAGTATTTTTTGGAGTTTTTACGATGTTTTTTCTTCCCAAAAATGAGTGAAAATAATATGAAAATTCCATCAGTGGTGATCGCAGGAATGTCTTCAGAACCAACATTCTGTATTTTCTCTTTTGGTTCTTGACTTTGGGTTTCATTTGGATGGACTCTGTTTATATAGGACTCTCTATAGTATTTTTCTACTTCTGTTAGTATCTCTTTTCTGTTTGTTATTTTTTTGTTGTTTTTATCTTTCAGTGAAAACATTTCTTTTTTAAATATTTTTGGTCCTTTGTTTTTCTGAATTGTTTATTATTTTAGTATTGTATTTTCTGATTTCTTTGAGTAATTCCTTTCATATCAGATTGTTGAGTTCTGGTTATTCTATTAGATTGTTGGTTCTGTCTACTTTCATTTTTTGTCTTTTGTCAAACAATAGTTTAGTAATGCTGGTTATATTCTTCGTTCGTGGTCAGTTCATTTACTGTATCCGCAATGTTATTTTCTATTTTTTTTTTATCTAGCTTTCCACTGACTTTTCTTTCATATTCCTCTTTGTTTTGGATTATCTTATCTGGATTAATATTATTATACGTTGTTGCTTGTTGTTTTCTTTTGGTCACGCTTGGATCTTCTTGGATTATTATTAATGGATGTTCTAAAAGTATAAAATCTATCGCATTTTTATATTTGAAGTCAGGGCTCCTCCACGTCCATTTGCGACTGTTCATAGCGTATAATTTACTTATTTCTAGGAAGTTTTCTATCATGTCTGCTCTTTCATTCTTTTCTCCTAAACCGTATTCTCCAATTGTGGTCTCCTGTTCGTCTTTACGTTAGCCTATTTTTGCTCTGGAGTCACCTATTATCATCGTATTACTAGAAGGACTTTAACGTATTGTCTCAAAGACTTGTTCATAGAATATTTTAACATCTTCGTCTTTGTAATCTGAGATGAGAGCATATACCTGCATTACTTTCAGGGTCTCGTTTTTAGTTAAATCTAGTGTGATAACACGTAGATTAAAAAGCTTTTAGTCTGACACATAGATGTCGCCCTTTTCAAAAAATCCAAATGATTTTTAGGAAGCACTAACCTTCAAACGATCCGTGTCAAAATTTAATGACATTTCGACGATTAATTTACAAGTTACAGTGGTTTTAGTGACGTTACTTTTGATATTTTCAAAAGAATGGAAAAAACTGTTATTTGATGAGAAAAATTACCGTTCAAGCAAAGCAATGAGCTTGATAAGTGTTACAGGGACTCTGCCCTTAAAAAATCACTTATCATTTACTGGTATGTTGAATTTAAACGCGGTCATACAGACACAAATGATGCTGAACGCTTTGGACGCCCAAATGAGGTGTTAATCCAGAAAACATAAAAAAAATCTACAAAATTGTTTTGAATGACCGTAAAGTGAAATTGCGTGAGATAGCTGACACCCTAAAGATATCAAAAGAACGTGTTGGTAATATTTTGCATGAACATTTGGGCATGAGAAAGCTCTGTTCGAAATGGGTACCGCGTTTGCTCACAGTGGACCAAAAACAACAACGTGTTGATGATTCTGAGCGCTGTTTGGACCTGTTTAAGAGCAATGAAAATGATTTTTTCATGCGATATGTGACAATGGATGAAACATGGATCCACCACTACACACCGAAATCAAATCGGCAGTCAGCTGAGTGGACAGTGACCGGTAAAAGCCGCCAGAAGCGACCAAAGACACAACAGTCGGTTGGGAAGGTTTTGGCCTCTGTATTTTGAGATGCGCATGAAATAATTTTCATCGACTCTGCTGAGAAGGGAAAAACCATTAATAGCGATTATTATAAATTGTTATTGGTGCGTTCGAAGGCAGAAATCGCAAAAAAACGGCCCCGAATAAGAAAAAAGTGCTCTTTCATCAAGAAAATGCACCGTGTCACAAGTCAATGATTACGATGGCAAAATTGCATGAACTGAAGTTCGAATTGCTTCCTCATCCATAGTATTCTCGAGATTTGGCCCCCAGTGACTATTATCCCTTCACAGACATCAAAAAAATGCTCGCGGGAAGGAGATTCAGCTCCAATAAAGAAGTTATCGCCGAAATTGAGACCTATTTTGAAAGCAAAGACAAACCCTTCTACAAGAAAGTTAAAAATGTTAAAAAAAGCGTTGGACTGATTGTATCGCTCTTGAAGGAGAATTTGTTGATGAATAAAGTCGAATTTGGCAAAAAAAAATGTGTTTAGGGTAGCTAGACCAAAAACTTTTCAGCATACATGTTATAAGCTATTCAGTCTGTAACATCTACAAATTGTTTCACTTTCTCTGACATTTTTTTGTTCACAAGGAACCCAACCCCATTGATTTTAAATTGTTCGTCGCATTTGTAGTACAGAACGTGTCCTGATTTTAGCTTAATCATGTTTTCCTCGATTTTTCTTATTTCGCTCAGTCCGATTCTATCCCACTTTATACTACTCAGTATATATCACCACTACACCAAACACTTTATTTTTGCACTCGACGCGCGTTTCGCTAACCATGTTAGCTTCATCAGGAGCGATGATTGACTAAAGCTAAACTACAAATCTACCTATTTATACTTAGCCTAACCCTTGAATTACTCAAGCGGAATTAATGACATAGGCAAGGCCGTCAGTTCCGGTCAAGTAACCAGTAGAGGGGACTATAAGGAATAGGCCCTCTGTCTTTATTTAAACTACTTTTACATTTTATGATTTCCATACTTTCGTATGCGTTCAACAATCTCCTATCAGATACATCCTTTACCAATCTTAGATTATCTAATGTTACAATATGATTAGCTTCAAGGGCATGTTCGGCAATGCTAGACTTTTCTGTTCTATTGTATTTTAAGTGTGCTAAGTGTTCTTTAAATCTTGTTTTAATTGACCTTTTAGTTTGCCCAACATACTTTTTGTCACAATCATTACAACTAATTTCATAATTAAAAGCGGATAAAGGAAATAAGGTTGTTATATTGGATAAGAAAGATTATTTTGAACGCGTAGATAATCTTATCGAATCTGGCCCTTATGAAAAGGTAATAAGAAATCCATTACCGAGAATGATATCAGAGGTTAAAAATTCTTTAAAAAAATGTAAGAACCTTGTCTCCGATTCGCTCAAATTTAAATTAAATGTGAGTAATCCGACCGTACCAAAATTGTATTGCTTACCCAAAATTCACAAACCTGGAAAAGCAATGCGACCCATTATTTCATCGGTCGGATCACCCACATATTTAATATCCAAATGGTTATCAAAAGAACTTGAGAAGTTACCGTTAAATACTTTCGCAGTGAAGAATTCCTTAGAATTCATTAATAAAACAAAAAATCTAGTTCTTAATGAAGGTGAAGTCTTAATTTCTTTTGATGTTAGTTCTTTGTTCCCAAGTGTGCCAATTCCACAAACTTTACAATATCTCGAAGAATTACTTAGAGTGAATGACTTTGAAGACGAAATTATTCGTGAATACTTAACATTATCTAAACTTTGTATGGAACAAAATTATTTCCAATATAACAATCAATTTTATGTTCAGAAAGAAGGAACAGCTATGGGAAATTGCTTATCACCTTTCATAGCCAATTTATTCATGAGTAAGTTTGAAATCGAAGCCAGTCTAGAATTCGAATATTTCCCAAGGGTATGGTATAGGTATGTGGATGACATTTTCGCGATTTTTGATACAAAGAAAGCAAACATTGATCATTTTGTTTCTAAATTAAATAGCCGGTATGATTCCATTAAATTCACTTACGAAGTTGAGAACAAAGGACAATTGCCTTTTCTAGATATTTAATTATTAAAAATAATAATAGATTAGAATTTGATATCTATAGGAAGGACACAGTAACAGATAGATATATTCCTAATGATTCATTTCGTTGCAAACAACATAAATTAGCCTCATTACATTTTTTAGTTCATCGTTTGGTCACTTTCCCTCTGAATAGAGTAAACTTTAATAAAGAAAGGAATCGTATTAGAAATATAACTAGAGTTAATGGTTATGACGATGACTTAGTAAATAAGCTAATAAATAGACATAAGTTTAGGTTTAATATTCAGAATTCCACCTTTTTTTTACACGCGAAGAAAATAACACCAAGTATATCTCCATACCATATAATCCGAAATATAGCAAGGGACTCAATAAGGTATTTAATAAGGTAGGCCTCACCTTAGTCTATAAGTCATCAGACAATCTGAGGAATATCTTAGGAAATCCCAAAGATAAGATTCCTAATTTATGAAATTAGTTGTAATGATTGTGACAAAAAGTATGTTGGGCAAACTAAAAGGTCAATTAAAACAAGATTTAAAGAACACTTAGCACACTTAAAATACAATAGAACAGAAAAGTCTAGCATTGCCGAACATGCCCTTGAAGCTAATCATATTGTAACATTAGATAATCTAAGATTGGTAAAGGATGTATCTGATAGGAGATTGTTGAACGCATACGAAACTATGGAAATCATAAAATGTAAAAGTAGTTTAAATAAAGACAGAGGGCCTATTCCTTATAGTCCCCTCTACTGGTTACTTGACCGGAACTGACGGCCTTGCCTATGTCATTAGTTCCGCTTGAGTAATTCAAGGGTTAGGCTAAGTATAAATAGGTAGATTTGTAGTTTAGCTTTAGTCAATCATCGCTCCTGATGAAGCTAACATGGTTAGCGAAACGCGCGTCGAGTGCAAAAATAAAGTGTTTGGTGTAGTGGTGATATATACTGAGTAGTATCATTGTGCCAAGATTCCACATTCCCAACTTAGCCACTTTATACTCTTGACCTGTCCTTCTAGTTCAATAAACTTATCATTAGGTGAGAGGATTCTGACATTGTATGACGCAATTGGAATAGTACTTTTCATTGCGTGTTTTTCGTAATTCAGTGACAGCCTTGTCGATCCCAGAAATTCTTAGCTTTCTCTACCTTCCTGTTTTTCCAATCGCTGCCGTGATCAGGAAGTTTCAGGTTGCTGGAGACCTTGTGTTTGTATTGTTTATTTCATGAGATAAAATAGGAAATATTTAGCAGTAATACACCATGTTGGCCAGACTTTAACGATCCTGTAGCGTGAAAACATGCAAAAGTACCCCAACTGCTCAAGATGACAGTAACAATCTTATCATATATTATTTGTTTATACCAAAAAGCAAAACGTGACTGATTATCTGTAATGGGTATTAAAAATACGACACCATAAAATCTAAAACCAAAAAATCTTTTTATGAATAAGCACAATGACAATCGTGGGTATCATAAAACAGCGTGATTTGCTTATTGAGGCTATTTGATTTTTGCTTGCACAGACCCATTGTATTGTTATCAATTGGCATTGTATTTTTAATATCGCGTTAATTTATTTTGTATGTGCTTTCTGTAATTATCAAAATAGTCGTTTATATTAAGCTCCAGATGAAAGTCAGAGATAGCGTTAGAGGTGAGATAAAATACCTACTTTAGTCGATTCTAGTTTAATAACAAAATAATAAATTTTAATACTAAAAATCCTGTTCATATTATAGTCATTTATAATTTTGTAAGCTTATCATTATTGATGGTTTTTTTGTTGTTGTTTAAAACAATAAATAAAGTAATTATTGCTGGTTGCTGAGTAACAAAAAATATTCAGCCATTACTTAAAACAATGAAAATTATTTCCAGGGAAAAATATAATAATTACGCTTTATATAAGGTGTCTCATAAAAAACTTTAGTTTTAAAATGTGTTCTCAACTAATGGGGAATAGAAGAGAAAATGCCTTTATGTAGCTTTACATTATTTTATTTTCAGTTTGCTGTATAATCTCACAACATATTACTATTCTCTTTCCATCCCAGAAAATCTTAATCATCGCTAACTGCGATCTGTTTCTCTGTCTGACGACATCATTATTTTGATATGCGAACAGCCGTCAAAGGAAACTGATATCGATACCTATTTTAAAGTTAAACGATTTTTGGAATTTCAGAAACAATCGCTTTTATTAATATTTGCAATAAGACAAAGCTAGCCGACTTTTTCGGCTCTTGAAACAATAATGTTCCTACCAAATTATCCCGGTGACATAAACCTCATTACTGTATCCCGATATATCGATTACATAAACACATTTTAGTAATATATACAGCCGTAAATGTCACATACAGGTCTATGCCCCAACAACAACGCGTACAGATAAAGAGATAGATGAGTTCTATGATACATTACTTATTGGGGACTGGAATGCCAAACTCGGAAGAAAAATAGAGAAATCAGGAACTAAAATTGGAAATTTCGGATATGGAACACGAAATGAGCGAGGTAACACACTCATGAACCATATGGAGTTAAACCGACTGTACGCCATGAACTCCAGACGGAGCTACAAAAAATGAAATAAATTATATCTTGACCAGAGAAAAAGACATTGTTCAGGATGTTACAGTTATAAATTCAATATCAATTGGAACTGGCCATCGTTGGTTCGATCTAAAATTAAATAAATACTAAGCAGGGCAAGAGCAAGTATAAGCTAGTCACAAATAAACTAGATTCAGAACTTCTAAAAAACAATAAAGAGCAATATATGGAAAATTTAAGAGATGCCAATGTTCTGGGCTTGGAGAGACTACTACATGACGAACTGAACCTGACAGTAACAACAGAACTATTAGAGACCAGCCTCAAAGTTGCTACACGACCAAAAGGGAAGACAACCAAAATTAGTGAAACATCACGTGAAATAGTAAAAGAGAATGCACAACAGAATTCAAAGAACTCAATAGGAAAATGCGGAAGCAGATCAAGGAAGATCTTAGAAAAGATCAGGAAAACAAAATTGAAAGTATTATGGAGAGAAATGGTTGCCTTAAAAGAATGAGACTACAAACAGGCGAAAAGAAGATAGTGATGCTAAGAAACCAACATGTAGAAGAACGAGAAACAACAAAGATAGTAACAATGACTGAAGAGTACTATAAAGATCTATACAGCTCAAAAAGAAACCCACCACAAAGATCCGAAAGAGTGGAGAATTTGTCAAGAATAGTGACCCATGTGAGCTCAGAGGATATGCCAGAGAATGAAGAGATAGAAAGGACCATAAGAGAAACAAAGCGCAATAAGGCTGCAGGTGCCGATAGGATACTAGCAGAACCCCTTAAGGAGGGCGGAAGAAAAACTATAAGTTACCTGACAATTTTGTTTGTTGTTGTTGTGCCTAGGGGAATGTAGAATACCTGAACAATGGAACAACGCCAAAACAATATTAATATACAAAAAAGGAGACCCATCAAATCTGGATAACTACAGACCCATTTCCCTTTTGTCACATCATACAAAATATTCACCAAAATTATTACCAACAGACTAACTAGTAAATTTGACCTATATCAACCGATAGAACAGGCTGGCTTTAGGAGGGGATACGGAACATGCGACCATTTACACACTTTGAAGATACTCACAGAAAAGTCCAACGAGTATAACCTGCCTCTGTACTTAGCGTTTGTTGACTAGGAGAAAGCCTTCGAAGTATAGAACGATGGGCAGTCGAAGAACATTGAACAACAGCAGGTAGACTTTCGGTATAGAAACCTTATACAGAATATATACCAGAACGCAAGTATGACGGTGTATTTGGATGACGAGTTGAAGTCGAGACCAATACCCGTTCAACGAGGAGTGAGGCAGGAAGATACGATTTCCCCTAAGCTGTTTACCTTGGCCATGCAGGACTTATTTAAATCAGTTAATTGTGGAGGGAGGGGTATCAACAACAACGGCAAATTCCTCAACCAGCTGAAAAGTATGCTAACTGATCTCCATGAAACATCGATTCGAAAAGGATTAAAAAAACAACGAAGGTTATGACCAGCTCACACGACAACATTAAAATAATACTAAATCGAACAAAAATAGAACAAGTGGAGGAATATGTATATCTGGGCCAAGCTATCAAAATAAATAAAGACAACCAAACAGCAGAGATAACAAGAAGAGTGAGAATGGGATGGGTGGCGTTTGGAAGGTTAGCGTATGTCCTCAAGAACCAAAATATTCCTTTATATCTAAGAACTAAGGTTTTCGACTTCTGTATCTGTATAAGTTGAAGAAAACCCAAAGATCTATGGAGAGACAGATGTTGGGCATATCACTTAAGGACAGGAAAAGAAATGAATGGATACGAAACAGAACTATGGTAACGGATATGATCAAACGAGCGGCAGGTCGGAAATGGAGATGGGCAGGTCACAACAAAGGCATACAAGACCAAAGGTGGAAGAATCAAATTGGAAAATGGCGTCCGTACACCGGTAAAAGGTCCAGAGGAAGACCATAAATGCAGTGGAAAGATGATCTGGTAGGGCACCCAGGTTTTATGTGGCAAAAAACGATCCAAAACAGACATAGATGGAACCAATTAGGGGAGACTTATATCCAAGCATAAAAGCATAGATAAAAAGGCTTAAAAAAAATGTCATATAAAATAAACTCAATAGTTCCGACATTTGATACAATATAAATAGTGATTCAAATATAATTTAATTTAAGTAATGTAAAGAGGGCACCCAGCATGAAAGCAATTATAATAGTTTATATCCTATTTCCTATGTTACATTGTTCGATCATCTTGCAAATTTTAAAATTCTTTTCAACTAGGCCATTAACGGGGTTGATAGCTAACCCATTGCTATGGCAATCGTGCTGATGCGTCACACCTATATCTAATATTTATTTCTTTTAATCTAACCTCGTTTTAAGAGGTAATGCCACTCTAGAGTTAAGAGAAAAGCCTGATTTTGACAATTTTTTTTTTGAAATATAGTGAACGCAATCCAAAATCTACTCGACGCTACTCACGCTTTTATTATACATACTTGAGAGTACATTGACAAATTTTTAAACATTTTTTTTACAAAATGGTGGTACCACTACTCAGTAAAGGAAGATGTATTTTATAAATAGTACCTTGCGGCCGGAAAAATTTCTCCTCCAATTTTTTACATAGAACAAAGTGCAAAGTTTTTGAGTTCTACATAAGATTTTCTCGGAAGGACATAGAAAAATTCAAAAATATTTATTTCTTTATGAATGGTACATGTTTGAAGAAAGAAAATTTTTTCGGTAAAGATCACGTAAAAAATCGTGTATAAAAAAACAAAAAGTTCAAAACAAATTGTAAAATCCGCACGTACTTCGCTAGATAATGTAATTTTGAAGTACAGTTAAAATTTCAAATAAATCGGTGATAATAGTTATGTTTTCGGCCAGTTTGAAAAATGTAGTTTTGAGAAAAATGTGTTTTAACTGCGATGCCTGTGCCATATAACTGGCCTTCTAAATTGATGTTTGATAGATTCTAGATGAACTTAAATTCTGTAGATAAATAGATTTCTTCAATATTCAGAAAGGTGCAGTGATTTAAGGAGCGCGAAGCATAAAGACTCTCGGAGAGTTTGGAGAGCGCTGCGAGATAATTACGCACACTTGATAAAATACACACTTATAACCTTCTTACCCTCATAAAATCCTTTGTACCTTATTTCTAAGTCGCTAAAGCATCACTTAAGCCAAAAAATGTTGATTTTTTTCAAATTTCCAGAGTGGCATTACCTCTTAACTAACTTATGCATACCGTCGATGGTCCAGTCTCGATCTATGTTTTCCTCGGCCCACGCGAGTCGTTTCTCTCTATGTTTTTCCTTAGCAATGGTTTCTTGATTGTACCCCACTTCAAATCGTTAACTCGAAAGTGAAGGTGAAGCGTTTCATACGATATATTCAAACTTTTCTGCTTTAGTTTTTGCGCCCCTTGGCTCAAAGTTAATTGAGGATTTCGGGAAAAAATGTTCGTTTTTTTCGTCCTTGTCCGACACTTTTGCTCTCGAACCACGTTCTGGTAGATGATCAATATTTTTTTTAACTGAGAGTATAGTTTCACCCACTTGCTAATGAATGTCCTCTATTTTTCCATATACGTAGCAGCAGCTGAAAGGTTAGTTAATGACTCTCTTTCCAAAAAGCACTGTTTGCAAGGCTGTCAACAATAACCTCAAAAAAAGGAATTTCTTTTACTGACTACAAGTTACATGCGACACGTTCTTACTTGAACGTCTATAGATCAACAATTTCCAGAAGGTAGAGAATATAACACAGGGTCATCTTAAAAAAGTGGCCTGTCCGCAGCCTTCAGTAACACTAACTTATGTAACGACCAACGATTTCAGAAGTAATGCATATATCTTAATATAATATATAATAAAAACAAGTTAATAAATGAAAAAACTTTATTGTACTACTATGTTCCAGAAGTCTAAAAACAAAAATATGCCAGCTATTTCAGTCATTTTTAAAGAATTATTTGAGTTTATCTCGTGTCTTATCTCGTCTTGTTTGAAAACAACTTCCTAGAAAAACATCGTTGACGTCGCTAAGGAGATTTTTTAGATGACTCCACATTGAAATGCATAATTATTGGAGATAAGACGAAAACAGCACAACAAATAAGTGAATATCGTGCAAAAAGTGAATACCAGAACCGAAAAAACCACGGCTAGACTAGCCTAGATAAGCGTGGTGTTATGCACAAAGAGTTCCTTCCAACTAGTTAAACAGTTAACAGGTAGTATTATTTGAGCGTTATACATCATTTACGTGAGTCAATTCGATAAAAGGCCTAAATTGTGGCAGAATAATGGATTTTTCTTCACAATAACGTATCATTGCATAATGCAGTAAGTACATAGGCCGATAAAATTGGTCGGAACTCCAGACTCTGAAACCAGAGTATACTTTCCCAAAGGTTTTTGTGCGTTCAACCCGAATTCGATCTCAGAATTGCTCATCACGTCAGGTCTTTGAGATATCCTAACTTAAAAAATGCAAAAAAACACGATTTGTTGCTATATTCGGGATTATATTACACCGCAAATAAATTTTTATCCACAAAACTCGTTATGGCATATGAAAGTACTACTCATATCTTAATTCTGCTCGGAGAAATCATCTTTCTAGTAGCAACAATGTTTATTAGTTATCATACTTGGTGTCCCATCATTTTAATGTGCCAGGCTTCTTAATTTTTTTATGTCAACTTTTAGTAAAAAAAGTTTCGGACAAAAGTTGAAGGATTTTGAAGCGGCAATAAAATGATATAATTGTGATGACCTTGGAAGATCATTTTAAAGGTCATTTCAAGGTCAACGTTGATTTTTTAAATAGGAATCCATATTTTTTTCTCTGGCAAAAATACACAACTTTTGTTCGAAAAATTGTACTCGATAATACTCCGTTCTTCATTAATAAAAGATATTACACTCTTAATTCTCAAAAACAAGCATGAAGGCAAATAAACCTAACATAACATCAGGTGTCGAGTGAACATTTTTAAAAGATATTTCAGTCTCAAATCTTAAAAGAAATAAAATTTAACACAGTAGAAAGGCAAACATAACAAACTCTTAAACAAATGACTAAACGAATTAAAATTAATAACAGCAGAAATGTATACACCTCAAACTCTTAAACAAATGACTCTAAATGACACAACATATTGGCAAACATCTCAAGCTCTTAACCAAACATAACTAAACGAATCAAAATTTAATACAGCAGAAAAGCACTTTTATAAGAAACTTTTTTTTCCGACCCGTCGTATCTGATCCGCCATTTTGAGTTTCTTAAGGTTAGAAAGAAATCGTGACTCGATGGGGTTAAACTGACAACGAATTCGGATTCAGCGTCCCAAAAATCATATAACTGCACTACTATAGATAGTTGGAACGATTCCGATGCCTTTATCGTAGAAACCGGCGCCACACAGGGCTGCATTCTGTCACCTTTACTTTTTAGCATATATAGTGAACATATAATGAGTTCTGTTTTAGATGGCTGGAGTGAGGGTGTTACAATCGGTGGAAAAAAACTAAGTAATACTGTTATACTTGCAACTTCAATACAAGACCTAGAATCAATTATGGACCGCCTGGAAATCACTAGCAAAAACTAGGGATTGACAATTAATAGAGCGAAGACCAAAGTAATGATTGTTAGACGTAATAATAATAATAAAAATAATAATAATCTAACAGATAAATACATTCATTATCAAGACAATGTTACTAAAGTTAGGTTAAATCTAAACGACTCTGTTAGGATAAATACACTATAATGTTAAGTTACAGCCCTAACAATATACGTTACAATACTAGTTAGTAATCTTCCTAAGACAACGATCCCGTGCGGCCTCCAAAAACTGAAAATATGTTAACTTGGTGATAGCAATGTCGTTGCAATTCGCATTAAAAATCTTCATAGCTTGAAAAAGAGGGTCTTTTAACTGAAAGTTGGAAGCATGGAACGGTAAGTTGAACACGGGATAAGGTCTTAACGCACGAAATGGTACGTTAAAGTTTAGTTTTGACAGTACTTAGGGACAGTCGATAGCTGAGTTGCATATCTTAAACAAAAACAAAACCAGCATAAAATTGCGACGATCGACCAATGACGATATCTGAAAACCGCGAAGCAGAGTTTTCTGTGGCTAGCCTCGCGGTGGGAAAATACCCTCCGTTTCATATACGAGAAATTTTAAAAATTTTGGTTGTACCCCTTCTATTTGGGAAGTATACTTTGAGTGTATAGGATGCCGTACTGTTGCTGCATATTCTAATTCTGATCTAACATATGCAAAGTACAGGGATTTAATTGTATCAATGTTTGAGAAATCACAAGAGTTTCTCCCCTGATGGATAAAGATGTCACACATAAATAAAATTGCTGGTGTCACTGTTGTAGACCATTTCAACTATTTGGGATCCCTCATAACTAACAATGGTGGTTATGAAGCGGAAGTAAGAAGACGTTTGGCAATGGCTAGAAACTCAACCATCAAACTCACTAAGGTCTGGAAAGGTCTAGCTGGCATATAAAATACAAAGTTAAGATTGCTATCCGGCTCTATATTCCCCATAGCAACTTACGCATCGGAAACATGGACCATTAAACGAGCTGATTAAAGACGAATCGATGCGTTTGAAATGTGGGCATATCGTAGAATCCTCAGAGTATCATATACCGAACCCCGTACTAATGTATCTATTCTTGAAGAGCTTGGTATAAATGACCGAGTTTCAAATAGAATTAAATGACAGTACCTGAAATGTTTTGGTTACATTATGAGGAAAGTGGATGCTATGGAAAAGCTTGTAGCAACGGGGAAGGTAGAAGGTAAAAGATCAAGGGGACGGTCTCCGACAAGATGGTCCGACCAAGTAAGATCTCAAGTCGTGCAGGATCGAGATGCCTGGAGATTGACTGTTGAGTCAGCAACGGCATAGTGTCACCAATACGTCTATTGAGGTGAAAGGATTGAGAGAGAGAGAGATAGATAGATAGAGAGAGAGAGAGAGAGAGAGAGAGAGAGAGAGAAACGAAAACGTCAAACTTATTAATTTCAATTCTGAAAAATTTAAAATACATTTTGAAGGGAAAGAGTAGTACTTTCAGATGCTGTAACGAGTTTTGTGGAGAAAAATTAATTCGCGGTGTATTATAATCACGAATAACAGTGTGTTTTGCATTTTTAGATTAGGATATCTCGAAAATATGATGTAATAGAGCAATTCTGAGATCGGATTTTGATTCAGAACACCAAAAGCCTTCGAAAAAACTATAATCTGATCTCGAGGTTTGAAAAACGTTGGACTGTGTTATTTACTATTTAAGTAAAATAAAACGATACCATATTCACCAGATATGGCAACGTATGAAGGTGTATAGCCTGTCCCAAAATATAAGATCCTGATTTTTGCCGTTTTAAGTGGGCAATATAAAAATTCTGACCTTTTGTTTATGATAGGTTGCAGAGATGGACTTAAGAATTTTGTTCATTAATGCAAATAAATAAAATTATAAGTGTTTTTGGAGATGTTTATTTATAGATGCATGTAAAAACAAATGGATAAGAAGTACAAACATACAGTTTGAATGAACGAGGTTTACAAGTATATTATTATTGTATAAATAAAAATATATTTTAACTTAAGCTTAATTCGGTTTCACTGTCACTGTCATCAGCTGAGGTAATTATCAGTGGTTTTATATTATTTACATAAATATATGAATCTTCAACTTTAACAACGTGCTAAATGGAATTCTTGCAGCTTTCACAAGGTATATCATTTATAACTTTTTTTACTAATTCAACCACTGACACGCTTAAAGTAGGAGAAACACTTTGTGCCCTTATTTTTTATTTAACTTGCCGCCAAATATGTTCAATTGGATTAAACACACAATAATTCGGAGGAAGCTGCAAAACAGTGTGCCCATTTTCTCAGCCGTACTATCACAAACATATTTCTTTTTCAATTTATAATGTTTCAAAACTTTCAAAAGATCACTTTTTTATAACTAAAGTCAAAATAAACGTCATTTTCTAACATATATTCCCGTATTTCCGATTTGGTATTGGCTGCATTAGGAACCTTATTTAGTAGGCGACTATGATAACTTGCATTGTCCATAGCTATAACACTGTTCGGGAACATTTCGCAAAAGGGAATTTTGAAACCAATTTTCAAAAAGTTCTGCGGTCGTGCCTTCGTGATAGTCCAAACTAGAATCTTTTATGTTTTTTGCAGATAATAGTAGACAATTTGAAACTCAGCCCTTTTTAGATCCAGCATGCAAAATGGTTATTCGTTTACCATTATTTGAACCCTTTTGCACAGTGTCATGGGTATCGAACCATGTTTCGTCAAGGTAAATTATTGGTCAATTCTCTGATCGATACTTTTTAATTTCTTGTAAATAAGTATGTCGCAAGATTCGTAATCTTCGTAACTCCATCACTACTTGCCTTTTGTTGATTTTTCGGAACGTGAAACCCATTCTTAAGAAAATTTTGTGAAGGGTTGATCGGCCACAATGTATATTGGTCCCGTCCTACACCGGCCTTAATTTTATTTTGTCTAGTGTCGGCACCAACTGCTCTTCATATATAGTATATATTTTTCTCCTGAAGACGTCTTTTTCACAATCGTCTACATGATGCATTTGAAAATCTTTCCGTTTGTTGCTGTTCCTGAGTGATGATTTTCCTGCAATACCCTTAATCGTAGAAAATGGAATTTTTATTAGTTCACTGGTTTCTTGCAAAGCACTTTGTTCGTTCACATTTCTTTTTACGAAACTGTCGTAATCATTTTTCACTATTTGTTTAGGGTCAAGTGATAAATGTTTTCTCTTGGGATAGCCACTATTGCAATTTTCCCACGGACGCATCATAATTAAAATAGAACCGCTACGTTGTAAGTAAAACTAAAAATAAAAATAATAAAAAGTATCTTTCGAATCTTAATGGGGACCTGTGGTCATTTGGCCTATATTATCAAATACTTAAAGTAAAAAAAAACCGGGTTGCCAGGTAGTAAATATATAGGTAAAAATGGATCCAATATGATTGCAGGTGCAAGTGAGGGCGGTATACAAAGTAGGTAAAATAAAAATACGTTTATCGTAATACCTAGCAACTATGCACAAAACCTTAATACGGTCGTTTATTGCCCCATTAAAAAAGCAAAAAGGCAGGGTCTTATATCTTGGGATTTACTTTACTTACCACTCCGTGGACACCATGTGGAACCTGTGGCAGCTATAAAAGAGAATTCGCTTTCCGTGATGAAAGCAATCGGAAATTAAGTACAACAGGTGTTTTGAAAAAAGAGAGAGCAAGGTTGAGTACTCAAAATAATACGGATGGAGTTTTCATTTATGCAATAAATTATTTTTAAAAACGTATTGAAGCTGTCCATTTGAGCCTCATAATTTTGTTAAAATTTGTATGATACATGGTGCTTGTATTTAAGAACATAATTACTAGAGACCGGATTATATGCATTTGCATATTTTCATATGCATTTGCATGTTTAGACCATTTTCACCGATTATTGCATATTTTACCCAAAATCTAGTAATGATGCATATTTTCCCTATATTTACAATATTTCTCGGTATTACTAGGCAATTGAATTGTTCAGGGTATTGTTAATGTCGCCGTCTGGAACCGATCTTATCACCGGAACATTACCTGCAATAATCTAAACATCGATTAGGTTAAAGTGCCAAGGGAATACCCAAAATTACGACAGTATTATATTCCTTTGTTTCTTGGTCGGGATATTAAGCGATAAGTAGTTAGTTTCTAAGAATATTTGTTTGAGCGTGGATCAAATAAACAATTTTCTCGAAGACGAATTTTTATTTTAAAACAAGATATCAACATTAACATTATTGTTGACGCGCTTGCATCAGTGTAGTCTTTTTTCAATTTTTAACGTGTTGTGTTAAAGTTTAACGTGTACCATGCCACCCGCAAAAAAAAGTGTCTCTTCGTGGGTAGCTAATTATCCTGGAACATTTACATACGACGGAAATGTTTTATATTGTCAAGTTTGCGAGAAAAATGTTTCATGCACAAAAAAGTTTCAAATTGACCAGCATGTCAAGACAAGTCTTCATATCGCAGGATAGCAAAAAAAACGCCCACGACAACAACTTATAACAGCAGCAAGTAGCAGTGATTCCACTTCTATAGGCAAACAAAAAAAAACACTTTAGCATGGATTTATATGAAGCATTTCTTGCAAGTAATATTCCTCTCCACAAACTTACAAATCCTACATTCAAAGATTTTCTGCGAAAATATTGTTTGAATCAAAAAATACCAGACGAATGAACTTATTTGGATTTCAGCTGACGAAACTACTGACAGTTGTGGTCGCTATATTGCGAATTTAATTGTGGGTGCATTAAGATTAGAGTCTTCTTCTTCCTATTTGGTGGCCTGCAAAGAACTTGACAAGACAAATCATTCTACGATCGCCAGATTTGTAAATGAGGGTATAAAAAAAATATTTCCTGAATCTTCTGCAGATGAAAGAGTGTTTATATTTCTCTCAGATGCTGCTCCCTATAAGATCAAGGCAGCCAAAGTCCTCCAAGTATTTTATCCAAATTTAATACATGTTACGTGCTTTGCTCACGGAGTCCATCGACTCGCTGAAGAAGTACGATCCACGTTTGGAAATGTAAATAAACTGATTTCATCAGCAAAGAAAGTGTTTCTTCAGGCATCTGCTCGCAATAACGCCTATAAAGAAAAACTGCCAAATGTGCCTTTACCTCCCGAACCAGTGGTAACTCGATGGGGAACATGGATTGAAGCCGTACTATTTTACAATGAACATTTCGAGGCCATCAAAGATGTAGTAAATGACTTCGATAGTGCAGAGGCTATGGCAGTTCGTCAATCCAAGGAAGCATTTAACGATTCTGATATTAAAAAAAAACATAGCTTTGATTAGCACTCACTTTTCCCACATACCTGCGGGTATTAAAAAGCTTGAAACTCGAGGTTTGGCGTTGACCGAATCAATTCAGTTAATGAATAAAATCCGTCAAATAAACTCCACATTGCCAGAGTTAAAGAAAAGTTTGAAAACATTTTGTGCAATAACCCAGGCGTTGAACCTTTGTGTCAAATTGATAGTTTTATTAATGGGACGGGTAAACTTTTGCCAGAAACAATAAGTGCTAACATAGCATCCAAATTCAAATACTGCCCAGTTACCTCAGTGGAGGTGGAACGGTCTTTTTCCACTTATAAAAATATTTTAAGTGATCGAAGACAGAATCTTACTACCCAACATTTGGAACAATACCTTATTGTTTACGTGTACAAGAATACAAATGTTAAATAATTTTAAAAAATATTAAATAGTTGTTAATTAAATTTAAACATCGTCGATAACTTTTTAATTTTATGCTGATTTTGACCCTTTTCATGCATATTTTAAGCATTTTTCATGCATATTTGCATGCATATTTGAAGATTTTTATGTTGCATATAATCCGGTCTCTAATAATTACACAAATTTTCCTTTTAAATTCGTTAATATCCACCACACAGCTGATATATAATTCCATTATTTAATTACAATAATTTGTATTCGAAAAAAAGAAAAGTTAAAAAAAATAAATATACTTATTTAAAGGTCAAATAAATAAACTGTAAGCTCCAATGATTTTTAATTTAATAAATATATTGCTACGGTTAAGATCATAAATTATGATTTAATTCTCCTTGTAATTATGTAATTAAAAACCAGTAGCGCCGACTCGTCAGAATTTATGTGGGTGCTCCACCAAGAAATATTTCTTTCTGTATATGATGGCCGCTGATCCTACGCAAATAAGCAGTTAGTTAAACGAATTTTAAGCAGGTTTTCATTTATAGTAAAAGTTAATCAATAATCTGACGAAAACATAATATATATATATCATCATCATCTCAGCTAGGCAGTCCATTGTCGGACGTAAGCCTCCCCTAAGTACGTCCATCTTCTTCGATCTTGGGCCTTGTTTATCCAGTTGTATTTCGCTAGTCTGAAGAAATAAAGTAAATAAACAACCTGGTTTTGGTCCACCAAGTAAATATAATTAACTGCAGCTGTAATTATTGGTTGCCCATGCCAAATAGTTACATAAAATGTAGTAATAATTATATTTTATAAATTTAGATACATATCAAATTCAAATTTTTATTTCACGTTAAAAAAAAAACCGGTCAAGTGCAAGTTGGACTTGCGCAATTAATGTTCCGTACATTGATTGCTTTTAGAATAAAAATTTTTGTTACGGAGGTATAAAATGATTAATGACTTCACAAAACACACCCCAAATGAGTTTTCAACAAAGTTTGTTTTCCGATCTTTACTGAAAACTGATGACCTTGAAATTTTTGTGTTTTTTTTTTATATACGAGATAGATTATTAAAGGTAATGCACTCGTGATAATTTTCGTTCGATCTACACCCTGTGGAGAATATACCAGAATTTTTTCAAAATTTTTTGATCAGTACTTTTCGAGATATGAACTTGAAGAACAAGCCGGATTTAGAGCGGGTCGCTCATGCATCGATAATATATTTCCGATATCTCAAATCATCGAGAAAAAGACGGCGACACACAACAGTCGGATTTATCTTTTGTTGGTGGACCTTACGGGAGCCTATGACACAGTACCAATTAAAAAAAAGTGGGGATTTCTTGAGAAAAGTCCAATAGATAAAACTTTGATAAAAGCCGTACAACAATTGTACAACGGATGTTCCTCAAAAATTAAAGTTGTCCAGACACTCTCCGAACAATTTGACGTATCAAAAGGCCTCAAACAAGGATGTAGCTTGTCTCCAACCCTTTTTAAAATATATTTAGCACATGTACTGAGAAACTGGCGAAGAAAGTGTTCAAAAATGGGAATGCCTATCAATGACAATCTTACACTATACACATTACACTTCGCAGACGACCAGATAGTAATAGCTCAGGACAAGGAAGACCTAGAATACATGAGCGGAAAGTTAATCGAAGAATATGGAAAATGGGGACTTGAGATAAACAAAACCAAAACGAAATACATGTGCGTGGGAGGAGAGCCGGAAGAGTTGAAAGTTGAAAATAATATCAAAATTGAAGGCTGTGAGGAATATACGTAATTAGGGGTAAAAATAACAAGTGAAGGAAGATGTGAGAAAGAAATTGAAGACAGAATCAGCAAAGGAAGGAAAGTAATAGGAGCATTAAACTCTGTGCTTTGGTCTAAGGATATACTGGATAACAGGAGAAGGATACTATATAACACTATCCTTAAAAGCATAATGCTATACGGTTCAGAGGTGTGGCAACTAAGTGAAAGGCAAAAAAAGAAACTCTTGTCAACAGAAATGGACTTCTGGCGAAGATCGGCCCGAATCTCTCGCTTAGACAAAATTAGAAACGAGAGAATAAGAGACAAGACGAAAGCAAATAAGACCATCATTCAGGAAATTCAAGAAAAACAACTATGTTGGTATGGCCACGTAAAATGTATGGTTGACGAGAGAATACCGAAGCAAGTAATGCATTGGACACCTGGGGACCGACGAAAACGAGTCCGGCCTAAGTGTATCTGGAACCAAGGAAGAGAGAGGGCCATGTCTGAAAGAAACCTGCAGCCAGGAGACTGGAACGATAGACGAGAATGGCAACTGGGAACCGTAGGGCGTTGCAGAACGCTATGAAGCGGATTTATATATATACTTTTCGAGATAAGGAGGGGTCAGCGATTCTTCACAATTTTTTAATTTTTTTATGAATTCGTGTTTTTACAAGCTTTTATTTGACACCCCTGGTAAAAAAAAATTTTTTTCACCCCTCAAAACTAACCCCTTAAGTAAAAATTTAACTTTCAAAACTACATGGCTCTGATGAGCAAGTTTCGGAGAAAATCGGATGTGACAGACAGACGGACATACACCAAAGTGATCTTATAAGCGTTCCATACGGAACACTAATAATAATTTCTGTGATATTTACAAACTCATTGACCTATTGGTTACTACAGGCCCAATAGAGAGTAGGTTTACTACAGCGACGCTTAATACAATGTGAAAAACAAATCCCTACTTAAATCCTATTTGTGACCTACCTACCCACTTCTACATCCCCTTGGAACATATGCAACAGTGTACTACCTGGTGTTCAATTTATATTCTCTGGGAGGTCAGTTTGTTTTAGAAACGAAATGTCTCTCAATCCCTGACGCATTTTTTTATTGGAAATTTGTAGCGAGATTGTGGTAGAAGAACCTGAAAATACTTTCAATATAAATAAATATGAGTCAGTGACAGATCTGGTTTAAAATTAATAAAAGTAAAGAAAATATTCCGTACAGAACTTTCCATTGGATTTGCTCAAGTTAATTTAGCTTCAAGTGAGTCCGGGGGATGAATATCGACACAAAGGGCTTTTCTTTAAGAAGAAAAGATAACCCTAAAATCTACTTATAGAGGAGGGTGTCAGTCGAAAAACAAAAAAAATGGCAATCAAGGCGAGCAAACCCTCCATAAAAAAATTCTCATTTATACTGGAACTCTGGAAGTTCTGACTCCTCTCAATATAGTACACTACAAATTGATGACTAGAGGGATAATTTTAAAAAAAAGAATCCCTACCTATAGTAGAACTGCAACAACTTACACTCAATTTAAAAATCGTTGACCAAGGAGGAAGATTTTTGACAAGAAAGAACCTTTACCTACAGTACAACTCTAACGACTTTAAAATTAATAAAAGTAAAGAAAATGTTTCGTACAGAACTTTCCATTGGATTTGCTCAAGTTAATTTAGCTTCAAGTGAGGCCGGGGGATGAATATCGACACAAAGGGCTTTTCTTTAAGAAGAAAAGGTAACACTAAACTCTACTTATAGAGGAGGGTGTCAGTCGAAAAACAAAAAAAATGGTAATCAAGGCGAGCAAACCCTCCATAAAAAAATTCTCATTTATACTGGAACTCTGGAAGTTCTGACTCCTCTCAATATAGTACACTACAAATTGATGACTAGAGGGATAATTTTAAAAAAAAGAATCCCTACCTATAGTAGAACTGCAACAACTTACACTCAATTTAAAAATCGTTGACCAAGGAGGAAGATTTTTGACAAGAAAGAACCTTTACCTACAGTACAACTCTAACGACTTTAAAATTAATAAAAGTAAAGAAAATGTTTCGTACAGAACTTTCCATTGGATTTGCTCAAGTTAATTTAGCTTCAAGTGAGGCCGGGGGATGAATATCGACACAAAGGGCTTTTCTTTAAGAAGAAAAGGTAACACTAAACTCTACTTATAGAGGAGGGTGTCAGTCGAAAAACAAAAAAAATGGCAATCAGGGCGAGCAAACCCTCCATAAAAAAAAATTCTCATTTATACTGGAACTCTGGAAGTTCTGACTCCTCTCAATATAGTACACTACAAATTGATGACTAGAGGGATAATTTTAAAAAAAGAATCCCTACCTATTGTAGAACTGCAACAACTTACACTCAATTTAAAAATCGTTGACCAAGGAGGAAGATTTTTGACAAGAAAGAACCTTTACCTACAGTACAACTCTAACGACTTTAAAATTAATAAAAGTAAAGAAAATGTTTCGTACAGAACTTTCCATTGGATTTGCTCAAGTTAATTTAACTTCAAGTGAGGCCGGGGGATGAATATTGACACAAAGGGCTTTTCTTTAAGAAGAAAAGATAACACTAAAATCTACTTATAGAGGAGGGTGTCAGTCGAAAAACAAAAAAAATGGCAATCAGGGCGAGCAAACCCTCCATAAAAAAATTCTCATTTATACTGGAACTCTGGAAGTTCTGACTCCTCTCAATATAGTACACTACAAATTGATGACTAGAGGGATAATTTAAAAAAAGAATCCCTATCTATAGTAGAACTGCAACAACTTACACTCAATTTAAAAATCGTTGACCAAGGAGGAAGATTTTTGACAAGAAAGAACCTTTACCTACAGTACAACTCTAACGACTTACCATTCTCTTAAATGAATGAGCAGTGAATATTTTTCACAAAAGAGAAGTTCAGTTCACATTGGTCTTGAATCGCTGTAAATTATATTCAGTGGGAAACACAGAGCTGGGCAAATTATTACAAAGGGATGAGGTTCCCCATATAAAAGACTGCTTGAAAAGGTTTGTACGAGGCGTAGCAAGCGGAACCTCATACGAATGTGAAATATTAGCGGGACGTGTATTGCATGCACCGCTCTGGGAGGAATTAAGCGGGTTACAACCATCGAAGACTTCCCATGAAAATGCTCGTAGAATAAACTCAAGCCTCCAACTGCTCTTCGATGTTCCAAGGAATCAAGGTTGCCGGCGAGTTCAAGTTCCCCAATCAGGGGAACCGCTCTTTTCTGAATCCTCCTCCTCTATCCGTCATCCTACGTAAGGACGTGGTAATATCATGGTAGCTGTGCCACTATTTTAGCCCATACTTCTCGATCTTGGGCTTAATGTGATGCTTCCTGAAATGTGAGGCCAGTTGTTGTTGACCACCGTGTAGGAGACCGTCCTCTCGGTCTTTTGCCCTTGACATTACCTTCCACAATCAACCGCTCCACTGTGTCCCTCCCTCTTGTTACGTGACCAATGTATCTCAGTATGTTTCTATTGACTATGATAGTCAGTCCTGTTTTGAAGTTGTGCTCATCTAGATGGAAGCATTTATGCGGTGCGATGTCCAGAGTATCCGAGTAGAATCCAACAAATGCAGTACATGTTTGCCAGCAGAGCCCCAAACATGGAAGCAGTATTACCAGTTTTAGAGTGTAAAGCTTTTTAGTTCGAAATAACACTCTCAACTTTTGTGAAACTTTCTCAGTTATGCATGCAACATACTAATAGTAAATCCTACAGGTTATCCAACACAAAAGGTAAATTTTAAAATGCTTATACCCAAAAAAAGTTAGTACAGTTATTTACCTAGTATTTCACCGGCTGTAAAGTGAATATATTTTTTAGGTCACTCTATAATCACGTCTCTTTACATACAATTGAGTTAAAAGATTGGGAAAATAACATATTTCAGTTTTCTCGGCTCTAAGAAGGGGTTGAAAATTTTCTCAGATCATCATCAATTGAAAGCGGCTGTAGCTTGATTTTTTGAGACGTAGACCAAAAGATTTTCTTTTGGATGGAACGAAACAACTCAAGATAAGCAGCGTTATTGTGTTTGCGATTTTTCCTTCATAGCTAGATAGATAACTTCAAAAAACATCCCCGTATAGATTGTCAAATTAAACAATATGAAGACATCGGGTATAAAACAAAACAGAATATCAATATTTACTCGTAATAATACTAAAATTAAATATTCTCTTGGTATGAGATGTACAGAAATCGCTTTATTAAATTGTTCTATGAGAAAATTTACCTCTCTTTAAAAATTGCCTCGTGGTAACACAAAAGAAAATATTCAGATCAAGAAATTCTGTTGGCACAAAAAGAAACATAAACAAAGTTCCCTTTAATTTAGATTTTGTATTAAAAGATTTAACTTTAAAGACGACTTTACCGCTTGCATGTGCTAAGTTTAAAAAAATTATATTTTTTTAGAGTATTTCTTAAGCAGAAGAAAAATTCAAAATTTGACTCCCATCAAATTATGGGGCTTATAATCTACTAAGGGTTAAACTACAAAACACAATTTTTTGTTAAAAAACTGAAATAAATTTATGGGAATTTTTATAAATTTCCTTGGGCCCATTTTTCATTAATAGTTTTTAGCAAAAAAATATGCATTGTAGTTTGAACCTTAGTCGACTTTAAGCCCCACAAATTGATGAGAGCCAAATTTTAAATTTTTCTATTGACTTGAAAATATTCTAAAAAATATAATTTTTATACTCTCAGAATATGTCAGGATAAACTCGTCTTAAAAAAGGTCAGAACGATTCAAAATTTCATGACATTTCGACGATGAGTTTACAAGTTACAGTGGTTTTAGTGACGCTACTTTTGATATTTTCAAAACAATGGAAAAATATCGAATTTAGTGTGTTGATTAAACACTGTTTTTTGACGGGAAAAATACCGTTCAAGCAAAGCAATGGTGTGATAAGTGTTACGGGGACTCTGCCCCTGGAAAATCACTCATCATTTACTGGTATATCGGAATGTGAATCTTTGACACAATGACACTACTCAGTATATATCACCACTACACCAAACACTTTATTTTTGCGCTCGACGCGCGTTTCGCTAACCATGTTAGCTTCATCAGGAGCGATGATTGACAGTCAGCCACCTTAAATATATCAAAAGAACGTGTTGGTCATATTTTGCATGAATATTTGGGCATGAGAAAGCTCTATTCGAAATGGGTACTGCATTTGCTCACAGTGGACCAAAAACAACAACGTGTTAATGATTCTGACCGCAGTTTAGACCTGTTTAAGCGCAATGAAAAGAATTTTTTCATGCGATATGTAACAATGGATGAAGCATGGAACGACCACTACACACCGGAATCAAATTGGCAGCCAGCTGAGTGGACAGTAGCCGGTGAAAGCCGCCTGAAGTGACCAAAGACACAACAGTCGGCTGGGAAGGTTTTGGCCTCTGTATTTTGGGACGCGCATTGAATAATTTTCATCAACTATACCGAGAAGGGAAAAACCATTAATAGCGAATATTATATAAAGTTATTAGTGCGTTTGAGGGCAGAAATCGCAAAGAAACGGCCCTAAATGATCAAGAAAAAAGTGCTCTTTCATCAAGACAACGCATCATGTAACAAGTCAATGGTTACGGTGGCAAAATTGCATGAATTGAAGTTCGAATTGCTTTCTGATCCCCCGTATTCTCCAGATTTGGTCCCGACTATTACCTATTCGCAGACCTCAAAAAAATGCTCGTGGAAAGAGATTTGGCTCCAATGAAGAAGTTAGCGCCGAAATTGAGGCCTGTTTTGAAGGCAAAGATAAATCCTTCTACAAAAAAAGTACAGAAGTGTTAGAAAAACGTTGGACTGATTGTATCGTTCTTGAAGGAGGCTATGTTGATGAATACAGTCGAATTTTGCAAAAAAAATGTGTTCTAAATAGCTAGACCAAAAACTTTTCAGCCTGCGTCTTATGTGATGAAGTTTTAGATAGTATTTAGCGTCTCGAAAAGGATCCTTGTTTTAGTATAGACATGTAGGTATAAATTAATTTGTTTTTTTGGTGTCTTTTCTTCAAAATTTAGTAAAAAATCGGGTCAAAATAAAATGTCCTATACAGCTTTGCAAAAAAAATAATAGAAAGCCAATTTTTCATCGTTTCATCACTCATATAACTTTAATTTGAGAAAAAAATTCAGCCTAAACAACATTTTTCTTCTTTTATAGTAGTTTATGTTTCAAAGTGTAGTTACGTAAAGAAAGTTTGTTTCTTTTTTTACGCTTGTAATAATAACTGTTATTTCAGCTTATTACAATTTAAACAACTCAAGTTGATTTTGAAAACAAACAGTAAAAGTTAGAAAGGATTTTTTATTGGCATCTGCTTACGAACATTTAATTTCATTCTGAAATAGTTTGCCAAATGATTATGTATAATGTAATTTAAGAACTGAAGGCCACATACTACACAGTGCTACATATAATTTAAGGAACTGATGCTGAATATCATTAGTTTTGGAATTCGTTGCTTTCTAAACAATTCAATCTTCCTTAAATCAATTGTTACGGGTGACAAGACGTGGGGTTTTCGATGTAATCCACAAACAAAGCGTCAAAATGCAGAACAGGAGTCAGAATAAACACCGCAAGCCAAAAGAACACAATAAGTTTCATCAACAAATAAAATAATGTTGATTTTGTTCTACGATAGCAAAAGATTCATCATGAAATTACACAAGTCTGCAAAAAATTTTTTTTTTTTCAGCTGCACGGGATGTTTTTGGTAAATATTATGTTTTCTAGTCTGCTGAATCCAAAAATGATCTCCATTTCTCTCCATCACGTACAGTTTTTTTGCAGAATACAAGGTGTTTGCATAAAAAAAGCATAACACAAATGAAAAAAACACCATTTTATTACTATGAACTAAACAATATTTCTTATAATTAAATAAACAATTTCTTCATGAAATGTACTTAACAGTCCGTGTTCATTCTTTTTGCCTATGAAACTTTTTCTTCTTCTCTTTGATACCTCTCCGAACACGCTTCCGCTTTCCATTTTCTGTTTCCCGCTTGAACATCCAACAGTAGTCAGCTAGCATATTGACGCCCCATGTACCTTGGTAGCGTCTCTCGATATCACGTACATCCTGGTGAAATCTTTCACCCTGCTCTTCGCTGAATGCTCCCAAGTTTTTGGGAAAATAGTCGACATGGGAGTGTAAAAAATGAACTTTTAAGCTCATCTTGCATCCTTGAGCTTTATATGCAGCAAACCTGCGTTGTACAATGGTTTTGTAGTGAGGGTCTTGTGCACTACGTCTTTGAAAGTGTCCCAAGCTTCTTTTTCTTTTCCTCCCATTGTTTCTGAAAAGAGGGGATCGTATAATAGTTTTAGTATGTCGGGGCCAGTAAAAACTCCCTTTTTCGACTTGGCTTCAGACAGTTTTGGGAACTTGGAACACAGATATCTGAAACATTCCCCATCTTTTGGCAGTGATTTAACAAACTGTTTCATAAGCCCCAATTTAATATGAAGAGGTGGTAATAAAACCTTTTCAGAAGGAACCAAGGTCGTATTAATAACGTTATTTTCACCGGGGGTTAAGACGTCCCGAAGTGGCCAGTCAGTTTTTGTCCAATGAAAATCTCTGGCTCGACTGTCCCACAAGAAAGGAAGCAGGGATATTTTATATAACCTGCCTGCTGGCCCAACATCATGGTTAATATTTTGAAGTCTACACAAGCGATGTTCTTGATATTTTATTTTCTCAAGAATCATGGTCAAATCGTTATAGTGTTCGTCCAAATTCACCGAGTGTCCTACAGGAAGTGATGCAAATTTATTCTCATTATGCAGCAAGATTGCTTTGAGGCTTGTTTTTGACGAATCAAGGAATAGGCGCCACTCAGATGAATCATATTCTACTTCAAAACACTTTATTAGCCCTTGACCATCACTACAAAAAACGAAATTTCCCTCTTTGGAGAAAAATTTACTGAATTCTCTCTCTCGGTGCCTGTACCACGATAATGAGGTTCCGGGTGAGAGCAGGTTTTTATTTTTTAGTCTTGACCCCAGCAATTCGGCAGCATTTTTAGAAAGGCCTAAATCTCTAACCATCTCATTGAGCTTGCTCTGGGAAAAAAGTTGGAGTTCCTCATTAACAAAAAAATCTGAACTAGATTCGTCCTGGGAAGGTAATGTGTTTCCGTCCTCAGAATCATTCGGCATATCATCCAATCTCGAAGGTGAGTGTGGAACTGGTATTTCAGAGCTATGAGGCACTGGACAAATAGCTGAATTAAGGTTTGGGTAAGATATTTTTTTTTTATTTTTTGTATTGAAACCTTTCACATCTACCAAACAGAAATAGCAGTCGGTAGTGTGGTTTTGCTGTTCACGTCACATCACAGGAATGCCAAAACGAAATGAGTGTTTCTTACCCTTAAACCACAAACGAAGATTTTCCTCGCACCTTATGCACACCTTATGAGGAGCCCAGGCTTTGTCTTGATCCCCAAGTTTCAATTTGAAGAAAGCAAAATACGCTTTCTTCACGAAATCACTTATGTTTTTTTGTTGACTTTTAACAGTGTATTCATCACAAATAAAAGAAAAGATGTCAGGAGTAATAACACAATCTCCTGGAGCCATAATACTCGTATATAACTAAAAATACGAGCACAGTCCCGTTTGAATGCAAAATGTAAACTGAGTGTGGCTTATACAACCAAGATCTTGAACGGCAACGTCTTGCCGAGCTCTGCTCTAAGTGAAACTACAAACACGAGTTTTGCAAGAAAAGCTGACGAGATGGAATTTTTCGAGTATTTTTCCCGATTTTAGTGAGTAAAAATCTATAAGAAACAGTATAAAAATCCTGTGCAGTTTTTTGGTTGCAGATATGTGTTATTAGTGACGAGTATTATTTGGGAAACTGAAACGTTTTCATGATTAGAATTCATTATGTTTGACCCTAATATCGGGTGTAAAGAGTTGTTTCTTCTTATCCTAATGCACAAAGTCACACTTCACTCATTCTTCGAAAATTTTTGACTCGAAATCAAGTCCTTGTGTTGAACCGTTCATTATATTCATTTGATTTAGCACCTTGTGACTGTCCTCTATTCCTGAAAATTAACGTGAAGTTAAAAGGATGCTTTTTTGAACCATTAAAAAATAAACAAATTAGAAAATCAATTTGAATCACTATTAAATCGTAATAAAGGGTGCATAGAATTGGGGGGAGAATATTAGATGATGGTGGGCAGGTTGATATTATTTATACAGATTTCTCAAAGGCCTTTGATAGGATCGACCATCATGTTCTCAACAATAAGTTGTCTTTCTTTGATTTCACTGATGGTGCGAGGGCTCTTATAACTTCTTACTTGTTTAATCGAACTTAGTTTGTAGCCTACAACGCATGCAAATCAGGAAGATTTGTGGCTACCTCAGGCGTTCCACAAGGTTCAAATTTGGAGTACTTGCTCTTCAATATGTTCGTAAATGATCTTTGCGAGGATTTAAAATGTAACAGACTAATTTATGCTGATGATCTAAAAATCTTTATGCCAATAGAAAAAACTGAGGATTGTTCCTACCTACAGAGCCAGTTGAATTTCGTACATTCTTGGTGTTGGGACAACAAACTACATCTAAATGCTCAAAAATGCAAAGTTCTAACATATACTAGGAGGGTAGCGTCAATAGAGTTTCAATATAGAAGTTAAGACCATAATTTAAGTAGGTGTAACACAGCTAAGGATTTGGGAGTTGTTTTTTATGCAAAACTAACATTTGCTCAGCATATAGCATTGAAAGTTTTTGAAGCAATGAAGTCTTACGGGTTCATCATTAGGAATTGTAGGGGTTTCACTAATATTGCATCACTGAAGGTTTTGTATTTCTGCTTTGTTCGCTCGAAACTAGAATATGCAAGTATTGTCTGGAGTCCAATGTACGAGGTGCATAGAGTTTCACTTGAAAAAGTGCGGAGGAGATTTCTGAAATTTCTGTTGTTTAAGATTAATGGAATGTATCCTGAACGGGGAATCAGCAGCGATTATTTGTGTGAACAGACAGAGTTTGTGCCTCAATATTATTCCTATATAGAGTATTGCACAATATGATTGATTGCAGGGATATACTGTCTTGTATTAACATCAATGTGCTACGGATACACTCACGATCAAATATGTTTTTTAGATGTAACAGACCTAATACTAATTTGTTATTGAATTCACCTATTCATGTAATGTGTACTAATTTTAATCATATTTGTAATGTTTGTAACATAAACTGTTGTACTAAGAAGCAATTACTACAGACTGTCATTGAATATGTAAATGTCTATATATTTACCCTATCAATGGGAAACTGTTGGGTAATAAAGCTATTATTATTATTATTATTATAACTAAAAAATACACGGCAACTCAATTTAAACTTCGCGCCTAAAACGCACATGCGTAATATTTTTTTCGTATGTTGCCACATATATTATTAACATCGTCTCCAAATTTCATCTTCCTCCATATTCAATCATATACTTATCTTCGATTTTTCAATACGGAAGATATTATTGAATAACGAATCGGTTTTAAATGCTATTTCAAAGATGAAACCGTCCTGATACACTGAAAATGTTAAGAAAATTTTATAGTAACCCTAACTTATCGAAAACAACAACAAATGAGTGGTATTTGCGCTTTGAAATGGTCGTGAAACAGTAAAAGATGATCCAAAACATGGAAGACCATCAAAATAGAAAACTGATGAAAACGTCCACAAAATCAAAACAAACTGACCATTTATGAGATAACAGGCTTCAATTTCATTTGGATCTGCAATACCCAAATTCACCGTGACCTCCAGATGCCAACAATTCGGGAATTAGTGAGCAACGCACAGCTCAGAGTCCTGGATAAAGCCACTTACTACTCTAACCTTTCAGTCAGAAATGCATACCGACCTCCGCCCAACGACAGGACTCGTTCCCCAAAACCATCAGACGCTCTCCCCCAGGATTAGTATTAGGTTAGTAATTATTCATAATATAGCGTACGACTTAAATATCTTAAGTTTTTATATGAAATCTTTACTACCCTAAGTTAATTAGATTACTGACATGTAAATATCTTAAGACCTGAAGTTATACTCTTGTTAGATGAGCTCATGTAATAGTTATAGGGCATACCCTACCTAATTTATTCAATTAGATGAGATATTAGATACTTTGAAGGTGATAAGATTCCAATTGTTAATATTCATTCAATTTTTAATATTTTTTGATGATGGAAGTATATGAAATAAAATAACCAGCCAAGTGCAAATCGGACTTGCGCAAGTAGTGTTCCGTACGTCGATTGCTCTTAAAATAAAAGTTTTTCTTCTGGAGGTATAAAATGATCAATAACTTCACAAGACACACCCCCAAATGACTTTTCAACAAAGTTTGTTTCCGATCTTTCTTGAAAAATGCTGACCTTGAAATTTTTGTTTATATACCCGGAAAATTATTAAAGGTAATGCATTCGTGATAATTTTCGTTGAATCTATACCCTGTGGAGAATATTCCAGAATTTTTTCAAAATTTTTTGATAAGTACTTTTCGAGATAAGGGTGGATACAGCGTTTTTTGGCAATTTTTTTAAACAATAATACAAAGAAATGTGTGCTCGAATATTACATTATATATATTTGAACTCGTGTTTTCACAAGCTTTCATTTGACACCTCACTTGATGACCTGGTAAAAAAATATTTTTCACCTGCCAAAACTAACCCTTTAAGTCAAAATTTAATTTTGAACACTACACGGCTCTAATGAGGCCATCAATTCCTATATTAGTGTCAAATTTCAGCTTTCTTTATCAAATAGTTTCGGGGAAAATCGAGTGTGACAGACGGATAGACAGACACCGAAGTAATCTTATAAGTGTTCCGTATGGAACACTAAAGAGAAAACCGAAAAAAACTATTTCATTTCGTTTTTGATCACCACTCCAGAAGGTTACCTGTCGCACTGCGTATGTCGTACATACTACTGTGATCAAAAAATAGTAAGACTTTTGAAATAAAACGCAAACGGGTTATTTATTTTTCCAAATTTATTTCGTCCCCTTCAAAGTAATCCCCCTTGGATACAATGTATTTATGCCAACGTTTTTTCCAGTCTTCGAAACCGTTGTTGAATTCGATTTCTGGGATGGCCTTTAAAGCCTTTTTCGATTCAGTTTTAATCTCCTCAATCGACTCAAAACGATGTCCTCGAAGCGGTTTTTTGAGTTTAGGGAATAGCCAGAAGTCCGACGGAGCTAAAACAGGCGAATATGGCGATTGCGGAAAGATACGAGTTGAATTTTTGATGAAAAAGTCGCGAAGAACCAATGCTGTGTGAGAAGGCGCATTATTGTGATGAAAAAACTAAGAGTTATCGGCCCATAATTCCGGCCTCTTGAGACGACGACGACGTTTTGATAGTCAGAAATCATGGTTTCACAGACATTAACACGACGCTCTTTATCGAAAAAATTGAGTGCTTTTGGTACCAAACGAGACGCGTTTGAGGCCCAAGTTGTCTTTTAAAATCGATTAAATTGACCCAAATGATAAGTTGGTGATATCAACAAGGTCTCTAATTGTCACTCGACGATTTTTGAGCACGTCAAGCAAATTCTTGATTTGCTTGACGTGGTTCTCATCGGTAGATGTTGAAGGACGACCAGAACGTTCATCGTCCTCCACACGTTCTCTGCCTTCTTTAAACAATTCATACCAATTAAAAACACTTCCTCTGGATAGAGCATCATCACCAAATGACTTTTTTTTTATCATTTTGAACGTTTGGGAAGCCGTAAAACCATTTTTAAAACCAAATTTAATGTTGCTTGCTGAATTTTTTCACTCATGTTAAAAATCGAAGAATGCCCTTTTATTGTTGAACGAATGCAAGCGAATCTTATTAACTACTGATGCTGTGCTTTTAAAATTTGACATAGATAGCAGTTAAGGTTCTACCAACGTAACAAAAAAAAATTAATCCGATTTGGAAATGCCCGGGCAATTTAAATTTAAAAGTATTACTATTTTTTGATCACAGAGTACATAGAGAATACTACAAAAAAAATACTGAACTAGAACATATTTTTACGTTCTATAAAATGAGGAAGTTTCAACAAACAAAAGGTTTTTTATGTTTTATGTTTATATGGTTTTATTTAATAATGTAATCACTGTTTATGACGCTTCTTAAATAATCTAGATAAAATAAGTTAATAAAACTAAGTATTAAGCTTTTTTCTGTTATTGTGTACATTGAAAAAATGTCATAAAATAATAAATAACCTGTCAAGTGCAAGTTGAACTTGAATGTAAATTGATTGTTTTTAAAATAAAAAAGTATAAAATGATCAGTGACTTCATAAAACACATCCCAAATGAGTTTTCAACAAAGTTTTTTTCCGATCTTTAGTGAAAACTGATGACCTTGAATTTTTTTTTATACACCAGCTAAATTGTTAAAGGTAATGCACTCGTGATAATTTTCGTTCAATCTACACCCTGTAGAGTATATTCCAGAAATTTTTCAAAATTTTTTATTTAGTACTTTTCGAGATAAAGTGGGGGGACAGCGATTTTTCGCATTCTTTTAAAAATAATGCAAAGAAAATTGTTCGCAAATATTACATTATATATATTTTTGAACTCGTCTTTTTACAAGCTTTTATTTGACACCCCACTCGATGACCTGGCAAATTTTTTTTTTCACTTCCGATTTCACCCCCCAAAACTAACCCCTTAAGTTAAAATTTAACTTTTAAAACTACACGACCCTAATGAGGCCATCAATTAGTGGCAAATTTAAACTTTCTACGTAAAATAGTTTCGGAGAAAATTGGATGTAACAGACAGGCACACACACGGACAGACAGGCAGACAGACAGACAGACGGACGGACAGACGGACACCGAAGTGATCTTATAAGTGTTCCCTGCGGAACACTAAAAAACAACCGTTAGATAGAGCGACCTGAGCGAGAGAGACAGATAGACCCATAGAGACGAGTAAGTAGAAACTAGGGAAACGCAAATTTGATATTCTCCAATACAACACTTCTCGTGATGAGAGAACTAAAAAGACTGTCCTGAAAATTTGTATAGGTCAAATAGATAAGAAAACACTTCTGTTGACTTATATAGGTGTTTTAATAGTTCCAAAAATAAAATAACATTGTTTAAGCACTTCCTGCAACTCTGCCAAATTCTGGTTCGGCTTATTTCTTTCAAATTGTTTTATTTTCTCAAACGTCTTCTTAAAGATCTTTTTCGCTTCTTCCAAGTTATATTCGTGCAAATATTTAAGCTCCTCGGTTGGAATTACTTCATCCGACTTTTTTATTACAGGTAATGATTGGTACATTGGGTAGTTCTTTACGCAAGCCGTACAGGTGCAGGCGAAAAAATACTGTTTTTTCAGTTTAGCTTGCCTTTCGGATTTTGGCATTATCGCATGATGGTATCTTAAAAATAAAAATATTGGTAATTTACTTTATAGAAGAAAAAAAAAACCAGGATTTTTTAAACAATAACTGTATACATAAAACTACAATATATTTTCAAAAATATGAACCGATTTATACAGGTGTTATCAAAATTTGCCTCGATTGTTCTTGATATAGTTGCGTGCAAAAGTTTTGGGCCAAAAATATATTTGTGATTAACTGAGTTATAAAGAGAGAGAAGAAAAAAAAAGGTTTAGCATGTTTAAAAAAAAAGCACGTAAATCGGATAAGTGGTTCTTCAGTGATAAGCGCATAAACGGACAGACAGACAGAGAGACTTTGCATTTTATATATATCTTTTGCTACGTGATATTGTTCCATATTTAATAGTTTAGGCAGTGTATTGCAAGAGAACGCGCTAGCGGAAAAGTTTTTTTTCCAACTTAATTCACTATTATCGTCACTGCTTAGTCCTTATGTTACCTAACGTAATAAAATATAGCCTATAACCTGGCCAGAGAACATATGTATGTTTAAAAAAAAAAGCACGTAAATCGGATAAGTGGTTCTCCAGTGATAAGCGCACTAACGGACAGACATACAGAGAAAGAGACGTTGCATTTTATTTATTTATTTATTTATATATATATATATATATATATATATATATATATATATATATATATATATATATATATATATATTGTTAGTATAATTAAAGTAGGAGTATTTAGTTTTTTTCTCTTCTCCCTTTGTAACTCAATTAATCACAAAAATATTTTTGGCCCAAAACTTCTGCACGCAACTGTATGCATATTGGATACAATCATTTGCATGCATGATCCAAAATTTCAACCTTGTGGGTTCATTCGTTAGTTATAGCGAAGTACTATTTATCACTATTTTTCCACAGTTCCTCTTGAAATAAATTTTTCAAAAAAATATTTTTAAAGATTTAATAGTTTCATTATAAATGGGGCTGTTTCGCAGAGTAGCCGACAAAATATTTGGAGGGCCTTAACCTGTTCCTTAACAATGTAAGGCTCCCTTTAACTGACCAAGGACCAAAAACTGCGTACGACTATGGACTCCGAACTGAAATTGACTCACCAGGATCCATCCATTACCGAGATAGTGTTCGTTAATCCAAAAATGGTATATTCTAACCGTCACATTCTAAATAAAAAATGTCGTACATTAATTACTCTTTGCTCAGCTAATCCAAAACTCATGCCCCGACCCAAGCCTTTGCATATTTACATTAAAAAGCAATCGCACGTCTAACCTAACTAAGTTGGTTGGACCTGCTAATGAATTGGTCTAATGTACAGTGTTGTCAGACTTTCAAATTTCAAAACAGAAATTCCTTGATTATTCGATTTCTCAATACCATTAGAAGCCTAATCAAATGAAGTGCATAGTTTAGGTCACATAGAAGAAAGTATATAACTATATATTTAATAGTAAGGGCTGAATATTTTCTGAATTTGTACTTTAATAACTTATATATAATCATATGAAACTAGCTATTAAAATGAGAAATATAACTGGCAACCTCGGTATACATACAAGGAAGATTTTAGTACAGGAAAATAGGCGACCATCCTAGGTTTTCTTAGCGGTGTTTTACGGAAGCAGGCGTCTTCCATAATACAGCGTTGCAATTTACTATACTGTTTTCTACTTGTTCTCACCAAAATCAACGAAATTTTAAATGGACAATTGATTTGGCGGAAGAGATTTTATGAATAACATGGTATGTCTCCTTTTGGATTTAAAATGTGTTTGCTCCGGCCGATATGTGGTTTGACAGGAGGTGATAACTCAAGGGCTTAGGTGATTTAATATAGAACATGGGCGTTCTCTGTACTATCTAGCAAAACTGTTAATAGTCGAAAACCTGTCAATTTATACAAAAAACTAAGATTTGTCCCAGTTTCCTTGGCTATCGTTGTGTGTGTCGCTTGTTGTCTCCTCTCTCTGTCCTCATAAAAAAAAAAACCGTAAAAATAAATATCGGCATAGCCTATAACCTATTATGAAACACCATGAATAGTTCTGGTGATAGATCATTATGATTTTGAATCACTCTGTAAATCCTAGGTTTAGAAAGAAAAATAACATGCAAAACATCTACCTAAACTCATAATAATGCTTATAAATAACTTTTAAACATAAACTTTTGGTTCGTTAAACTTTAGAGGTTGAAAATTGTATATATTAATGTGTATGTTTTAAAACAACACAAGAGGTAATTGAGAAATATATTTTTTACGAGGGCTATTTTAACAATGATGATGTTCAATATCCATATTGCTTACCCATAATTGTCAAAGCATTGTTCCCGTTTTTTAATACTTTCAATGGCAATGGCAATGGTGGTAGATCCATAGGAATATCTGGTTATATTTGGACAACAGGAGTGATTAAACATACTTAAAAAGGAAAAAGCTCCAGCTCCTATTTCTTGTTGTTCCAAAACTTTGTCAGATGATTTTATTTCAGTAATCTATGAAAATAATTTAATAAATGATATTGAAATGAGTTATTTCATGGAACATACACTACTTTCTTCCTCAATTCGAACATACTTAAACTTTTATTAATGTTTCATTTACCAGTCCCTTCGGACGCCTGTTAACAATGTTGTCAAGTGTTATTTTTTTTCTTGTAGAAATGTGATCTTTAGACAACTAGTATTTACTTAAAATAAACTGATTTTTAAGTAAAAATTACAAAAATCTATTATAAAATATAAAATATCAGTAGTTAATGTTATCTGATTAATAACTACGAGGGTAAATCAAATACAAACCGGAATTATTTTTAAAAAAATATATTTCTACAATAATGAAAAAAAAACTTATTTTTCTACATAGTTTCCCCTATTCAAAACACATTTTTCCCACCAGAAGGAAGTTTTTTTCATATCGTCATCGTAAATTGGGTCGCAGCAGGAATCAATTGGGTTCGAACGATTCTACTCTGTCATTTTCGAAATGCTTTCCTTACAACATTTATTTCGAAGGGGACAAATCCGGGCTGTTGGGCGGGTACTCCAAGGGTTTCCAGAGCATTTGTTCCAGTTTTTGTTGCGTCAGTGCAGCTGTGTGGAGCCGAACGTTGTCGTGAAGCTGTTTCATACTCTGAATGGGTATGTCTCGCCTTGTTGTTGATTAGCGAGTTTAACCTGATCGAAGAATTGGCAGTAGTAGGCAGCGTTAATGGTACGTGGCTCATGGAGTAAATCAATGAGTAATACGCCCCAGCAATCCCAAAAGAAGGTCATGAGAACTTTCCCAGCAGAGAGCCTCGTTTTCGCCTTCAGAGGTTTCTTTGGGTTTTGTTCACTCCGTTCTTGCCCTCTTGGATTCAGGAGAGTAGTGATGTACCCATGTCTCGCCACAGGTAACCAGGGGCGTTAAAAATTTTTCTTCGTCTGCTTGATATCGAGCTAAAAGCCTTTCACAAGTTCCGAGAAGGGTTTCTTTGTGTGTGTCTGTCAGTAAGCGAGCAACACACCTTGCCACTCATTCCGCACACCTAAGTCATTCTTGATAATTTTTTGTGTACTTCCGAATAGCACTCCAACCTCTGACGCGATTTCAGAACTTGACAGGCGCCTGTCACCACCATTAACCTGTCGAATTGCATTAATGTTCGAATCTGTGATGCTGGTCCGAGGTCGGCGAGAATAACTCAGATTTTCCATCGTTTTGCGATCACAGGAAAATTTCTTATCCTAGATATGATCCTAGAATACGCAACATTAACTTATATAGGCCCAACAACTGAAAAAATAGCTAAATACAGAAGAAACAGAAAACAGAACGCAACAATCACATACAGTACAAATAACAACTTAAACAAACATATTCTTCTTCTTCTTCTGTTCCTTTGGCCCATGAGGGCGTCGGCCTTTCCTTGTTCATTCTTCCATCCATCTCTTCCAGTTTTTCCGGTCACCGGCCAGCATCTTCATTTCATTTAGTGTTTTTCTCTTTCTCCTTCCTATCTCCTCCACCTATTGTATCAATCTCTTTCTCGGTCTCCCTGTCCTCTTCCTCCCTCCCGAGATTGCTTCCATTGTTTTTTTCACCAACCTCTTGTTGTCCATTCCAACCAGTTCAATATTTTTTTGTTTTTCCTCCCTTCTATGTATTCTTGATTTAGTTGCTGCCTGATGCCCTCATTTCTTATTCTATCCATCCTAGAATTGGATTATGGAAAGCTTCTTTTTACCGAACTGTTTCGTCAGTCTGTGCAAAATTTCAAAAGGTTTTACATTTTCTAACGTTAAAAACTTGATAATAATGTGTTGCTCAATCGATAGTAGTACCTCCTAGTATGACAAAATCGATCGAGAGAGTCGATTGAGTGGTCTTCTTCCACTCCTGACACACCTATTAAACTAATAATGAGAGGACCAGGCGATCAGATTACCTCACTAGAGTTGAAAGAAGAATTCCAGATTCAAAAACTCTACTTTATTTTGCGGTTGACGTAAATAGTCCAGTCTGTGCTCCTATGAGTATGTTTATCTATGGCTGACAGTTCTCTAAGTTGGAACAACCTACGCCAATTTTTCTTTAGAAGTTTAGTCTTTACGGCCTAACTAGTTAAAAGTTTGGCCATTTTGTAAACTTAATAAAGAACGTTATAGTACTTATTTTACGTAAAAAGTAATTTCTACAGTTTAAATCATGTTTATGATCTTCCTAATATTTTCCTGTAATATAGCAGTTAGTGATTAAAAAATAAATCTTGGATCTCGGTACACTACGTGCTTATGTCCATAATGCCATAATATAAAAGTTAACAATTTTTTTACCGAAAATGTGGTAATTATTATTTTTTTTTTAAATTTTTTCTTTGAATTGTTGTGGCTGTTACTTGATAGAAATTCATAACGAATGTAATGAAAGACTAATTTTGTCAAATTTCCACTTTATTTAGTTTCACTGAAACTGTATGACGCGTTTCGCTATACTATAGCTTCGTCTGATACAAAATGATATTTGAATATTAGTGTTTTTACATTTATTCAAATACCCTAAAGTAGATAGGTAATAAAATTAATACTATATGCTAATGAATATTGTTGGGAAATTCATTCTGAATACTAATTGTATAAATTGAGTAAAGGTGAGTTACCATGGGCCAGAGAGGTATCTTTTTGTTCGTTTAAGATGATGTCTGAATTTTTAATTCCATTTATTTCTAAATTTTCTAATAGGTTTAATTTTACGCCTTTGTTTTGTATGTGTAGAATTTTAAATTTATCGTCAAAAAGATGATTTGATTCTGTTAAATGACGCTGAGTCAGTTTTGTTTTTTAAATAGCTTCTTTTATGTTCTGAAATCCGAGTTTCGAATGAGCGACCTGTCTGACCTATGTAACTTTTATGACAAGAACCACAATTCAACTGATACACTCCAGATTTTTTTGATCTATTTTGTTTTCCCTTAGCGTTTTTAATGAATTCTCCTAAGGAGTTGTTTGTTCTAAAACCTATGTTGTTATTATATTTTTTTCCTGTGTTTTCTTTCTTGGGGTATACTGAAGAAATAGCTTTATTTTTTAATTTTTTGTTTAGAATTGAGTCTATGGTGTCAGGAGAATATCCGTTGTTAACAGCAATTTCTTTTATTAGATTTAATTCTTTATTAAAATCATCTACAGATAAGGGGACACTTACAAGTCTATGCAACATCCTGTGGTAAGCTGCCAATTTGTGTTGTAGGGGTGAGCTGATTTTATGTTTATTGTAGTATCTGTATGTGAGGGTTTGTGAAAAATAGAGAATTTGTGTTTGTCGTAATGTCTCGTTATCGTTAAGTCAAGAAAATTAATTTTATTGTCGACTTCTTGTTCCATAGTGAATTTAATATTTTTATGTATTGAGTTTATATAGTTAAAAACATTGTCAAGTTGACGCTCTGTACTATTAAAACAAGCAAAGATGTCGTCTACATATCGGTACCAATACAAAAATGATTTGCTAAATTCTTGTCGATGTATTTGTTTTTCTAGGTTATCCATGAATATTTCTGTTAAAGTGGACTACCCATTATGAGACCCTCAGAACTATTATAAAACGTATTATTAAAGTAAAAATAATTTTGATTGAGGCTCACGTTTAATAAATTTAGTATGTCTTGTTGTATAACGATATTAACTTTATTTTTGATTAGGAATGTTTTTATGATTTTTACTGTTTCATCCGGGGGTGCAATTAATATTCAGCAATTCCCAGCAATATTCATTAGCATATAGTATTAATTTTATTACCTATCTACCTTAGGGTATTGGTACGAGACTGGTTTGAAAAGTCCGTGCAAAGTCCGAGAGATGGCACCGCTGGCGCGTATCGAGGTCATGTTTAGTTAGTAGCATCTTTTGAATGAACGCACACCAAGTTTCAACCATATTGGTCTATTTCTTTGTGTTTGGCATTCGTGTGAATCAAGGAAGTCGAGTGATTTTCAAGAAATGGACGAAAAAGAATTTCGTGTGGTGATTAAACATTACTTTATGAAAGGCAAAACGCCTCAGGAGACTAAAGAGAAGCTTGATAAACATTATGGTGACTCTGCACCTTCGAACAGTTTATAAGTGGTTTCAAAATTTTCGGGGGCGACTGTCTTTTGGAATTCGCAAGAGATAATCCTCATCGACTATCTGGAAAAGGGTAAAACTATTACAGGTGAATATTATTCATCGTTATTGGACCGTTTGAAAACCGAGCTGCAAGAAAAACGCCCGCGATTGGCCCACAAGAAAGTCCTTTTCCATCACGACAACGCACCAGCAGACACCTCAGCAGTTGTGGTCGCAAAATTAATGGAAATAGGATTCCAACTCGTTTCACATCCCCCCTATTCTCCAGACTTGACTCCCTCGGAATACCATTTGTTCCCCAATTTGAAGAAATGGCTGTCGGGACAAAGATTTTATTCAAACGAGGAGGTGATTGCAGACACTAATGGATATTTTGCAGACTGGGACAAATCCTATTATTCGGAAGGGATCAACAAACTAGAACATCGTTGGACGAAGTGTATAAGCCTAAAAGGAGACTATGTCGAAAAATAAAAAAGGTTGACCCAAACACATAAGTAGTTTTTATTTTTGCACGGACTTTTCAAACCAGCCTCGTATAAATGTAACAACACTAATATTCAAATATCATTTTGTATCAGACGAACCTATAGTATAGCGAAACGCGTCATACAGGTTCAGTGAAAGTAAATAAAGTGGAAATTTGACAAAATCAGTCTTTCATTACATTCGTGGTAATTATTGTCTTCAGATTGAAAAGTGTTGGTGTATACTCTCTTCTTTAGTAAATATTTTATTTTTAAAACACTGATTTTCAAATGTAGTCTGTTTCGGCCACATCAGGTGCATTTTTAAACTAAACAGGTCAAATTCACTAACTTGTTATAACATATAATAACAAACTTTTGATTTTACAGATAGCAACATTGCAACAGTTCAAATTATTGTCAAAATACGAGTAGATTGTTTTTGATGTGTCTATTTACTGCAACCATTATCGTAAATGTTGGAGGACAAATATTTAAAAACAATTAGGTCATCGATTTGACTTCCCTTTATATTTCAATGTTACTTACCTCGTGGAAATTACACGGTCCAGTTTGCATATGAAACAGTAGCAATTCTTTGAAAATTTTCTGATACATGACATTGTTGTCGTTGAAAAACTTCGTGCTGTTTTTTATCAAATGAAAAATAACGGCTGCCGTTATTGCCCTGTTGAATAAATCCGAAACAGATCTGCTATTTGTATTTGAAACTAAATTGTGAATTTCGTCATATCTGAAAGAGGTAATTAAAGTTTCGTTAAAAACGACAACGCATGGGTTACTGATATGTAAAAATAAGTCTAAGATCCTAAACAGCTATTTTCGATTTTCTAATATAGTATATGTCACTTATTGGTACTATATAGCGTGAAAAGTCCCGGGATTTTCCGAAAAAAACATATGATTTTCAGCTAGTGTCAACACTCAGAAGATTCGTGTAAAATTTTTATAATATTTTACCTATAAGTTTGTGAGTTACAGCTATTTGTGATGCTACTTTTAATTTTTTCAAAACGATAGAATAAAAAGAGTATCGTATGTGGATTAAACAACATGGGAAAAAACAGCCAGAACCCAAGAATGGCCTTGAGAAGTGTTATGACCCATCTGCTTCGTCGAAAGCAACTATTTGTCGATGGTTTAGTGAAATTAAATGCGATCGTATAAGTACCGGTGATGTATCACGTGCTTTAGTTTTTGAGCCCTTTGGCTCAAAGTTAACTAAGCATTTCGGGAAAACATTTTTTCGTCCTTGTCTGACACGTGTTCTCTCGAACCACGTTCTGGCAGATCATCAATATTTTTAATTGTTTCTTTTTATCGTCATAGTAAACATAAAACACACTAGCGACACTCCGACTCGGCACCTTTGATCTCAAGGGGTTTAAGTTTGTAATGATCACATGACTTGTCGTCATATTGCTCGTATAATGAGCGCGAGTTTTTGAAATACAGTGAAGTGTGCTTATAACGAACGCGTTTGTAGCGAATTTCCGGTTAAAACGAACTATTTTATAATGCATGAAAACACATAAGACTAATGCAGATTTTTATCGTTTATAACGAACCCGGTTATAATGAACTGTGCTCGATGTCGCGCGACTTGATCTAGGGAATTCACCGAAACTCGCTGGGAACCCCTATTCTACTTGTTTCCGCCGCGTCGCTGGTTCGAGCAGTATTATTTTCAATTCACTTGTTGTGTTAAGCGGTTCTAATGCATATTTGATCAAAGTAGCAAAGTGAATGTTTAAGTTTACTTTAAAAGACTAACACGATATTATAAGGAAAATAGAAAATGGAGTTAAACAAAGTGATGTATGCAAACAGTTGAATTTAACTAAATCTACGGTTTTTACTATAAGGAAGAAAAGGCAAGAAATCTTATCAATCTATGATAAAAGAAACTTTAGTTGTAAAAAAGTAAGAAAATCTACACATGACCAAGTCGATACTTTACAAGAGAACGCTAGTGAATTGGGAAGGAAAATAGAGAATACCGAGTTTAACTGTTCTAGAAGTTGGATTGAACGATTTAAAAAGCGACATAATATTAGTGGGGGTAAGATAGTAGGAGAAACTGTTGTTGATCAGTGGTTGGCCAATGTATGGCCGAAAATTCGAGAAAGTTATGAATATGTGGACATTTTTAATGCGGGTAAAACGGTTTTGTTTTACAAGATGACGCCTGATAAGACATTAGTTTGTCAGAGAGAATTGTGTTGGTGGAAAATTATCAAAAGTATTACTGTGTTGGTAACTGCAAATATGTCTGGAATCCCAGGTATTTTAAAAACAAACATTTACCAGTAAAGTACAAATCACACGGTAAAGCCTAGATGACATCAAAAATTTTTAAAAACGAAATGGGACAAAGAATTAAAATTCACAAACAGAAAAATATTACTTTTGCCAACTGTCCAGCGCACCCTGAAGTTGATCTACAGCAAATAAAATTGGTTTTTATGCCTCAAAACACAAGTGCAAAGCTCCAGCCTATGGATCAAGGTGTGATACATTCTTTAAAATGTCATTATAGAAAGATTTTACTTATGAAAATGTTAGAGACGATCGATAAAGGTAACATTTTTTCTGTAACTCTCTTGGACACTATAAACTTTATCCATATGGCTTGGCAAAGAGTCAGTAGAGAAACCATTGCAAACTGTTTTAAACTTGGCGGATTTTTAAGGAAGGAATGTAGATATGACTCAGATGATGAGCTACCGTTGACTTGGATTGAAAAACATCGAGAAGATCCTACTGATTGTCTAGAATTTGTACAGTACAGTAGAGTGGATATCGAGATTAAAAAGATGTTTAATCACCTTAATTTTGAAGAATATGTATGTGCTGATAATGAATTAATGACGAGAGAAATATTAACTGATGATCAAATTGTGACATCAGTGACTTGTGGAAAGATTTTAAGCTATAACGGCGACGAAGACGAAATATTTATGTTCAAGGGGTTCAAGTTTGTAATGATCACATGACCTGTCGTCATATTACTGGTATGATGACAGCGAGTTTTTGAAATATTAAAATTCCTTCTTTCAAGAAAAATCCGATTCTGTAGAATAAAAATAAATTTTGCTAATTGAAAGGAAGACAAAATAGTAATCAAGTTCTTATTAAAACAGATATACAAAAAAACAGGGAAAAAGGCAAAAAATACAAGGAAAAAATACATTTGGCTTCAACGCTTTTTGCACGTTATTCATTTAAATATCTCATTGTTGAATTTATATTTCTTAACTATTAGAGATATTGTCCCCCCGGGGAATGTTTATTTTGAGAATATATCTCTGCACACCTTCAGCTTCGTGCGTATAATGTTAACAATCATGCTCCTTATATTTCAGCGAATCCTAGTAATCTGGAGAGATTGAAAATAATTATAATTATCATTTTAAGATGAGATCGTCTTTCTTCTGAACATAAAAATGAAGTAAACACACTTTTTGCTTCATTTTATCATTAGTTAACTCTAGTATAATAATTCTCATACAACTAATGACTTTTCGTGCCTATATGCTACTTATATAAAAAAAAACCGGTCAAGTGCAAGTTGAACTTGCACAATTAGTGTTCCGTACGTTAATTGCTTTTAAAATAAAAAATTTTGTTACGATGGTATAAAATGATCAGTAACTTCACAAAACACACCCCAAATGAGTTTTCAACAAAGTTTGTTTCCAATCTTTACTGAAAACTGATGACCTTGAAATTTTTGTTTTTTTTTATATACCAGATAAATTATTAAAGGTAATGCACTCGTGATAATTTTCGTTCAATCTATACTCCGTGGAGAATATTCCAGAATTTTTTCAAAATTTTTTGATCAGTACTTTTCGAGATGAGATAGGGGAACAGCGATTTTTCGCGATTTTTTAAAAATAATTCAAAGAAAAGTGTGCGCAAGTATTACAATATATATATATATATATATATATATATATATATATATATATATATATATATATGTATATATATAATATATACATATATATATATATATATATATATATATATATATATATATATATATATATATATATATATGTATATATATATATATATATATATATATATATATAGATATAATATATATATATATATATATATATATATATATATATATATATATATATATATATATATATATATTACTAGTGTTTTCACAAGCTTTCATTTGACACCACACTCGATGACATAGTAAAAAATTTTTTTTTCACTTCCGATTTCACCCCTCAAAACTAACCCCTTAAGTCAAAACTTAACTTTCAAAACTACACGGCTATATTAGTACCAAATTTCAACTTTCTATGTCAAATAGTTTCGGAGAAAATCGGGTGTGACAGACAGACAGACACCGAAGTGATCTTATAAGTGTTCCGTAGGGAACACTAAAAATTAAATCCATGCACTGATTTATTCAAACTTATTCGTGCTGGAGAATTACTACTTTTACATGCCCAGATTAAGTTTTGAAAGTGTGGTTCGCGAATTTTAGCAAATAATATAACTTAACTCTAGCAAACAATTTTAATGTGAGAGGTAGTCTTTATATAATATATTGTAAAACAGAAATAAAGAATTATGAATATATTACCTTTTAAGATCTTTGGAAAATCTAAAAAAAATACTTCCTTTGGAGATACCACATATATTTTTACAAGTACTCACCGCACAACAAAAACTTCCTCTTGACATCTTTTTAGTGTTCCGTACGGAACACTTATAAGATCACTTCGGTGTCTGTCCGTCTGTTTGTCCGTATGTCCGTCTGTCACACCCGATTTTTTCCGAAACTATTTGTCATAGAAAGTTGAAATTTGGTAATAATATAGGAATTGATGGCCTCATCAGAGCCATGTAGTTTTGAAAGTTAAATTTTGACTTAAGGGGTTAGTTTTGGGGGGTGAAATTGGAAGTGGAGAAAAATTTTTTTGACTAGGTAATCGAGTGTGGTGTCAAATGAAAGCTTGTGAAAACACGAGTAAAAAATATATATAAAATGTAATACTTGCGCGCACTTTTCTTTGTATTATTTTTAAAAAATCGCGAAAAATCGCTGTCTACCCGCCTTATTTTTTTAAAAATAATACATAGAAAAGTGCGCGAAAGTATTACTTCATATATATATTTTTTACTCGTGTTTTCACAAGCTTTCATTTGACACCACACTCGATGACCTAGTAAAAAAATTTTTTTTTCACTTCCGATTTCACCCCCCAAAACTAACCCCTTAAGTCAAAATTTAACTCTTAAAACTACACGGCTCTGATGAGGCCATCAATTCCTATATTATTACCAAATTTCAACTTTCTATGTCAAATAGTTTCGGAGAAAATCGGGTGTGACAGACAGACAAACAACAGACACACGAAGTGATCTTATAAGTGTTCCGTACGGAACACTAAGAAAAATATTCTTGATAAAAAGTTCTGCATCACATGGAAAACCATAATCAAGCATCAAAAGTTTAAAATATTTGATGGTATACAGGGCAAATAAAAAAAATGATATAATGAAGAGTAAAGTGTGTTTAAATTGAAATACAGAGCAAAATATTAATAGAAAATGTTAACAGGAACTAAAAAATAATGTTCTCGTCTAGATTTGTGGCCTTCCTAGTTAAAATTCATAAAAACTTCAGTAAACACGTCAGTAACTGTTAGATTATTTATTGAATAAAAGAAAATGAATTTACTACAAATTTTAGGCTGAAAATAAATGAATGTCAGTAAACTTCAAAGCTAACGTCAGTCTGTATTTGCAATAATTAGAAATGCCAGTAAAATGGAGTGTTAAAGATAAAATTGAAATTGTACTCATAGTTGGAGATAATTATAAAACTTTTAGAGAAGCAGCAGAAATCTTTAATAATGGACACCCTGATAAAATTGTACACTTCACAACTGTATTCAGTTCAAGATTTATGGAAGTGTCGAAAATAAATTTAAAAAGAAACTGTCGGTAGTAGAAAAGCTAAAAGATTCACTTCGGAAAAGATCAGCTTTATTGAATGTGAGTAAAACTACAGTTGCGAGAATTTTAAGATCAAATAAATATAAACCATACAAACTCCAATTTACCCATAATTTAAAAGCAGGAGATTTTGAACGAAGATTTGAATTTTGTGCTTGGTTTCAAGGAGAGTTGGAAGATAACAGATTTATGGCAAGACAAATACTTTTCCCTGACGAAGAGATATTTACGTCTAAGGGACACTAACTTCTCAAAAATATCACTGGTGGAGAGATGTTAATCCTAACTTCAATATCCAAACGTGAGATAAATTCTCGTTTAAAACTAACGCATGGTGTGGAATTTTTAAAGATAAAATAGTTGGACCATTCTTTTTTCGAAATACAGTAGAACCCCGATTAACCGAGTCGCGATTATCCAAGCTCCGGATTAACCGAGCCAATCTAAGAACCTCATTATCCGAGGTACGCGCGTCTATGCTGCGTATTAACCGAGCTTCTAAAATATGTATGTACATATTTCCATTTAAAATCGTCGGGGCCTTCGAGGAATCCCCCTGGCCCGTGTGAGGGGTTCCCCTATTTATGTTTTTGGACTCTTTCAGCACGTAAATTTGCGTGAATGCAGTGCGTTATAGCGTTTACTACGGAGAAGTACGAGTATACACACATAATTTATTTGGTTGGAGTTCTGGGAATTAAGGGTAATTATTACGAACTGCTTTGTTTGAATTTTTGTTTGTCCTATTGAAGAAAAATTAAAAGCCAACCGAAGAATTGAAGCAGGACAGACAATTTAAGTTTCTGCACGAGATTATGGAGTAGGTGAGGTAACAGTTGGAGATTGGAAAATAAACCGCACAAAAATAGAAGAGTGGTGTATAAATCAAGCCTCCTCGTCTTCAGGAAGAAAATCAATGAAAACCGGCGACTATGAAAAGGTTAACGAAGCTTTATTCATGTGGTTTAACCAACAGAGATCAAAAGGTGTGCCTCTGTCAGGTCCAATTTTACAACAGAAAGCAATAATGATTAGTAGGCAATTCCCAGAGATAGATCAGTTTACCGCCAGTTCTGACTTGGCTGGAAAAAAAACGGTACGGTGTACGACAACTAACTGTATGTGGTGAAAAACTTTCTGCTGATGTGTCATCAACTGAGAAGTTTAAACAGAAGTTTAAAAAGCAAATCGAAGATTGTGGATACACATGTGATCAAATTTACAACTGTGACGAAACTGGTCTGAATTATAAAATGCTTCCATCAAAAACATTGGCATCTCGACAGGAAAAATCAGCTCCTGGGCACAAACGAAATAAGGAAAGATTAACTATAATGGTATGTTCCAATGCATCTGGCAAGCACAAAATCCCACTGATGGTGATTGGCAAGTCTGCACGTCCAAGAGCTTTAAAAGACATCTTACCCAAAGCCCTACCAGTCTATTACAAAAGTCAGAAAAGCGCATGGATCGATGCGACCTTATCTACTAACTGGTTTGAAGAAGAGTTCGTGCCATCTGTGACTAAATTTTTGAACAGAAACCGTCTTCCTATTAAAGCAATTTTGTTAATGGATAATGCCCCCTCTCACCCTGGAGGACTTCAAGTGGGCGAAATTGTTCTAAAATTTTTTCCTCCAAATGTAACCAGCATAATGCAACCAATGGATCAAAACATTAAAAAAAATTATAGGCGTTTATATCTTGAACATCTGTTAGAATACACCACTATTCGAAAATCTTGGTCAAAAGTTATTGATTTTGAGGACTATAATGACAGTGAAGATGATACTCCATTAAATGAATTAGCTTTGAAATTGAGAAGCCATGGAGAAATGTCCTGTTCAAATTTTGACAGCGAGATAGAAGAAAAAAAAAAGTTTATTTGAATTAATGCAAAAATTAAAAGGTTGCGAAAATGTGACAAGAGAAGATGTTGTTGAATGGATTACAGCAGATGATTTAGAAGAAGAAATGAGTATTTAAGAAATAACGAATGCCTTTCAGGAAACCGAAAAATCAGATGACGTTGACGATGACGAAGCGGCGGTGGATGAACAGTCTGCCACTAAGATCTCTCATCAAGAAGGTTTTGCTTCTTTGGAAAAAGTTTTGAGGTATATCGAACAACAACCAGAGGCAACCCCAGCGGATTTGCTTCTTCTTAATAGATGGAGAAACATTGCAGCGAACAAAAGAAGATGCAATATCAAACAGAAGCGCCTAGATACCTATTTCACTGTTTTATAATGTATGTACCTAAAAACGTTAATACATCGGTTTAAAGTATTGGTGTTTATTTTTTGAATGAATAAAAAACAAATCCGGATTATCCGAGTTTTCAGTTATCTGAGGAGGGTGCCCCCCCCCACGTTACCTCTGATAACCGGGGTTCTACTGTAATATGAATGTTGAACGTTACCTATAATTTTTAAATAATGAGTTCCCTGAGTTTCTTAATCGGCTACCAATAACTGATAGGTAGTATATGGTACCAACATGATAGTGTATCATGTCACAGTACGAGAAATGTTCGAGATTATCTCCTCCAGATTTTTAACGGTAGAGTAATAGGGAGGCATATGTAGTTTACCTGGCTCCCAAGGTCTCCGGACCTCACCCCTCTAGACTTATTTTTATGGGGCTACTTAAAAGGACTGACCTAATTAGAGATGTAATAAAAGATTTTTCTCAAAGAACAATCACCTGTTTAGAAAGAGACGGTGGATACATTGAAGCACTTGTGACATAAAGTTAGAATTAATCCATATGTTTAGTTGTTATGTTATGCTGGATGTTCCCGTGCCAGTGAGACAACAGGTTGGTCGAAGTGGCCAGAATATTGCTGCCGTTCAAGCGTCCATCTCAAACGAACCAAAACAGTCGATTTCATGGCGTTCTCAAGAATTGGGCATCGCTCAGACCACACTATGGCGAATTTTGCGAAAGGATCTTGGCCTGCACCCTTATAAGTTAAAGTTAACTCAAGAACTAAAGCCACTCGATCATATGAAACGACGTACGTTCTCGAATTGGGCTCTTGTTGGAAGAAGATGACCAATTTCATCGCAAAATCATCTTTAGTGATGAAGCGCATTTTTGGATAAACGGCTTCGTCAACAAACAGAATATGCGTTATTGGTCAGGTGAAAACCCTCATGTGCTTGAAGAAACATCACTTCATCCACAAAAAATTACTGTTTGGTGCGGTTTTCATGCCGGTGGTGTCATTGGGCCGTTCTTTTTCGTTGATGAAAATAACCGTCACGTTACAGTCAATGGAGATCGCTACAGAGGCATGTTGCAACGTTATTTCTTTGATCAATTGCATGAGCTAGACATTAATGATATGTGGTTTCAACAAGACGGCGCCACAAGCCACACAGCGGGTGTAACAATCTAAATTCGGTGAACGTGTTATATCGAGAAATGGTCCCGTCGAATGGCCGCCTAGATCGTGTGATTTAACACCTCTAGACTTCTTTTTATGGGGGTACGTTAAATCATTGGTCTATGCTAACAAGCCTGCGTCGTTAGAGGAGCTCAGAGCCAATATTGAAAGAGAGATAGCGGCCGTTTCCGTCGAAATGTGTGGCCGAGTCATCGAAAATTGGGTTCAACGAATCGACCGCTGCAAACGTGCCCGTGGTGGACATATGAATGAAGTCGAATTTCATACATAAATGTTTTGATTGTACTTCAAGCCGATAGTAAAATTTTCGAAATGTCTCAAATGGGTTGCGTTTTATTTCAAAAAAAAGTTGTCAAGTCCTTAATGGAAGACCCGATACATAGTAATTAAGTAATGTTGCAATTTCAAAATAAAATGGTATTAACACAAATTTATTATGGATGTAATTATTGCAAAGCAGATAAAAAGGTTATCAAGTTTTTAACAAAAATATGATACAATCAAAATCAGTGCAATAGTTTTTAATTAATTTCGTTTTCCTTTATACAATAAATAATCCGACAATTACTAACGTGTTTACTGGAGTTTTTTCGAATTTTTAACTAGAAAGGCCACAAATCTAAACGTGAGCATAATTTTTTAGTTCCTATTAATATTTTCAAATAATATTTTGCTCTGTATTTAAATTTAAACACACTTTACTGATTTATAAAGAAATCATTATTTTTTATTTTCCCTGTATACCATCAAATATTTTAAACTTTTGATACTTGATTCTGGATTTCCATGTGATGCGGAACTTTTTATCAAGAATAAATTTTATTTGTAATACGAGGCTGGTTTGAAAAGTCCGTGCAAAGTCCGAGAGATGGCACCACCGGCGCGTATCGAGGTCATGTTTAGTTAGTAGCATCTCTTGAATTAACGCACACCAAGTTTCAGCCATATTGGTCTATTTCTTTGTGTTTGGCATTCGTGTGAATCAAGGAAGTCGAGTGATTTTCAAGAAATGGACGAAAAAGAATTTCGTGTTGTGATTAAACATTACTTTATGAAAGGCAAAACGCCTCAGGAGACTAAAGAGAAGCTTGATAAACATTATGGTGACTCTGGACCTTCGATTAGAACAGTTTATAAGTGGTTTCAAAATTTTCGGACTGGCCATAGGGGCACAAGTGACGCTGAACGTTCTGGACGGCCTGTGGAGGTTACGACTCCAGAAATCATTGATCAAATCCATGATATGGTGATGGATGACAGAAGAGTTAAGGTGCGTGAGATTGCTAGTGCTGTGGGCATCTCGATTGAACGGGTACATAATATTTTGCATAAACATTTGGACATGAGAAAGTTATCCGCAAGATGGGTGCCGCGATTGCTCACGCTTGACCAAAAACGGAATCGTGTGAAGTGTTGCAAGGATGGTTTGCAGCTGTTCCAGAAGAATCCGGAGGACTTTAAGCGTCGTTTCGTCACTGTGGATGAAACATGGATACATTACTATACTCCTAAGACCAAACAACAATCTAAACAATGGGTTACCAAGGGGGAATCTGCATCAAAAAAGGCGAAGACCGTTCCTTCGGCCGGAAAGGTTATGGCGACTGTCTTTTGGGATTCGCAAGGGATAATCCTCATCGACTATCTGGAAAAGGGTAAAACTATTACAGGTGAATATTATTCATCGTTATTGGACCGTTTGAAAACCGAGCTGCAAGAAAAAACACCCGCGATTGGCCCACAAGAAAGTCCTTTTCCATCACGACAACGCACCAGCACACACCTCAGCAGTTGTGGTTGCAAAATTAATGGAAATAGGATTCCAACTCGTTTCACATCCCCCCTATTCTCCAGACTTGGCTCCCTCGGACTACTATTTGTTCCCCAATTTGAAGAAATGGCTGGCGGGACAAAGATTTTATTCAAACGAGGAGGTGATTGCAGACACTAATGGATATTTTGCAGACTTGGACAAATCCTATTATTCGGAAGGGATCAACAAACTAGAACATCGTTGGACGAAGTGTATAAGCCTAAAAGGAGATTATGTCGAAAAATAAAAAAGGTTTACCCCAAACACATAAGTAGTTTTTATTTTTGCACGGACTTTTCAAACCAGCCTCATATGTAAGATAAATTTTTTCTCCATTTGTATAAAACTTTTTGGAACACACTGTAGTAACGTAAATTTCTTACAACTACATTGAATATATGAAGTTAATTTTGTATTCACAATCCACCATTTTTATTCAGTTTAAATATCTTGCACAGTACCTATCGCTCCTATATGTTCCATCTTCATCGATCACGCCTTTATCCAATGTATCATACTTATCCCTTATTAAAATAGCTAATTTCATAGGTAACAGCTTAAGTTTATCTAACTCCATCCTTTTCACAGTTAAAAGAATGGGACATTCGTACTGGTGATAAGCAATGGCTTCATTTTGGCATTTATCGCTACAATACAGAGTCTGAGTGCAATCTGGACATGGTATTAAAGTGTAGCACAAGTTTAAACAGTGGTGACAATGGATGAAAAATTGCTCTAAAATAAAAAAAAAAACACTTTAATATCTCCAGATACAGTTTATCTGCAAATCTAACACTGCACTTGTGTAAATACAGGAAACTTACACTCTTACCTATTAAAATTTGACAAAAGGGTTTCTCTATTGCAACAACCTCTCCTGGCTCAATATCTCTAGTAGCAACAATATGACGCCCTGCCACTTCCGAATTTTCAATTTTAATTGAGTCAGACGCGCACTGAATGTTGGAATTTCTATTTTCGAGTGGAATAGACGGAACTGGAGTAAAAAATGAAACTGGAATTTGAGTAGATAAAAGATCTGTTGCCTTCGATTGACGAGCTAATAATTTCGGTTGGAGGTTTTCGGGATATTTATTTTTTAGTGCTTGATCTATATCCTAAAACAGAAAAATTAATACTGAGCACGCTTAAAAACTATCTGTCAAAAAATGTGTCTCCGTGCCTGTGCAATTTTTTAATAAATAAAATGTAATATAAAATTATTGTTTCTTGTATTATTTTTAACAAGTATTAATGAGTTTTTAATTTAAATAGAACCCGCTAGCAGATATTCCTCTTCTCGCTTTATTTGACTTTGTTTTATGGGTTTTAAGATTATTAAGAGGGTGAATTTCTATGAAATGGCAGGAGATTCTGTTAGCTCTGTAGCCAAAGGTTTTGAGCTCTCATTAAATGTTAACGGGTTGCATTTTAGCACACAGGTAGTTTTTTGGACGTAGAATACGATAAAAAAAAGTTTGCTAAAGTTTGATGTACGCTTGGCCCATAAAATCCAAAATAAAATCAAAAATTCGCTTTTTCGCTAACATCTAGAAAAATAAAAAAACCGGTCAAGTACAAGTTAAACTTGCGCAATTAGTGTTCCATACGTTGATTGCTTTTAAATTAAAAAAAAATTGTTACAGAGGTATAAAATGATCAGTGACTTCACAAAATACACCCCAAATGAGTTTTCATTAAAGTTTGTTTCCAATCTTTATTGAAATCTGATGACCTTGAAATTTTTTTTTTTTTTTTATATACCATATAAATTATTAAAGGTAATGCACTCGTGATAATTTTCGTTCAATCTACACCCCGTGGAGAATATTCCAGAATTTTTTCGAAATTTTTTGATAAGTACTTTTCGAGATAAGGCTCGGGACAGCGATTTTTCGCGAATTTTTAAAAATAATACAAAGAAAAGTGCGCGCAAGTATAATATTATATATATATATATATATATATATATATATATATATATATATATATATATATATATATATATATATATATATTTTACTCGTGTTTTCACAAGCTTTCATTTGACACCACACTCGATGACCTAGTAAAAAAATTTTTTTTTCACTTCCGACTTCACCCCCCAAAACTAACCCCTTAAGTCAAAATTTAATTCTCAAAACTACATGGCTCTGATGAGGCCATCAATTCCTATATTATTACCAAATTTCACCTTTCTATGTCAAATAGTTTCGGAGATAATCGGGTGTGATAGACAGACAGACAGACACCGAAGTGATCTTATAAGTGTCCCGTACGGAACACTAAAAAGATATCGAAAAAAACGAATAGCAGCACGTGAAAGAGTGGAAAATTTTACAAAAAAAATAGTATATAAATTTTTTTCCAGATGTTTTTTACTGGCTTGAGAAATGATAGATGATTCAAAAAGCGTAGCGCGCCAAACAAGTTAATTTGAAAGTCAACGCGCATCGCTCGAAGATTAATCGATATTGCTTGTTTTCAGAGTGTAAAAAAAAGATAAAAGATAGGTTTTTGAAGAGGAAACTTTCAGCTTTCCGACGATACTAATAGTTTTTATTTTTGTTGCTTTACAATTTGCAAAACTTAAAACGAAATTTTTGTTTGCATGATTTTTAACGAGCATACATATTCAATAAAATATAGTATTGAAAAAAAATCCTTGTGCATATATCATTATTATACCTTAAGTTTCAATATAAGGATAATTAAAAATATCCACATTGTCTGTGTTATTCAAAAATTGAGTTTAAAATATGAAAATTTGTCTGCTGTAGTGCGCTGCCGGCAATTTTACTTTCAAGCAGTACGAAATGGTCAAAAAAAGTCGGACAATTTTTTTTAAATTGCAGTTAGAAGTATACTTGTTATTAAAAAATCATTAAATTTTTTTTTTTTGTAATTTTCCTTTTAAAACAATCAACAACTTAAACCTAAAATAAAAAAAAAAATGTTTAAAGATGGGAAATGAAAGATAGAAGTCTAAGCTTTAAGTATAAAGTGTTTATATTTCATTCCAGGTACAAAGAAAACAGTTATTGAAAACACAAAAATTCTAAATTACTCGAAGAAATTGAATGAATTACGTACTCTTTGGCTGTCATATTGAATCTGCCATTTTTCAAATCTGTCATCGGATTCTTAATCAGCACCCCGAGAAACCCCTTAATTGCCAATTTCAAGATATTTAGCGGTATACAGTAACGTTAATTTAATCATAAATGAGGTTGGAAGCATGATTCCGACTACAACCGAAGGGGTTAAACTAGCCATTTTATTTTAAGTAATTTTTTTAAAAATTACTTAAAATAAAATGATAAATAAACTAAATTCTATATACTATACACTAACTTTTTTAGTGTTCCGTACGGAACACTTATAAGATCACTTCGGTGTTTGTCTGTCCGTCTGTTACACCCGATTTTCTCCGAAACTATTTGTCATAGAAAGTTGAAATTTGGTAATAATATAGGAATTGATGGCCTCATCAGAGCCATGTAGTTTTGAAAGTTAAATTTTGACTTAAGGGGTTAGTTTTGGGGGGTGAAGTCGGAAGTGAAAAAACAAATTTCTTACTAGGTAATCGAGTGTGGTGTCAAATGAAATCTTGTGAAAACACGAGTAAAAAATATATATATAATGTAATACTTGCGCGCACTTTTCTTTGTATTATTTTTAAAAAATCGCTGTCCACCCGCCTTATCTCGAAAAGCACTTATCAAAAAATTTTAAAAAAATTCTTCACGGGATGTAGATTGAACGAAAATTATCACGAGGGCGTTACCAATAATAATTTATCTGGTATATAAAAAAAACAGAAATTTCAAAGTCATCAATTTTCAGTAAAGATTGGAAATAAACTTTGTTGAAAACTCATCTGGGGTGTGATTTGTGAAGTCACTGATCATTTTATACTTCCGTTACAACATTTTTTATTTTAAAAGCAATCAACGTACGGAACACTAATTGCGCAAGTTCAACTTGCACTTGACCGGTTATTTATTTTATCATATTCTACGTCCAAAAAACTACCTGTATGCTAAAATGCAGCCTGTTAACAAGAGTTTAATAGGAGTATTTCGAAAAAATTTGCCTCTGACAACTAGGCTACGTTGGTAAAGGTGCTTCTTATAACGGTTGGATTTAAAGTTTCAAACACGTGCAACGTGCATTTGCTTGTTGGCAGCTATTGAAATGATGATGGTGTTATACGTTTCGTAGAAGCGAATAAAGCATAGTGGACTGCGGCAGAGTTAGAATCTAAACTGAAGGAAGTTTATGGGGACTCTGCACCAGCACTCACGACCATTTCTTACTGGATAAATGAACTTAAACGTGGCCGTACGCAGTTGTTGCACTTTCAGGACGCCCGATTGAGGTTTCTTCTGAAGAAATGCTAAATAAAATTCATGGTATCGTGATGTAAGATCGTCGCATTAAGCTTCGTGAGATTGCTGACATGCTAGCATCTCATATGAACCGGTACACAATCGCCTGTAGGAAGTTCTAAAAATGAAAAAGTTGAGTGAGTGATGGGTGCCGCGTTCCAGACCACAAACGCACGAGAAAGGACATTTCAAAATCGTGTTTGTAAAAGTTACAGAGTAATCCAAAGGACGTTTTGTGACTGTAGACGAAACATGGATCCACCATTACACATTGGCGATAAAGCGGCAGTAAAAACAGTGGGTTGGCGAAGGTGAAAGTGCACCGAAAAAAAGGGAAAACTGTTTTATCGGCGGGAAAAGTGATGGCAGCTGATTAAACAATGACTGGCTCTTATTACGCAAAGTTATTAGACTGCATAGCGCGTAGAAGCTAGTGTTGCCAGATCCAGTATGTCAAATTTCGTGGCGGAAAGTCGAGATGTTGATTTTCCAATCGAGACAACTAAAGAGAACAAGGTTTTTCTAAATCAACGTTTATTTTTATCATTAAGCGGTGAAAATAATGGTAGGGTACTACAATTGGCAGTACTTATTTGGCAACTAATTTCGATAAACTTTTTTAGATACAACAAAACGGGACAACGTGATACCTCTATCGCGCTATTCGCAGTCACAAAACGATACGCGCGAAATTTGAACCCTTTATCATTATCGATTGACCCAAAATCGGGACGTTTGGCGTCCCGATCAAGGGTGAATCGAGACGTGTCCACAGACCCCTGAAAATCGAGACACCGGGCAAAGCTAGTTAAAGTAAAGAATTTCAGTAGATAAAAGATCATTTGTCTTCGATTGATGAGCTAATAATTTCGATTGGAGGTTTTCGGAATATTTATTTGTTAGTGTTTGATCTCAGACTCTTTCCTCTCAGCTTTCTCTTTACGCAGGACCAAACGTTTTCAATAAGGTTGGCGTCCGGTGATTATGAGGGCCACTTGGGTATCTTATCGTGGGCCCAAGCGAGTCGCTTCGCGACGTAATTTTCGCCCAGCAAAGGTTTCTTCAACGTGCTTCGGAATTTGACATCATGAGCATCAAGATGTCGAATGGTCTCATGGGACCCATTCAAACTCGATTTTCTTAATTTTGCCGGTCCTTAACGCAGCGTTAATTTCGAGTCCCGTGAAAACAAAGACACGATTCGTTTTTCGACTTTCGAAGTGACTTTGCCTACAGAGCCACGTCTCGTTAAAATGATTTACCCACTTCTTTATAAACGATACCGACTTTTTAATATATTTAGCTTTAGGAGCCTTTGTATGGGAACAAAGAAAGACTGCCTCGAGCCGGCGCACAAACAAGTGACTCATTTTGGATTTTACGTGATTTCGACGAAAGTTCGGAATCGATTGATACTTTTACTAAAATGCGTCATAGACAAAGGTTCCCTCTACCGACCGACCAAAAATGAATTATCGCGTTTTTTACTTGACAGACCGTATATCCTAAAACAGAGAAATTAATACTGATCACTCTTAAAAAACATCAGTCCAAAAAATGTGATCGTTTTGAATTATCTCCGTGCCTGTGGAATTTTTTTAATAATTAAAATTTAACATGAAATTATTGTTCTTGTATTATTTTTAACAAGTATTAATGAGTTTTTAATTTAAATAGAACACGCTAGCAGATATTCCCACATTTGTTAACTTGATGAGTGGTGTATCAATGGGAGATTAGAGGTCTGATACAGTCGCGCATTCTTCATTTCGTTTTTTGGTTAATTTAATCCTTATAATAAATAATTTTTAAAATCCAGGCATCCGGAAGGACTAAAATTTCTTTTTACAGAAGAATCGATCGTTAAGCTCGTCATAACGATGTTTTACCTTTCACCTAAAGAAGTAGACTTGTTAGAACTACGATCAGAGTAAAATATAATTCCAAACAATAATAAGACGTAAGTGAATTTAAATAATTAATTGTTTCAGATAAACCTATAAACTATATTTAAAATTAAAGAAAATGTATCTAATTTTAATTAATTGAATTTGAATTAATAACATTTTTTTTTCAAATATTTACTTTCTGCCTGAACTTTTGGATGCCTTTTCTATCATGGCGCCTGTGTACGCCGTATACTGCGTCAGCGCCTTTCATAGACCTAGTAACATATAATAGAGTAGATAATTTATTTCTTACATCATTAATGTTTTCTTGTAAGAAATTAAAGTAAAATTAAGTAAACCTAATTATACAAATACAAAATAGACGGGAAGTTTGGTTGGGTACGAGGAACAGCAGAGGAGAAATGTTATCAAATTTTGTAAACGAAAATAACTTGTACGTTATGAACACATTTTTCCAAAAGGCAGAACATAGACGATGGACATGGCAAAGCCCAGATAGTATAACAAGAAACGAAATTGATTTTGTGTTATCAAATGACAAGAACATTGTAATTGACACGACAGTCCTAAACACGATATGCATTGGCAGTGACCATCGGATATTCAGAACAAAAATAAAAATAAATCTGGAGCAGAAGAGTCGTAGATTAATAACGCATACAAAGATAAACACACCAACAGGAATAATAAAGTAAAACACAGATGAATATCGACAAGCATTAGAGAATCATATAAAACACATAAACTACCAAACAGAACTTGATCAACTAAACGCACAAATAACCAACAGCCTACTCATGACTACAAAATAAATAGCAACATCGAAAAAAGAAAAAAACACAAAAATTAAGTAGAGACACAAAATCTCATGAAACAGAGGCGACTATTAAAAAATTATCCTACAAATTGCAGATTAGACTTGGCAGAAATAGACAAAAAAATAAAGAAAAAGATTAGAGAAGACGTCAGATAGTACAGAAACTCGAAAATAGAAGAAACTTTGAAAGAGGGGAAAAGTTGGAAACACCTAAACAAACAAATGAATAAAGGGAGACATCAAATAATAAAACTTATAAATAACAATAACCAAGCGATCGCACAATTCAAACAGATAAAGGAAGCTGCAGAGAAATATTATCGAACATTATATGACACGAAAATATCGCCACCGCCCGGGAAAGAAGAAGGAAATACCAGGTGTACAAGTATGAAATGCGGATTTTTTTTCTAAAAAACATGTTAAATTCGGAAGAATGATAAAAAGTGCCTTATTCAAAGTATGCTCCATTGCTTGTTATACATTTTTCCCATCTTTCGGGCAATTTGTGAATACCACGCCAGTAAAAATCTTCCCCTTTTGCTGCGAACCATTCATCGAGTCATTTTTTCACATCTTCGTACGGACCAAAGCTCTGCTCAGCAAGTGCGTGACCCATCGATGCAAACAAGTAATCGGAAGGAGCCAAGTCTGGTGACTAAGCCGCATGGGGTAGAACTTCCCAACTGAGTGCTTCCAACGTGTCGCGAATTGGTTTTGCCATATGTGATGGAGCATTGTCATGAAGAAAAATGACTTTGTGTCAGTCAATCGTTGTTGGTAACGTTTAGTATTAACCGTTTCCCCAGGTTTTAACAGCTCATAATAGACCACGCCCCTCTGGTCCCACCAAACACAGAGCATCGTCTTTTTGCCAAAGCGATTCGGTCTTGCGGTCGATGTGGATGGTGCGCCTGGGTCTACCCATGATTTTTTGCGCTTGGGATTCTCAAAATAAATCCACTTTTCATCCCCTCTAACTAGACGATGCAAAAACGACTTCCTTTTGTACCGAGCAAGCAAAATCTCACACGTGTTTTTGCGCTTTTCCATTTGCCTGTCGTTCAACTCATGTGGTACCCATCTACCGGTCTTCTGAATCTCTCCCATCTCTCGTAGCCGATTGGAAACAGCTTGTTGACTAACGCCCAATTGCTCGGCGAGTTGTTTTTGTGTCTGCAAATCATCTTCGTCCAACAATGCTTGCAATTCCACATCTTCGTATTCTTTTGGCGGTTTTCCACGTTCCTTGTCTGCAACATCGAAGACACCACTTTTGAATGGCCGAAACCATCGTTCACACGTATCTTGCGATGGAGCATGTACACCATAAGCTTCTCGAAGTAATCGGTATGATTCAACAGCAGTTTTCTTTAAAAGAAAACAAAAAATTAATGCTGTCCGCGAATGCTCTTTGTTCGGTATAAATTTTCGATATATTGAACACAACACTATGCACACACTTTTCCAATTTATCACTCGTGCGCGTCTGACACTTGTTGATACAACAAAATGGCGCAGTGGCAAATCTTTATAGCACAAACTGCATTGGTGCACCATCTATTGTCTGAAATCCGCATTTCATACTGCCGGTATGAACAAATAGCACTGAAACATGGGCTTTAAATAAAAGTATAATAAATAAACTCCAGGTAACCCAAAGAGCAATGGAGAGGAGAATGCTAAATATTAGACTCCAAGATCGTATTCCTAACATCGAGATACGAAGAAGATCAAAAGTGACAGATGTAATACACCGAATATATATATATATATTAAAGTGGAATTCGGCGAGGCATATCGCAAGGCTGAATGATAAACAGATGAACACGCCATATAGTTGAATGGAGGCCTAGAGAACACAAAAGATGCAGAGGTAGACCACATACAAGATGGACGGAAGACATAAAAACATTAACAGTAGACGAATGGATGCAAAAAGCAAATAACAAAGCTCATTGGAGACAACTTGGGGAGGCTTACATCCGACTATGGATGGAATAAGCTAATGATGATGATGATGAATTATACAAATATGGAAATGCGTATTTTTTACTTACCATTAAGCATTCTTTGTACAGCCCATTTTCAAATAATACTACAGATCGGTTAGCAAAAGCTAAAGCTAAGTTTTCACTGAACATTTCTGCATAGACCACACTTTTTGTATAAAATTCATGAGCCTCTCTGGATTTGCGTTGCTTGAACAACTCATTGCCTTTTTGCCTAATATCCAGAAAAAAATATATTAGTATTGGGGATTCTCAGTCTTACATATTATTTTGATAATATTGGATTACACAGGCCGACATGATTTTTATTGTGTAAAATGTTAACTTTTTTTACTAATTCGGTGACACTGATTACGAATTCACCACTCGTTTTATCGTAACACATCAGCTTTTAAAAAAAATCCGTATAGTGGTAATTTTAACCTTTTTCGTAAAAATAATTCAAACTATTAAGTTTTGGTGCTCTTTTTTTTATGGGTCTAGCACACCTCCTGCAGGGAAGTCCCTAAGCGCTCCAGAAGCGGCATGTATGTGTGCGGAAAAAGCGATTCACGTTGTTCTTGAATCGCTGTACATTGTACTCGGTAGGAAACACAGCGCTGGGCAAATTATTCCAAAGGGATGATGTTCTCCATATAAAAGACTGCTTGAAAAGCGTTGTACCTGAACTAACCTGAACCTCATACGGATGTGAAGCACCAGCGCGACGTGTATTTCTAACATGCACCGCTTTGGGAGGAATTAAGCGGGCTACATCCTTCGAACACTTTCCATGAAAATACTTGTAGAACAGAATCAAGTCGCCAACCGTTCTTCGATGTTCCAGCGAATCAAGGCCGCCGGTCAGTTCCGGGTCTCCAATCAGACGAACAGCTCTTCTCTGAACAGAATCCAACAAATGCAGTGTATGTTTGAGAGCGGAGCCCCAAACATGGGAGCAGTATTCCATAGTTGGTCGAATTTGAGCTTTGTAAAGAATTAACAGTTGTTGTGAAGTGTAAAGCTTTCTGGATCGAAATAATATTCCTAACTTTTGAGAAGCCCTTCTTGCTATGCCTGCAACATGTTCATGCCAGGACATATTTGCTCCCAAACTAACGTCCAACAAATTGAGCGACGATGCTAGGGGAATGGAGTGCCCCGACATAACTATGTCGTGTTCAGCAACGTTAACTTTGCTAGAAATAACTGCCGCCTGGGTTTTTGTAGCGTTAAATTCCACTTGGTTACTGTCACACCAAGATAGAATTTCTTCCAGGTCTTTGTTAAGTTGAACGACCTCCTGCTGTCTCCGGATATTCGCCTGAGCAGCCCATGTCCGAACGTTCAAAGTTAATGAAGAGACAAGGGTACTGTCGTCTGCAAAGCTATAGATTGAATTCCCGGTCTTTTCCAGCAAATCGTTAATGTAAATGAGAAAGAGAGTAGGAGACAGTATGGAGCCTTGGGGCACACCGGCGTTGATTGTGAAGGGAGATATTGCCGACCTGAATAACTATAGATCAGTAAGCCTACTATCGTAACTCTATAAGTTATTCATATGAATAATAACTAATAGACTGACGACCAAATTTGATACCGAAGCCAGTCAAGAATTTGTATATTTCCCAAGGGTATGGTACAGGTATGTGGATGATATTTTCGCGATTTTTGATACAAAGAAAGCAAATATTGATGACTTTGTTTCCAAATTAAATAGTCGGTATGATTCCATTAAATTCACTTACGAAGTTGAGAACAAAGGACAACTGCCTTTTCTAGATATTTTAATTATTAAAAATAATAATAGATTGGAATTTAATATCTATAGGAAAAACAGATAGATATATTCCTAATGATTTATTTCATTGCAAACAACACAAATTAACCTCAATACATTTTTTAGTTCATCGTTTGGTCACTTTTCCCCTGAATAGAGTAACCTTTAATAACGAAAGGAATCGTATTAGAAATATAATTAGAGTTAATGGTTATGACGATGACTTAGTAAACAAGCTAATAAATAGACATAAGTTTAGGTTAAATATTCAGAATTCCACCTTTTTTACACACGAAGAAAATAACAGCAAGTATGTCTTCATAACATAAATATAATCCGCAATATAGCAAGGGACTCAATAAGGTATTTAATAAGGTAGGCCTCACCTTAGTCTATAAGTCATCAGACAATCTGAGGAATATCTTAGGAAATCCCAAAGATAAGATTCCTAATTGTGAGAAAAGTGGAATTTATGAAATTAGTTGTAATTATTGTGACAAAAAGTATGTTGGGCAAACTAAAAGGTCAATTAAAACACGATTTAAAAAACATTTAGCACACTTAAAATACAGTAGAACGGAAAAATCTAGCATTGCCGAACATGCCCTTGAAGCTGATCATATTGTAACATTAGATAATCTAAGACTAATTAAAGATGTATCTGATAGGAGATTGTTGAACGCATACGAAACTATGGAAATTATAAAACGTAAAAGTAGTTTAAATAAAGACAGAGGGCCTATTCGTTATAGTCCCCTCTACTGGTTACTTGACCGGAACTGATGGCCTTGCCTATGCCATTAGTTCCGCCTGAGTAATTCAAGGGTTAGGCTAAGTATTAGGGCAGATTTGTAGTTTAGCTTTAGTCACTCATCGCTCCTGATGAAGCTGACATGGTTAGCAAAACGCGCGTCGAGCGCAAAAATAAAGTGTTTGGTGTAGTGGTGATATATATACTAAGTAGTGTCACTGTGCCAAAGATTCCACATTCCCAACGTAGTATAACATTTATAGTGGATGGAGAAGGCGTTCGATTCCGTTGAAAGCTGGGCAATACTTAACTCGTTAGTCAATTGCGGAATAGACAGTAGATACAACCAATTAATAAAGAACATCTACAGTAGTGCAACAACGTACATAAAAACAGACCCAACTACAACCACAGATAACATACCCATACGTAGAGGAGTAAGACAAGGGGATGTGATCTCCCCAAAGTTATTCACCAGTGTGTTGGAAGATGTCTTTCGACAAATGGACTGGTCGGATAAAGGTATAAATATCGAAGGAGTGAACTTAAGTCACTTGAGGTTTGCCAACGACATAGTGATACTTAGTACAAACCACCGAGAACCACGGGAAGGGATCAACGAACTTAACAACTGTTCAAAAGAAGTTGGGTTGAAGATGAATAAGGCGAAGACTAAGGTAATGACAAATGCAATTAAAGATGTGAATATTACCCTAGAAGATATATTGCTGGAAATTGTTGACACATATACATACTTAGGCCAACAAATCGTAACAGCGAATGAAAATATATCCGAAGAAAAAACGAGAAGAATACGAATAGGTTGGGTTACATTTGGAAAGCTTAGTTACATCTTAAAAGACAAAGAAATTCCAAACCATTTGAAGGTAAAAGTTTACGACCAATGCATCATCCCGGCAGTTACGTACGGCTGTGAAACCTGGAGACTTACAAAAAAGAGATTAGAAAAAGCGCAAAGAGCACATGAAAGCCAAATGCTTGGAATAAGACTAACAGACAAAAAACGAAACACTTGGATACGCCAATAAACAAAAGTCGAGGACATTATAGAAAGAATTTCACAACTAACATGACAATGGGCTGGTCATTTAGCATGAAAACAGGATAATTGATGGGCCAAAACTACATTACGGGGGAGACCGAGAAGTTACAAAAGAGGAAAGGGAAGACCAAGTATACGGTGGAGAGATGACATACAAGATGTTACAGGAGCACAGTGGATGACGTTAGCTATGGACAGGGCAGGATGGAAAATTTTGGGGAAGGCCTACGTCCAACAGTGGATGGAGAAAGGTTCATCGTGATCGTAATCGTGATTTGTGTCCAACAATTAAGACAGTAGACAAAACACGAAAAAAATCGTTGCCTTTTGGTAGGTCTATGATATGGAGGGAGCCGACTATTGATGATTGTTACTTTTGTTGTATCAGTGTAAAAGGTTGTATCGCAAAAAATAAAAATAAAATAGTATAACCAATTAAGCTACACGCCCATCCAGACTATAAAAATATTGCCGCACCGTTGTTACATATCAGGTGTACAAGTATGAAATGAGGATTTTTTTTCCAAACAAACATGGTAAATTCGGAATAATGGTAAAAAGTGCTTTATTCAAAGTATGCTCTATCGCTTGTTATACATTTTTCCCATCTTTCGGGCAATTTGTGAATACCACGCCAGTAAAAATCTTCCCCTTTTGCTGCGACCCATTCATCGAGCCATTTTGTCACATCTTCGTACGAACCAAAGCAAATGACTTTGTGTTGCCTCTTTCGGTATTCTGGCCTTTTTTCAAGCAGCGAACGGTTCAAATCGGTCAATTGTTGTTGGTAAGGTTTAGTATTAACCGTTTCCCCAGGTTTTAACAGCTCATAATAACCACGCCCCTCTGGTCCCATCAAACACAGAGCATCCTCTTTCTGCCAAAGCGACTCGGTTTTGCGGTCGATGTAGATGGTGCGCCTGGGTCTACCCATGATTTTTTGCGCTTGGGATTCTCAAAATAAATTCACTTCTCATCCCCTGTAACTATACGATGCAAAAACGCCTTCCTTTTGTACCGAGCGAGCAAAATGTCACATGTGTTTTTGCGCTTTTCCTTTTCCGCCTGTCGTTCAACTCATGTGGTTCCCATCTACCAGCTTCTGAATCTTTCTCATCTCTCGTAGCCAATTGGAAACAGCTTGTTGACTAACGCCCAATTGCTCGGCAAGTTGTTTTTGGGTTTGCGAATCATCTTCGTCCAACAATGCTTGCAATTCCACATCTTCGTATTTTTTTGGCGGTTTTTCACGTTCCTTGTCTGCAACATCGAAGTCACCACTTTGGAAACGCCGAAACCATCGTTCACACGTATCTTGCGATGGAGCATGTTCACCACAAGCTTCTCGAAGTAATCGGTATGATTCAACAGCAGTTTTCTTCAAATGAAAACAAAAAATTAATGCTGTCCGCGAATGCTCTTTGTTCGACATAAATTTCGACATATTGAACACAACAACACAACACTATGCACACACTTTTCCAATTTATCACTCGTGCGCGTCTAACACTTGTTGATGACACAACAAAATGGCGCAGTGTCAAATCTTTATAGCACAAACTGCATTGGTGCACCATCTGTTGTCTGAAATCCGCATTTCATACTTGTACACCTGGTAAATATCACAAATTGGGATGCAATATGAGAATAAAATTCCACTTTCTAAATTCACATCTGGATTTTTTCCCTGAAAATCTTGGTGATTTTAGCGAAGAACAGGGAGAACGATTTCATCAAGACATCAAAACTATGGAAACAAGATACCAAGGTCGATGGAATGTGAATACGATGGCTGTTGGTCAATAAAACGTGATATTCCAGACGCAATCCATAAAAAATCACTCCCAGGCGTAATTTTATGGAAAAACGCAAAAGATATCACTCAGAATAATCGTAACATAATTGATGTTTTTCTTTGTAAATGTTTGAATAAATATATTTTTAACTTAATAATTGATTTAATCTTAAAAAATTTATAATAAAATGTTTTTTTAATTTTGTACAAAAACCAGACGTGATAGAAAGAAAATGCGGATATTTCTAAATTCAGGACACGTGAAATAAAAAAAAGCTATTAAAATAAAAACAATGCTCAAACATTTTTCATATGTCGGCCTGTCTTATTAATTACACAGGTCTGCAACAAAAATGCTGTCTGGATGTTTTCAACTGATTTCTATGTATTTAGGTGTTCTGAAAACTAAAAAAATACTCAAAAAATTCCAGAACGTCAGGTTATTTTGCAAAACGCAAAATTTTATTATAAAAAAGGGTTTTTTGGGCTAACTTGAAGTCATAAATAAGTAGGTACAATTCTATTTTGATTACTGTTTTTAAATGTATACAGGCCATAACTATCATTACTTTCTAAATAAAGAACGCCCTGTGTGAGCTAAATTAACAAACATAAACGTTGTAACCAGAACGTGCGCGCTCCGATAGTGTAGAAAGTGGCGCGGTACAATTACGTGTTATCTCGTCATTGTTTTATAGATCTTGGTTCAATTATAGTGCAATGTCATCTGTGCGGAAGTGTGTGAATTCGTCTGACAGTTTCTGTTATATTTGTGGCGAATATATGGTATTAAAGCAACAACTTAATATTACGGACTTTGTAAAAAAAAAAGTATACTTCACGTATTTTGGCTTAAAACTTGGAGATCAGGATAAAGTTTGGGCACCTCATAAAGTCTGCAAACGATGTGTTGAAGACCTTCGAAATTGGTTTAAGGGCAAGAAAAAAGCTTTCCGATATGCGATTCCTATGGTATGGCGCGAGCAAAAGAACCATAGTGATGATTGTTACTTTTGTTCGTGTAATGTGAAAGGGTATAATTCAAAATGGAAGCAGTCCATTTCATACCCCAATCTGCAATCAGCTATTCGTCCCATCCCTCATGGGACCGAAATACCAGTGCCCAAGGCCCCTGCTACCTTGGAAGAGATTCCAAGTTCTGACGAAGATGGTGCTGTACCTGAACCCGATGACAAGTCAAGTTTTCAATTTGAAGATGACAGCAGTCCGAAATTGTTTTCCCAGGGCGAGCTAAATGATTTGGTAAGAGACTTGAATCTTCTCAAAAACGCTGCTGAGTTGCTTGGATTAAGGCTCAAAAGCAGGAACTTACTTTTGCCGGGAGTGTCTTCCTCCTGGTTTAGATATCGTGAGAAGCAGTTCACTTCCTACTTTGCCCAAGAGGACGAGTTGGTTTATTGTACCAATATTGAAGATTTGATGGATACATTTAAGATCTCATACGACCCAGCACAGTGGCGTATTTTCATAGATTCTTCAAAAAGAAGCCTTAAAGCAGTTCTGCTTCACAATGGCGGTTTCTATCCTTCCATTCCTGTCGGTCATTCCGTACACCTCAAGGAAACCTACAAGAACTTGGAATTGGTTCTTTGCAAATTAAAATATAAAGATCACGGTTGGCAAGTGTGCGGTGATTTAAAAATCTTGGGCATGTTGCTCGGACAACAATCTGGGTTTACCAAATTCCCTTGCTTTTTGTGTCTATGGGATAGTAGAGACCGAGCAAATCACTGGACCAAAAAGTGTTGGCCTCCGAGGGAGCTTAAATTTGACGAAAAGAACGTCCTGCATGAAACTTTGGTGCCTCCTCATACAGTTCTTCTACCACCGCTTCACATAAAGCTGGGATTGATGAAAGCAATTTGTAAAGTCACTTCCAAGAGATGGAAATTGCTTCAAATACTTAATATCAAAGTTTCCAGGCCTCTCGGAGGCAAAGTTGAAGGAAGGTGTTTTCGTTGGACCAGATATTAGACGGCTTATGGCTGATCCACAATTCATCACAACCATGACGGATCCTCAAAAAGAAGGGTGGATTGCCTTTAAAGAGGTCATAGAGAAATTTTTAGGCAATAACAACGACCCTAACAACAAACAAATCGTCAAAAGAATGTTAAAAGCATTTCAAGCTTTAGGTTGCCTAATGAGTTTAAAAGTACATTTTCTTCATTCCCACCTCGACTACTTTCCAGAAAATTTAGGAGATCTGAGTGAAGAGCAAGGTGAACGATTTCACCAAGATATTAAGGACATGGAAAAAAGATACCAGGGAAGATGGAGCGTCTCAATTATGGCAGACTACTGTTGGACGCTTCAGAGAGACCTTCCAGATGCTTCCTACAAGCGAAAATGTACCAAAAGGAGTCTCACTGGAAAAAAGAAATGTGTTTAGTGCTTACTAGTGAATGTATTTTAGATAAAAAAATAAGTTTTGTTACGCAATTATAAATTAAAAAAAATTTTTTTAGTCTTTTATCTTTTATTTTAAGATGATAACTTGTTTAACATAGATACCTACATTGTCAGAAAACGTGACGTTCTATGACAAAATGAAAGTCATTTTCGGATTCAGTAGATCCAAAAACATAAGAATTACGCAAAAAACCAAAACAGCTCTCAATTTTTTGTAGACCTGTGTTACGTGAGTTTCTTTAAGTTATCTACCCAGCCATGAAAATGACGTGATACACAGAAGTTGTTAGGTTGTCAAATTACTGTTATTGTTTTCAGTAACTTTGACAAAATTCTGTACGAGTTCGTTGCATTTTGGAGTTTTTACGATTTTTTTTCTCCCGAGTGCAAGTAATTTGAATTACCGCCCAATGATACTAAAAAGGAAAATGCTTGGGGCAAGATATGAGGAATGCGTCAGGCTAGTTGAGAATTTGTTGCGGTCAGATTGCTAAAGAAGATGGATCTCTAAACGTTATACCAGAGCAACACTGGCAAGGAACAAAGAAGATTTTTGAGGGAACGATAAGAGTTATTTTTGAGAATTATCATAGGCGACTAGACTTGTTCTTTTGGGATTCTCTCTCGAAGCATGAGCCGACGCAATGAATTCATAATAGCTCACCAGCTCCAAAGAGGACGAAAACTCAGTTGTTTTCTGGAACGTTGATGAAAACCATTTTTTGGGACTGCGAACGAATTTTGCTTATATTGAATATATGGGAAATAACCGGTCAAGTGCAAGTTGAACTTGCACAATTAGTGTTCCGTACGTTGATTGCTTTTAAAATAAAAAATTTTGTTACGGTGGTATAAAATGATTAGTGACTTTACAAAACACACTCCACATGAGTTTTCAACAAAGTTTGCTTCCAATCTTTACTGAAAACTCATGACCTTGAATTTTTTTTTTCTATACCAGATAAATTATTAAAGGTAATGCACGCGTGATAATTTTCGTTCAATCTATACCTCGTGGAGAATATTCCAGAATTTTTTCAAAATTTTTTGATCAGTACTTTTCGAGATAAGGTGGGGGGACAGCGATTTTTCGCTATTTTTTAAAAATAATACAAAGAAAAGGGTGCGCAAGTATTACAATATATATATATATATATATATATATATATATATATATATATATATATATATATGAATCGTTCATTTCAAAAACCACATAAGTCAAAATTTAGCAAAATTGAGTTTTTGCTAGGAAACGTCTCCTCAAGGGTACCTACATATTATATGCAAAAGCCACGTAAGTCGTATTTACGGTTAACGAATTGCCGCCTATCCACTTCCACCGTTTGTTGCAAAAACCACATTAGTCACAGACTTATGTTGTTTTTGCACGGATTTTCTAGCGAGGGTTTGAGTTGAGTGGGAGATAAAAAGTGTTATCTCTGTTCAGATACCAGTCAAATTGATGGCAAACCGATCCCAAACTATCCAACTCATGCGCACTTTGATATGGGGACCCCAAAAAAATAGAAAATATTAAGCAAGTTAGAAATAGTATCCTTGAACAGCATATTCCATTTTATGACGGGATTTTCCACTGGCCTACCGAGGAAGGACAGAACCAGGAAGAATATTATGTCGAAAATGACCACGAGTTTGATTATGTGCCTTAATTAATTATTAAAATCAGGAATATTATTGTTTGTTTGTATTTTGAAGCATTTTTAATAAACCCTTTTGACAGTTTGTTGACTTGTTTTCTTTTAAAGAAGGAAAATGATAACTTCAAAATTATATTCAGTGCAAAAACCACCTAAGTCTCAAGAAAAAAAATTTTTTTTCTTAATAACAACGAAAATAAAACTACATGTATTATGTGATAAACTATGTAACTACTTAAATAATTTGAATTAAATTAAATTTTTTCCTCTTATGAAGGATTGTTTTAGTTTAATAAAGTTTTTTTCGCCTACTGAAAATTTTACTTTTTTGACTTATGTGGTTTTTGAAATGAACGATTCCTATATATATATATATATATATATATATATATATATATATATATATATATATATATATATATATATATATATGTTACTCGTGTTTTCACAAGCTTTCATTTGACACCACATTCGATGATATAGTAATTTTTTTTTTTTTACTTTCGATTTCACTCCCCAAAACTAACCCCTTAAGTCAAAATTTAACTTTCAAAACTACACGGCTCTGATGAGGCCATCAATTCCTATATTATTACCAAATTTCAACTTCCTATGAGAAATAGTTTCGGAGAAAATCGGGTGTGACAGACAGACAGACACCGAAGTCGTCTTATAAGTGTTCCATACGGAACACTAAAAAGGTTCATAAATAATGAAAGGGTTTACGAAAGTACAATCCAAAATCTAAAGTATATCTTTAGAGCAAAACTTCCGGATTTATGGAGAACTAAAATTTTGCCACTAAATGACAACTACAGGGTCCACAAAGCTCACACAGTTCAAGCTATTACCCAAAGCTGCGGATTCATTAAGTTACAACATCCACCCAATAGACTTAATTTAGCGGCCTTGTTTTTGTTCAAAGATCTGAAGAAAGACCTCAGATGAGTTGAAAACCGCTGTTTCGTTGTTTTTTTTTTTTTGAGACGCAAAAAACAACTTTTTCGTATGAATTAAACAACTCGAGAAACGCTAGACGTATTAGTATAGACGGCTATTATGTAGAAAAATATATTTTTTTAACTGTCCTGCATACTTTCATTTATAGCGTGGTCGATAACTTAAAAAATATCCTCCGTGTATTTAAAATCTGGTTCTTACCTATATTCCTCGCTTTTTTTACTACTTTTGCCATCTATCGCCAAGCGCGGCAACATACTTCTCTCCTCGAGTAAATCATATAAGAAGGTCACTCTCTCTTCATTAGTTTTTATAGAGGCAAAACTCTTGGAAACGATTACTATTTCCTTTTCTTCCTGAAGATGGTGTATCAGGCGCTCGTTAATGTCCGGATAGTCCATCGCACCTTTAAAAACGTTGTTGTCAAATTTAAATAAATTGTCCGACTGGTTGTTTATTAAAACAAAATGGCAAACGAGAATTCAAATATATAGAATGTTTGTCATGTTATATGGGATTCTGCCGCTTAACCACTCTTTATTCTGTGGGGGATAACAGTTCATCTCCACTGAAACCCCGTATCAGCATTACTTTATTAAATATGATAATGATATTTTTGAGCAAATTAAATTAGGATATAATTTACAACATGGCAACAACTTACCTCGTTTCCTGCTACCTGTGCGACGTATCAATGATAACAAAAAACCGACGACAAAATCGATGCAACACGATTTATTTCCTGCATTTACGAAACAGCACTGGCTTTTAGTTTTACTCTAGTTTCGAATAATAAATTAATTAAATATGTCCCTTTATTCGACGCCTTTTTTAGTTTTAAATTTAGGTTCCGAAATGATATTCGTGATCGCCCAACGCCTGCAAGCACAACATATTTCAGAGGATCGATCTACACTAGGTGATATTTTTATCCGGCACATTATCCGCACGTTAGAAGCTTTTTTTCTCGTTCACGCACCACGTTTAGTTTGTTGTTATCAAATTACGCTTCTTATGCTTTAAAATTATAAACTGTTGATTTTGCATATTTTCAATATGGCTCATTATGTAGTTTCTTGCACTTCTCAAGTTAACAAGATAATAATAATAATATTTTTTTTAACTTTTAAACACTTAAATTTCACACTGCAACAGAAACACAGCTGAAAGAACTTCTCAAAATCACAGAAACATTTACCTTAGATATGAATATGGAATTTGGTATAAGTAAATGCAAAGTGCTCCATATCAAAAAAGATCAATGGAAAGGCCATCATCAACAGTGAAACACTCGATAACATGCTTGACAAAGAAACATGTAAATATCTCGGCTTCCATCAAAGCACCAAACTCAACCACACTCACATTAAATAGAGCTCAAAACCGAATTCAACGAAACTTATACAAACAAAACTCAACTCCAAAAATCTCATTAAAGCCGTCAACACGTTCGCTATACATACACATATTCATTTGGTATCATCAAATGGTCACATACAGAAATAGAAAACATTCACATCCTTATACGTTCTCAATTTACCAATACAGGATATTACACCCCAACGCATGCAAAGAAAGACTTACCATCGAGAGAAAGGCAGGAGGAAGAGGAATCATAGATATAAGTTCACTACACACAAAACAAATACAAGCACTTAGGAAATTCTTTCACACCAAGCACAGCAGCCGCTACACCGCAACAGTGAGAGCAGACAAAAACTACACACCTCTTGACGTATCCCAAGCTAACACAGATACCACATAGAACAAGACTACGTAAATAAAAAACAATCATACACCTGGTTACAGGATGGGCAGCTATTCCCTGAAACAGAAGGTTTCGTACTTGTCATCCAGGATAAAGTAATATTAACCAGAAACTATCAAAAACATATCATCAAAGATCCAATCATTACAGAAGACTGATGCTGGAAATGCCACCAGCATAAAGAAACGATCTAACACATAACAAGCGGATGTAAAATGTTAGCCGGAATGGAATACACAGCCAGAAATGACTCAGCGGCAAAAGTAGTTCACCAAGCACTAAACACAACATACAAACTCATAGAAAATACAGATTCCTATTACAAATATACACTAACATCTATTCTTGAAAATAGAGATTACAAGCTCTACTGGGACATCTATATCCAATACAGATAAAACAGTCCCAGCTAATAGCCCCGATATTACTTTTCAATACAAAAAAGGAAAAGTCACCTATCTAATTGACATAGCTGTGCCCAACGACACAAACATCCAAATCAAATACACAGAAAAAACCTCCAAATACACAGACGGAAATAAAAAGGCTATGGAAACAAGAAAAAGTCATCATTGACCCCCTCGTCATAGCAGCCACGCCTTACACCAACATTCACACCACACTTAGTACAATTAGGACTCAACACAAACATACACAAAAACATTCAGAAGTCAGTGATTTTAAAAACAAGTAACATTGTCAGGTTATTCCTTGATACACAATGGTAATAGTGCGGTTTGTGCTGACTTGGCTTAAGCTCGTCATTCAAACATGAAACCACATTGACCAAATATGAGAAAGAAGAACAGTAATAATAAAAATATAAAGGTTGCAAAGAGTTCCGATTCTCTCCTGGAATTTGTCTGCGGCTATGAACAGAGAGGAGTGGGAGCCTTTCTGTTTAGGGTTGCGGAAGATGCATAGGAGAAACTTGGTCTGGCAGAAAACTTAAGCGACGTCATCGAACCACAAAATGATGAATTCTAGATGTAGAGCCATCTAGACTTAAGACAGTCATTAAAACTGCAGAACAACAACAATTTTATAGGCAGCACACAGAAAAACCCCAAAATGGAGTGTTTTATAGGAACATCGATTTGCTGCAGCTGTCAAAAATCATTTAGTTCTCTACAGTCAGCAGGTCTCAAGTCAGAGCCCGAGGGATTTTTGCTAGCTTGTCAGGATGGTGGGATTAATACTCTATTGTATCGTAGTCGAATTACCGAACTAGCCGACATTAAATGTAGGGCATGCCACAAAGAACCAGAATCACTGTTGCATTTACTTTCAGCGTGTTCTGTTCACGCTATATCATCTTACATCCATCGTCATAATTGCGTGTCCTATCTTAGACATTCGTACGGTATTGACGACGTTCTCAGACTGCCGTATCTTCCGGGAGAAATCGAATGGGTTGTAGAAAATGACAGGTGTCGCATTTACTGGAATTTTGTCTTTTCGACCACAAGGCGTTTCCAAGCCAAAAAACCCGATATAATACTTCTCGATAAAACCGCAAAGAAAATTTATGTAATTCAGTTTTCGGCACCTGCAGAAACAAATATAGCAATCAAGGAGGTGGACAAACGATCTAAATAGAAAGACTTAAACTACGAACTTCTCGCTTTGATCCCTGGACATTCAGTAGCAATGGTCGTCTTAGCCACCAGAGTTTCAGGAGGAATTAAGAACACATTCGTGAAGAACCTTGTGAAGATATCGGCTTGCTGTGCCTCGGCTAATTCATTAACAATAAAGATGCAGAGGGCACGTATCCTTGGGCCGCTCAGATTGCTCAGGCAAAGAAATTTGATCGATGGTCACTAACTGCGACGTGAGGCGTGATAATCATTTTCGGACCACACCGCGTAACAGCCTGTGTGGGTCGGAGCCACAGGATTCACCACGTCGGATTCTCTATTCTTTTTCAGATGATAATAAAAATTTAAATATATTATTTTAATAATATAAATATATAATGTAACCAGACATGTGAAACAATATAACATATTACGGTTGGCTGCACATCACTAACATCCACAGAGTATTTACATCGCCATAACTGTGTAGGGAAGATAATCCACCTGAAACTGGCACAACTTCATCAACTTACGTTATATACCAGTCCAACCTCGAGACAATTTTAGAAAACGAAAAATTTCGACTGTATCATGATTGACAGAACTCTGGCTGCGAACCGACTCGATATTGTATTGATGGATAAGGGTCAAACGAAGAATTTCCTAATTGACGTTGCTGTTCCTAACTTTAACAACATCCAGGAAATAGTCCATAAAAATTAACGAAATATGCTGATTTAACACATGAGGTTTAACGACAGTGGAAGCAGGACTATGTTGACATTATCCCCATAGTGATATCTTCCACTGGAATAGTACACCATTCTCTCTTCAAAAATTTAACAATCTTAGGTCTACCTCTAATATTATTCAGTGAAAAGCAAAAATCAGTAATCCTGAACACTATGTTGGGAATGTGGAATCTTTAGCACAAGAACACTACTCAGTATATATCACCACTACACCAAACACTTTATTTTTGCGCTCGACACGCGTTTCGCTAACTATGTATGTATCAGGAGAGATGATTGACTAAAGCTAAACTACACATCTACTCTCTTTATACTTAGCCTAACACCTGAATTACTCTGGGGAAACATATGGCAATAGAGGGAACTATAAGGAATAAGCCCTCTGTCTTTATTTAAACTACTTTTACATTTTATTATTGCCATAGCTTCGTATGCGTTCAACAATCTCCTATCAGATACACTTTTAATTAATCTTAGATTATCTAATGTTACCGTATGATCAGTTTCAAGGGCATGTTCGACAATGCTAGACTTTTCTATTCTACTGTATTTTAAGTGTGTTCTTTAAATCGTGTTTTAATTGTTGTTTTCATTCTTTAGTTTGCTCAACATACTTTTTGTCGAAATCATTACAACTAATTTCATAAATTCCATTTTTCTCACAAGTAGGAATTTTGTCTTTGAGATTTCCTAAGATATTCCTCAAATTTCATTGAAATTAATAACTCGAGTAATAACAACGAAAATAAACGGCAGAGCTTCAGATCTGGAAGGTCATGTACAGGCGCGGTGCTCTATAACGTGGGAATCCCACGCAATTTAATTAAAACTATAGAAAACCTATATGAAGAAAACAAGATACAGGCAAAAATAGAAGAATTCACAAAACCGATACCAGTGGAAAGCGGTATACGATAGGGAGACTCACTGGGCCCGTTGTTGTTCAACGTCATCATGGATGAAATAATAAGACAAATTAGACCATTAAAAGGGTACAGAATGGGAGAGAAGGATATAAATATCACATGCTATGCCGAGACGTGGTACTGTTAGGGGAAACAGAGGACGTTTTTTAACGTTTATTGCACAGATTTAATAGGACCACAAAATCGTTCAACATGAGAATCTCCGTAACCAAAACCAAATGTATGAGAACCTCCAAAACGCCATTAAGATGCAAGCTTGAACTAGACGGAAAGATAATGGAGCAAGAAATGAAATTCCGATATCTAGGGAATGAACTGCCGGGCTTCGGAGATGTTAAACAGGCAGTAAGGAACCAAACAATTAAAGCAATCCGAATAGTAGGACGTATCAATAGCACCATATGGTATAGTAAAAATATCAACATCGAAACAAAATCAAGAATCTACAAGACCATGACACAGACGATTAGCCTAAAAAAAAAGAAGAAGAAGAAGAAGATTCCTCCTGATGACTTATAGACTAAGGTAAAGCCCACCTTATTAAATACTTTAATAGAGTTCCCTGCTGTGTTTCTGACTATATGGTGTGAAGATATGCTTGGTCTTATTTGCTTCGCGTGCAAAAAAGGTGGAATTCTGAATATTTAACCAGAACTTATGTCTATTTATTAATTTGTTTATTAAGTCATCGTCATAACCATTAACTCTTATTACATTCCTAATACGATTCCTTTCATTATTAAGGTCCATACTCTATTCAGAGGAAAAGTGACCAAACGATGAACTAAAAAATGTATTGCAGTTAATTTATGTTGTATGCAATGAAATAAATCATCTGTTATTGTATCTTTTCTATTCAATACACCAAGGAGGCAATTTGTTTTTAAGCGATGATTTAAATAAAGACAGAGGGCCTATAATGACATACACCGTACGAACAAGGGCGGAAGCAACAAAAAAAAAAAATAATGGAGACAGCCGAAATGGGGGTTCTTCGCAAGATCGCCGGGAAGACCGTACGAGATAGAGAGAGAAATGTAAATATACGAAGACCTTGTAAAATAGAAAATATAAACGCGTGGGTACTGAAAAGAAAGCAAGAATCACACGAATGGAAAATTCAAGAGTAGTAAAGGTAGCACGTGACAAATCACCTTTAGGTCGCAGAAGTACAAGAAGACCTAGAAAAAGATGAAGCAACAATCTGGAGACGAAGAGGCAAGAAGTCGAAGATGAAATAGGCGATTAGCCTAAAAAAAAGAAAAAGAAGAAGAAAAAGATTCCTCAAATTGTCTGATGACTTATAGACCAAGGTAAGGCCTACCTTATTAAATACCTTATTGAGTTCCCTGCTGTATTTCCGACTATATGGTATAAATACATGCTTGGTCTTATTTGCTTCGCGTGTAAAAAAGATGGAATTCTGAATATTTAACCTGAACTAATGTCTATTTATTAACTTGTTTATTAAGTCATCGTCATAACCATTACCGTTATATTCCTAATACGATTCCTTTCATTACTGAAGTTTATACTCTATTCAGAGGAAGTGACCAAACGATGAACTAAAAAATACAATGCGGCTAATTTATGTTGTTTGCAATGAAATAAATCATCTGTTATTGTATATTTTCTATTCAATACACCACGGAGGCAATTTGTTTTTAAGCGATGATTTAAATAAAAACAGGGGGCCTATAATGACCTACACCGTAGAAACAAGGACGGAAACAACAAAAACAAAAAGAATAATGAAAACCGCCGAAATGGGGGTTCTTCGCAAGATCGCGGGGAAAACCTTACGAGATAGAGAGAGAAATGTAAATATACGAAGAACTTGTAAAATAGAAAACATAAGCGAGCGGGTACTGAAAAAAAAGCAAGAATGGGATAATCACATCACATGAAAAAAATTGAAGAGTAGTAAATGTAGCACGCGACAAATCACCTTTAAGTCGCAAAAATACAGGAAGACCTAGAAAAAGATAGAGCGACAATTTGGAGGCGGAGAAGCAAGAAGTCGAAGATGAAACAGGCGATTAGCCAAAAAAAAAAAGAAGAAGATTCCTCAAATTGTCTGATGACTTATAGACCAAGGTAAGGCCTACTTTATCAAATACCTTATTGAGTTCCCTGCTATATTTCCGACTATATGGTATAAAGACATGCTTGGTCTTATTTGCTTTGCGTGCAAAAAAGATGGAATTCTGAATATTTAACCTGAACTTATGTCTATTTATTAACTTACTTATTAAATCATCGTCATAACCATTACCCCTAGTTATATTCCTAATACGATTCCTTTCATTATTGAAGTTTATACTCTATTCAGAGGAAGTAACCAAACGATGAACAATGCGGCTAATTTATGTTGTTTGCAATGCAATGAAACATCTGTTATTGTGTCTTTTCTATTCAATACACCACGGAAACAACGAAAACAAAAAGAATAATGGTGACAGCCGAAATGGGGGTTCTTCGTAAGATCGCCGCGAAAACCTTACGAGATAGAGAGAGAAACGTAAATATACAAAGAACTTGTAAAATAGAAAACATAAACGAGTGGGTACTGAAAAGAAAGCAAGAATGGGATAATCACATCACACGAATGGAAAATTCAAGAGTAGTAAAGGTAGCACGCGACAAATCACCTTTAGGTCGCAAAAGTACAAGAAGACCTAGAAAAAGATGGAGCGACAATCTGGAGGCGGAGAGGCATGATATCGAAGACGAAACAGGCGATTAGCCTAAAAAAAAAGAAGAAGAAGATTCCTCAAATTGTCTGATGACTTATAGATTAAGGTAAGGCCTACCTCATTAAATACCTTATTGAGTTCCCTGCTGTATTTCTGACTATTTGGTATGAAGGCATGCTTGGTCTTATTTGCTTCGCGTACAAAAAAGGTGGAATTCTGAATATTTAACCTGAACTTATGTCTATTTATTAACTTGTTTACTAAGTCATCATCATAACCATTAGCTCTAGTTATATTCCTAATACGATTCCTTTCATTATTGAAGTTTATACTCTATTCAGAGGCGGCTAATTTATGTTGTTTGTAATGAAATGAATCATCTGTTATTGTGTCTTTTCTATTCAATACACCATGGAGGCAATTTGTTTTTAAGCGATGATTTAAATAAAGACGGAGGGCCTATTCCTTATAATCCCCTCTACTGGTCACTTGACCGGAACTGATAGCCTCGTCTATGCCATTAATTCCGCTTGAGTAATTCAAGTGTTAGATTAAGTATCAAAAGGGTAGATTTGTAGTCAATCATCGCTCCTGATGAAGCGAACATGGTTAGCGAAACGCGCGTCGAGCGCGAAAATAAAGTGTTTGGTGTGGTGGTGATATATACTGAGTAATCCCGAACACGTGCCATATTGTCAGGACATTTTTAAATCTACATATATAAAATAGTAAACCGCCATCTTGCTGCGGGTGATGACTATTCTAGTACCGTGCAAACGAGCAACCAAAATCATAATAATAATAATAATATAAATAATAATACTTTACAAAAGAACAATTTTTTTATTCAAAAATCATCATTAATCATCATATATGATAACAGTAGCTAAAATGAAAATGCATTTTGTTGGGAAACTGTCGGTGCCAGCTGTAAGTTTCCCATATATTAATATTTCAATACGGTGCGGCATAAAAACGTTTAATTTTAAAATATATATATATAGTAAAAAAACAAATTGATATAGGAAAAACAGTTTTATTGTACTACTATGTTCAAAAATTAAGGGGACTGATGTAATAAGACACATAATATTAATTTATTCATCCAAATCGACTGGGTGCTCTGCAAAGAAATCTTCTCAAACTGTAACACACTCAACGTGAACGTTTTTTGCAATTACCAAAACACCTGTTATGCTCAATGTTTGGCATTGCCACAGAAACTATATCACTAAGGAAAGACAAAGACATGAAACAAAACGTTGCTACAGTAAATATAAAACACAGCAGCGTCAGTCCGACTCGGCACCTTTGATCTCAAGGGGTTCGAGTTGGTAATGATCACATGATCCGTTGCCATATCGCTGGTACGATGCCCGCGAGTTCTTGAAATACAGTGAAGTCTGTTTATACCGAAATACAAAAAATCACTAGAAATGGTTCGCTAGATCCGAAGTTCGTTACAAACAGTAAACACTACTTTTTTATTTAGATTAAGCGCTAATGCTTAGAAAAATGAATAATAATAATTACTAAATTAAAAGAAAACGTTCAGAGGAAAATAAAACAAGTCACACTAAAGTTATTATTATGTATGTTGGTACATATACGAGTATAAACGAAACCATTAAAATACGTAGTTTTATACAATAAAATCAGTAATTTTCGTTTGTAAAATTTTACTTGAAAAAGAAATGTTGTTTATACAATTGTCAAGGTCACAAAAACTACTCCTTATATGTTCAGGAACTTCACGAGAGTCCAAAAAATTGCGAGTGTCAGTCATTTTCTTAGTCATTTCTTAAATGGATGGAACATAAATATTATCTCCTTCTCCAAGCTCGACTTCGTCGTCATTATTGCTTAAAATCTTTCCAGAAGTCACTAATGTCACAATTTGATCATCAGTTAATATTTCTCTCGTCATTAATTCATTATCAGCACATACATATTCTTCATAAATAAAGTGATTAAACATCTTTTTAATCTCGATTTCCACTGTAGGATCTTCTCGATGTTTTTCTATCAACTGAGTCAACGGTAGCTCATTATCTGAGTCATATCTACATTCCTTCCTTAAAAATCCCCCATGCTCAAAACAGTTTGCAATGGTTTCTCTACTGACCCTTTGCCAAGCCCTATGGATAAAGTTTATAGCGTCCAAGAGAGTTACAGAAAAAATGTTACCTTTATCGATCGGCTCTAACATTTTCATAAGTAAAATCTTTCTATAATGTCATTTTAAAAAATGTATCATACCTTGATCCATAGGCTGGAGCTTTGCACTTGTGTTTGGAGGCATAAAAATCAATTTTATTTGCTGTAGATCAATTTCAGGGTGCGCTGGACAGGTGTCAATCAAAAGTAATATTTTTCTGTTTGTGAATTTTAATTCTTTGTCCCATTCGATCAGTTCGTTTTTAAAAATTTTCTAATGTCATCCAGGCTTCACTGTTTGATTTGTACTTTACTGGTAAATGTTTGTTTTTAAACCACCTGGGATTGGCGGACTTTCCTATCACCAACAATTTTCTTTTCTCTGTTCCAGACATATTTGCAGTTACCAACACAATAATCCTTACTTTTGGTAATTTTCCACCAGCACGATTCTCTCCGACAAACTTTAATGTCTTTTCAGACGTCATCTTGTAAAACAAACTCGTTTCATCCGCATTAAAAATGTCCACATATTCATAACTATCTTGAATTTCCGGCTATACATTGGCCATCCACTGATCAACAACAGTCATATCCACTGCTGCAGTTTCCCCTACTATCTTATCCCCACTAATATTATGTCGCTTTTTAAAACCTTCAATCCACCTTTGAGAACAGTTAAACTCGGTGTTCTCTATTTTCCTTCCCAATTCACTAGCTTTCTCTTGTAAAGTATAGCCGGTAATAGGCATGGTCATGTCGTTTTTGACTAAACTATTTAAGGACTCCTTTATGGGCTTGGTCATGTGTAGATTTTCTTACTTTTTTAGAACTAAAGTTTTTTTATTATAGATTGATAAGATTTCTTGCCTCTTCTTCCATATGGTAGAAACCGTAGATTTAGTTAAATTCAACTGTTTGCAAACATCACTTTGTTTAACTCTATTTTCTATTTTTCTTATAATATCGTGTTTGTCTTTTAAAGTAAACGATTTACGTTTTGTGTACTCATTTTAAAATAAAAATTTAAACATTCAGTGTGCTACTTTGATCAAATACACATTAGAACCACATAACACAACAAGTTAATTGAACATAATACTGCTCGAACTAGCGCCGCGGCGGAAACAAGTAGAATTGGGGTTCCCAGTGAGTTTCAGTGAATTCCCTAGATCAAGTCGCGTGACATCGATCACAGGGAGTGGCAAGTTCGTTATAAACAGACACAAAACATTCAAATTTGGTTCGTTTTATCCGGAAGTTCGTCATAACTGATAAAAATTCGCATTAGTCTTATGGAAGTTTTTTCGTTCATTATAAAATAGTTCGTTTTAACTGGAAATTCGCTATAAACGGGTTCGTTATAAGCAGACTTCACTGTATTCAAATTCCTTCTTTAAAAAATCCTATTCTGTAGAAAAAAAAATTGCTGATTGAAAGGAAGAAGTTTTTTTTTAGAAACATTTTTGTTTATCAGGTTCTTATTAAAACAGATATACAAAAAATAGGGAAAAATACAAAAAGTACAAGGAAATAATACACTTGGCTTCAATGCTTTTTGCACGTTATTCATTTAAATATCTCATTGTTGAATTTATATTTCTGAACTACTGGAGGTATTGTCCGGGGGGAGGGGAGGAATGTTCATTTTAAGAATATATCTCTGCACACCTTCAGCTTCGCGCGTATAATGTCAACAATCATGCTCCTTATATTTCAGCGAATTCCAGTAATCTCTAAAGATTGAAAATAATTATAATTATCATTTTGAGATGAGATCGCCTTTCTTCTGAACTTAAAAATAAGGTGAACACATTTTTTGCTCCATTTTATCATTAGTTAAATCTAATAAAATAATTTTCATACAACTAATGACTTTTTGTGCCTATATACTACTTATATAAAAATATTAAAAACTTGATTTATTCAAACTCATTCGTGCTGGAGAATTACTACTTTTTCATGTCCCGATTGAGTTTTGAAGGTTTGGTTAGTGAATTTTAGCAGATAATATAACTTAACTCTAGCAAACAATTTTAATATAAAATATTTCGGAAAATTAGGACAAGGATGCGTGAATTCTACTTCAACCAAATAAGTCAATATATTGGCAATTACATATCGTGATAAAATTAGCTCTTGAATATTTTCCATGAATGCTTCGTCCAATTTCTTAATGTAAATTATGAAATCATCAAGAGGCATATAAAGACTGCCAAAAGCATTATCTACACTAGAATTATAAATTCTAAAGTGGCTATAAAATTGAGAATCTCGCTTTACCACCTTCGATTTATTTGGATCAGCATATTCCTGGCAAACATCGCATGTATGTTCTAACAGACATTTTCTTATATAATATCCACAAGTATAAACGAATGAATTTTGTTCACCAATGTCCATGTGTTTATAATCGCGAGCATTTATTAAATAAAGTCCTTCATTTGGCTGAACGGAGTGACTTTCAGAGTCAGTGAATAATTAACAATTGAAAAATTATAGCACTCATCCTATATGATGAGGAACGTCAATTGATATCAATAATAATTTCTCGGGCAAATTATGAAAACATGGAAAACCAAAATCCACTTAAAAACACAAATCGAACGCATCCAAAGAGAAGAGCTATACATCAGACTCCCTGAAATATACCTCATATTTCAGGGAGACTCGCTTAGCGCTCTATGGTTTTGCCTTTGTCTCAATCCACTCTCAAATACATTAAACAGAACAGATCATGGCTTCAACATCAGACACCAAAAAGTGAACCAACATAAAATAAACCACCTCCTATATATCGATGACTTAAAACTCTACACTGCCACAGAAACACAGCTGAAAAAACTCCTCAAAATCACAGACACATTCACCTTAGATATCAATATGGAATTTGCTATAAGTAAATGTAAAGTACTCCACATCAACAAAGGCCAATGGAGAGGCCACCATGAAACAGAAACCATCAACAACGAAACATTCGATAACATGCTCGACAAAGAAACATACAAATATCTAGGCTTCCAACAAACCACCAAACTCAACCACACTGACAACAAAACAGAGCTCAGAACCGAATTCAAAAACAGACTCACGAAACTTTTACAAACTCAACTCCAAGAATCTCACTAAAGCGATCAACACGTTCGCTATATCTATACTTACATATTTTTCATTTGGTATCATCAAATGGTTACACATAGACATAGAAAACATTCATATCCTTATACGTTCTCAATTCACCAAATACAGGAAATTACACCCCAATGCATGCAAAGAAAGACTTACCATCGAGAGGATGGCAGGAGGAAGAGGAATAATAGATATCAGATCACTACACACAAAACAAATACAAGCACTTAGGAAATTCTTTCACAGCAAGCAAACTAGCCTCCACACGGCAACAGTGAAAAATTAAATTTTGTGATGGATATAATTACCAAAGTGGTCAACTTCATAAAAACAAGGCCCGTGAAGGCAAGATTTTTTCATAAGCTTTGTGAAGATTTGGAGGCCGAGCATACATCTTTACTTTATTACTGTAACTCTCGTTGGCTGTCGAGAGGTAACGTACTTTCACGTGTACCCAAATTAAAAAATTAGTTGTACACGTATTTTTTGACAGAATCGCATCGTGACGCAGAAAAGTTAAAAATACTGACTTCTTAATAAAATTGGCTTGTCTGCGACATATTTGAGAAATTAAATGTCCTTAGTAAATCGTTGCAGGGAAACGAAACGCTTATACTGCAACTGACTGATAAAATTGCAGCGTTTCAAAAGAAGTTGCTGTTGTGGAAAAGAAAAATTGAAGAGGAGCAAGGAAATACTGACTGTTTTCCTGTTTTAAAAGGGTCTCTAAAAGAAAAATCTATTCAAAATCTGGAGCCAAGTTTGCAATTGATATTTATCCAACACTTATCAACATTAAGCACCCATTTTAAAAAATAATTTCCGGAGAACCTGAATCAATACGACTGGATTAGAAACCCATTCCAATCGACCCCACCACCATCTACACTTTCAACAGTCGAGGAAGAATAGCTGTTAGAACTATCTTGTGATACGAGCCTAAAACTACGATTCGATAAAGACAAACTGTTTCAGTTTTGGAGCAATGCATCCCAAGAATATCCTACTATCAGTACTACGACTTTGAGGGTTCTTTTACCCTTTGCTACGTAGTACTTGTGTGAAACTGGCTTTTCTGAAGTTGCAGTAATCAAATTGAAGTACAGGTCACAAATAAATTTAGTAAAAGGAATGAGAATAGCAATTTCAAAACTTCAGTTCCGATTTGAGAAGTTGTGCTCAGAAAAACAAGCTCATCCTTCTCATTAATTATATTGTTTGTAGTTTATTTATGTTTTCTAATAAATAATAATTAAGATTCTATGTTCTTTGAAATTCTCTTTGCAGAATAAAGTAATTTTATTGTATGTTAGAGTTACACACAGGTATCTTCTTTTAGAAGGGCGTCACAAAAAAATTGCAACCTGTAAAAGGATTCGCAGTAAAAAAAAGATTGGGAGCCCCTGTATATGTATGTATATATATATATATATATATATATATATATATATATATATATATATATATATATATATATATAGATAAATAATTAGTATAGAGCAGGGGTCGGCAACCTTTTAACTAAGGGGTGCCAGTTTTCAACCATACAACATTTTGCGTGCCGACATAGGTACTTACTACAACTAAAATTAACAAAAATTAACTTAAATTAACTTAAAATATTGCTTTTAGAAGGTTTAATTACAAAAAAATTTTAACATTTAACAAATAATTTTATTATACTAGTCCTTGGACCTAGTGTGAACCCTGTGCTTAAACTTCTTTAGAGAGTTTTCTTATATCCGGTTCATGTCTGGTTATTTTCAGTGTCACACATGCTTCCGAGTTGTCTGTTGTCAGCCTGCTTCGGTACGGGTTTAAAATCACTCTCATATGGGAAAGTTGTTCACAGATATAGGATGATCCGAAAGCTGTAAGCATGGCAAACGCTACTTTCTTAAGACAAATAAATTTCTCTGGTAAACTCATCCAACAACTGAATATCTCGTTTGAATGGTTCTGGCAGTCTGGCCTTCTAATACCCTTCTTAATTCTACAAATTTCTTGTTTCATAACTAGGAGCTTTTAAATTCAATGTATTGAAGATCAAAATCATTAATGTCCATCCATGAGAAAACAGATATGTCAAAGCAACTGCTGGAAAAATCCATTAAATCTGGTTTGATTAAAGAAGCCAACATAGGACCATGTTTATCAAAATCCTGACCCCCTTTTAAATTAGTCATATATTTAAGAATTTCGTCTATTAGTGCACCATCGTCGACACTGGATATATAAGTTTTTAAATTTGGAAAATATTTATATGTGTTTGTAGTCATATCGCTGATAAATAAATCTATTTTTAATTTGAATGATTTCCAGGATTCATATAAATCCAGAACTGTTTTGCCTGAACCTTGTAACTTTAAATTGAGTTCACTGAGATGGTTTGTAATATCAGTAAGAAACATTAACATACAGATCCAGTTCTTATCTTCTAGTTCAGGATAAGCATCCACTTGATTTTTTTTCAACAAGAACGATTTAATTTCGCCCAGACATTGCACAAATCTAGAGAGCACTTTACCACAGCTGAGCCAGTGCACATTATTGTGCAATGGTATATCTGAATATGCACTTTCTAATTCCTGCAGAAAACGCCTTAAATTGTCTATGGATCAGTGAAGAACGACCGACAATGTAGTTAACTATTTTAACCACCATATCCATCACGGATTTTAAACTTCTAGCGGAGATTTTAGCGCACAAACTCTCTTGGTGAATTATGCAATAAAAATTCAAAACTGATCGACCCATGCGTTCAATAAGAAGGGAAACAAATCCTTTATGTCTCCCAATCATAGCAGGAGCGCCATCTGTCGTTACGCAAAAAATTTTATTTAAATCAATGTTCCGCTTTTCAAAATGTTTAACAAATTCTGAAAATATATCCTCTCCTCTTGTAGTTCCCTGCAATGGGAGCAGACAAATCAGCTCTTCATACACACTGCCATCATCGAAGTATCGCGCAACGATTGCCAGACGGGCAATGTCATTAATATCGACACTTTCATCCAATGCTACACTAAATGCAAAACTCCGTTTGATAGCGTCTCTTTTTGGACATTTTGTGTCATTTCGGTAATTCGTCTCTCGATAGTCCGTGCTGATGCCGGTATATCCCTAATCCTGGCCAATATTGTATCCTTATTGGGCAAGTTGTCGAATAAAATCTCGCCAGTACTCAAAAACGTTTGCTTCATAAATTCTCCGTCAGTGAACGGTCTACCCTATTGTGCAATTTTGAAACCGCATTCAGTTACCTGATTTTTTCCTTGGAAAACTTTGCTAAAGAATGTTGACTGTTTCTCGTATTGTTTACTTGCTCTTTGTATTGCCTCCGTATTATCAGCGGTATCTTTAAATGACGATTCATGTTTTATCTGGAAATGTCGTTGAACACTAGATGTCCGGAAAACTACGCTTTCCCGACATAGGACACAAATGGCCCGATCGTTTTGCTGTACAAAACCGTAATCTGTTGTCCATGAAGTTTGAAATGATCGAACGTCTACCTCCTGTTTCTTCGCGGCCATAACGCAACGTAATTTTAATTTTTAAACTTTTCGACGACTATTGACTGGAACGGATGTTACTTCTATACTAAATGATCCAAACGTGTAGCCGCTTGCTATATATAGAAAAATAATGTTTCCAGAAAATTCCAATAATTACGTTTATTAAATTTCTTAGCACAAAAATCATTATCTACAACGCGCCCATTGCAATCAAAGGGCCGCCTAGAAGTTAAATCTAACAAAAACTAAAGTTCGGCAATATAAAAAGAGTTGCGGCGCGCGTCGGAACGATTGAAGTCAAGTCAAACAAAAACCGCCTTATAGCGGCTCTTTTGATCTGAATTGAGGACGTTTATTTGTGTTTTTGCCTAGGCTTATATTTTGAGGCTTGCCGTCTTTAATACTTGCCGAAATTAAAGCCAAACCAATGCATTCAGTAAAATTATAAATTACAAAAAAATATTTTGTAGTTTTTGGTAATAATACCTAGTGACCTATATAATATATAGTTTTTGTTTGTATCGTTAAAGTAATACAGTCTTCAATTATTTACTTCATTTCGAAACATGTCACAGATTACAGAATTAATGTGTAAACTTTGAATAGGTACGCGTGCCATTCAAGTGCCAGAGATGGCACGCGTGCCATAGGTTGCCGACCCCTGGTATAGAGTATAGAATTCCGCGGTCCCTAGAAAATTTGTTTTGGTTTTTAAGTAAGTACGCTGTACGTAAAAAATCGGCTAATCTGTTGCATAGAATTTGCTTTAGACACGCTAAAAAATTATGCCACATTGGTAGCTTAAAAGACGAGCAATCTATTTTAGGTAGTTTTATTTCATTAATACATATTTAATATTAGACCTTAGTAATAACCAGAAATGGAATCTTCCATCTATTATTCTAATATTTAATTGTATTAATTTTTTTATTTATAACTCCTTACATTTATTTTAATGGGTCTACCGTCTACCTTATCGATTAGATTACTCAAATGAAATATCCTAGTTCCAATAATAGGTCATTTAATAAATGGGTGGCATTTGGCTGGCCCTATGGTGTGGGCGTCCCTCGTAAAAAAGAAATTATATTAATAGACTTTGCTAAAGAACTGAATGGCTTCGAAGGTCTGTAATCGATTTTTACGGTTTTAGCGATTTATAATCAGGTATATGCATATACAGGCTTTGATAATTGAAAGTATATACAGTGTACACTGTGCAAGTTTGGAACCTATTCTTTGTATTATATTTCTCCAACGCAGGCAAAGATGTGTTTCAAGTGTGTGATGTAGCTCCATCTTACTAAAACCAGGTTTTCTGGTTATAATCAAGATCTCATAAAACGGGTATGGAGAAGTTCCCAATCCAATGCAGGCAACTTTGAGAAGTAACTTCACATCTCCGCCAATGTCTCCATGATATAGAAAAGGTTTATATTCTATTGAGGTGGGGCACATTGGGGTATTTAGGCATGCATTGTTTCAAAATTCTCTACAGGTCGCAATTTTCATCCGATTTGATTTTTTTTGTTTATAAATGATCGTGATTAAATAGGGAAAATATCACTCACGGCTTATTTTGAAAATAATAGACCCAAAAATCGGGTGATTCTCGAGTATTAAGCGTACTAACGGACAGACAGATGGACAGAGAGATGTTGCATTTTATATATAGTATAGAATATTATAGATAACCTAGCCAAAAAACAAATGTATGAATTAAAAAAAAATGTAAATTGCATAAGTGGTTCTCAAATCATAGGCGCACTAACGGACAGACATAGAGAGGTTGCATTTTATATATATTATATTCTTTGCTACATGAACTGTCCCATATTTAATGGTTTAGGCAGTGTATTGCAAGAGAACGCGCTAGCGGAAAACTTTTTTTCGACTTGACCCACTATTATCGTCACTGCTTATTCCTTATGTTACCTAACGTAATAAAATATATCCTATGACCTGACCAAGAACATATGTATGTTTTAAAAAGAAAAAAATATGTAAATCAGATAAGTGGTTCTCGAGTGATAAGCGCACTAACGGATAGACAGACAGACAGAGAGACGTTGCATTGTATATATATATATATATATATATATATATATATATATATATATATATATATATATATATATATATATATATATATATATATATATATATATATATATATATATATATATATATATATATATATATATATATATAAATAATATATATATATATATATATATATATATATATATATATATATATATATATATATATATATATATATATATATATATTGGGGTCGCTAGTTACGAATCCGATGTCACATTTTAAAAATTCAAAATGGCAGATCCAGTACGGCGGGCGAAAACTCAAAATGAGTTTAATTTTTTCCTATTCAACCAAATATTCTGAAATTTGATATCCAGGGTTTTTTAAGTTACTCATTATGTATTCAAAGTTAAGTTTTAAAAATTCAAAATGGTAAATCTAATATGGCTGCCGGCAATTTTTAAATTTGGTTAAATCCTATTTTTTCAACCAAATATTCTGAAAGATGGAATATACGGGTTTTTTGGGTTGCTAAGTATGTAAAAATTAGTTACTTCGGCCAAATCTTGGGTATATTTAGGTTTTTTCTGTAGTTTTTCAAATCGGTTCAAAGACCGATGACATTATTTAGAATCAATTATGAAAGGAAGAAACCTAACCTAACAAAACTAGCCTATACAAAAGAAAGGAAATAAACCAAACCTAACAAAATGCCTACACAATGGAAAGGAAATAAAACTAACGAAACTAAAGGCCGACAACACAACAGAAAGTAAATTAACCTAACCTAACAAAACAACGTACACAACAGAAAGGAAATAAACCTAACTTATGGTAAATAAAGGCGACGAACACCACAGAAAGGAAATAAAACTATGACAGGGCTGCCTACCATGGTTAGGTTAGGTTATTTACATTTCTGATGTGTAGGCTGCCTAGTTAGGTCATGTTCATTATGGTATATTTTTGCGTAAAATTATTTTATTCTTTATATTCAGCAATAGCAATACTCAATAAAAATGGGATTTTCGGAAGTTAGTAATTGTTCTTTTTGACTATTGATGGCAAGGTATCAGGACTATTAATATCCGTTACTAAAAAAAAGAAGTTTCGCGTAATATACCCTCGAAATAGTATAATTCGATAGTATAACAAGATTGGCCAATTTTTTAAAACTAGAACAATTTTATCTAAACTGGCTATTATTTGCGGAAGTAGAAACCCAAAAGACCCCTGGATATCAATTTTCAGAATATTTGATTGAAAATAAAGCAATTTAACTATTTTTAAAATTTTTGGCTGCCATATTGGATCTGCCATTTTGAATCCTTAAAACCTAATTTTGAATACATAATTCGTAACTCAAAAAACCCCTGGATTCCAAATTTCAGAATATTTGGTTGAAAAGGAAAAAATTAAACTAATTTTGAGTTTTCGCCCGCCATATTGGATCTGCCATTTTGAATTTTTAAGATGTGACATTGGAAATTTTTTTACACTTGAAATCAAGTAATATCGATTAACCTTCGAGCGGTGCGAGTAGACTTTCAAATTAACCTACACTTTTTGAATCACCTATCCGAATTTTTAATAAATTCTCACGCTAATAAAATGAGGAAAAAATCTTTATACTGTTTTTCTTTGTAAAATTTCCCGCTCTTTCACGTGGTGCTATTAGTTTCTCGATATCTTTTGTATTTTTCGAGATATTACCGAAAAAACAAATTTTTATTTTATTTTGGATTTCGTGGGCTTAGCGTACATCAAACTTTAGAAAACTTTTTTTTATCTTATTCTGCATCCAAAAAACTACCTGTGTGCCAAAATGCGGCGTGTTAACATTTAATGAGGGCTTAAAACCCCTTATTTTTTTCAAAATAAATTCTAAGGGATCTCTTCCCTTTTTAATCACGAACAGTTATAAACAAAAAAATTCAAATCGGCTGAAAATTGCCCAGTGTGAGAGGAGGCAAACGGAAAAAAAAACATATCGTTCCGAATTAACAGCTATCATTCGCCTCTGTCATCCCAATGAATGCTGGAGTTTTTCGTAACATGTGGTTTTTTTTCAGTTTAATTTTACCTAGATGGTAGATGCCCAGATCCCACCAGCATCGCCCGGTGTGATACCATCGCATCGGCTTAGGCTGCGTGAAGTTGCTTAACGTTTCGTGGCTGTGCCGATGTCCCGAACTGTGGGACCAAATAGCATGATCAGGCACCTGGATACAAAAGATTCCGGAGGAGAAAGAGATCAGAATTTCAAAATGGATTTTTGCAACATACGAGGTTTAAACACGAACATAAATTCAGTGCACCAACAGCTGCAATCCAATAAACCTAATGTACTCGCTCTCTGTGAAACTCAGGTCAGTTCATCGACCAGCACAGTAAACTATCTTTATCCTGGGTACGACTTCTATTCCCGATTTAGGCGTAACTTTGGAATCTGTCTTTATGTCAGAAGCGCCCTCTCTTGCCAACGAGAAGAGGTTCTGGAGCCCCCAAATTTTGATGTTATGTGGTTAAAAATAACGACTCAATCAACCACAAGGTTCATCTGTATACTCTATCGACCACCAAGTGATACTAACTTTAGAACACTTTTCGCTTCCCTTGCAGACACCATCGATCATTTACAAATTAACTATCCAAATGCCGAAATTGCCATCCTGGGCGACTTTAATGTCCACAACATCAACTGGCTTAAATATTCGAATACTACCGACGAACAAGGTCGTGAAGCCGAATCATTTTCAATCAGTTGTGGCTTAACTCAGCTTATTGACGAATCAATACGGATCCCTGATCGAGACGGAGAGTTTGCCAGTCTTCTTGATCTCTTTTTAACCACCAATCCGGAGATTTACACAGTCAGCGTAAATCCGCCGTTAGGTTCTTCCGACCATAAACTACTTTCGACATCGAGTATTCTATCAATCAATGACAGAGAGGCGCCTAAACCGCGCAAGATTTGGCACTACAAGTCTGCTAAATGGGAAGATCTCTTGGAATATTTTCGAACTTTCCCTTGGTTAGACGTCTGTTTTCGATCCGACGACCCATCTGACTGCGCCAGGGAGGTTTCCAATGTTATTTTGGCGGTATGGAGGCTTACATCCCTTTTTCGAAGAAATGCCCTTCCAACCGCAAGCCTTGGTTTGACCGAAAATGCAAAGAAGCTATTGCTTCTAAACATCTTGCATATCGACAATGGCGCGAAAATCCTAACACCATAAATCGTAACACATTTGTTTGTGCCAGGAACAGATGCAAAGAAATTATCGACGAAACGAAGGAGGTACACAATCAACGGATTAGAAATAAACTTCCCGCCTGTCCCGGAATTCAAGGTCCTTTTGGTCAGTCGCTAAGGCAGTTAGTCAAAATTTCACCAAATCCACCATACCACCACTCACACGGCCAGATAATTCTATTGCAACGACACCTGCTGAGAAAGCGAACTTGTTGGCTGAACTCTTTGCTTCACATTCTACTGTCGATTTCCAAGGAAAAACACCACCTACTATTCCCATAGTGCAGTCAAGGATGCCCGACGTTGTCTTCAGACAGCGTATCATAAAGCGTATTCTGATGAAGCTAGACACCAAAAAGGCTTCTGGCGCTGACGGAATACCTGCCATAGTTCTTAAAATCTGTGCGAGAGAACTAACACCAGTTTTCTGTAGACTTTTCAAACTATCCTACAGAAAGGGAATATTTCCTTCCTGCTGGAAATGTGCTACAGTTCAGCCGACACCTAAAAAAGGCAAGAAGACCTTGCCAAATAACTACCGACCAATCGCACTGCTTTCAATAATATCGAAAGTCATGGAAAAGGCTATCAATCAGCATCTTCTAAAATATCTTGAAGGATTCAACATTATTAGCGATCACCAATATGGCTTTCGTAAAAATAGATCAACAGGAGATCTTCTGACTTATGTAACACATGTTTGGAACAATGCAATTGAACACTTTGGAGAATCTCGAGCGGTTGCTCTTCACATATCCAAGGCATTCGACCGTGTTTAGCACGATGGGCTGTTGGCTAAGCTACGTTCTTATGGTATGTCGGAAAAGTTCTGTTTCTGGCTCTCATGTTTCCTCAGAGAGCGTTCTCTACGAGTGGCAGTCGACGGATTTCTTTCTAACACCTTCACTCTCAACGCCGGTGTACCCCAAGGCTCCATACTGTCCCCTACTCTCTTTCTCATTTACATTAACGATCTGCTGGAAAAGACTGAGAATCCAATCTACAGCTTTGCAGATGACAGTACACTTATCTCTTCATTCACTTTGAATGCTCGGACATCGGCTACTCAGACGAATATCCGCAGACAGCAGGAAGTCATTCAACTTAACAAAGACTTGGAAGAAATTCTATCTTGGTGTGACAGCTCCACTCCCAAACATACACTGCATTTGTTGGATTCTATTCAGAGAAGAGCTGTTCGTCTGATTGGAGACCCGGAACTGACCGTCGGCCTTGATTCGCTGGAACATCGAAGAACGGTTGGCGACTTGAGCCTATTCTACAAGTACTTTCATGGAAAGTGTTCGAAGGATGTGGCCCGCTTAATTCCTCCCAGAGCGATGCATGTTAGAAGTACACGTCGCACTAATTCTTCACATCCGTATGAGGTTCAGCTTGTTACTCCTCGTACAACGCTACAACGCTTTTCAAACAGTCTTTTATATGGAGAACATCATCCCTTTGGAATAATTTGCCCAGGACTGTGTTTCCCACCGAGTACAATCTACAGCGATTCAAGAACAACGTGAATCGCTTTCTCCGCACACGTGTCGCTCCTGTAGCGCTTTAGGGACTTCCCTGTAGCACGTGTGCTAGACACATAAAAAAAAATTATTTTAACTTTATTTGAGGAGATCTACAAATAATCAATCTTTTGTAATGTCCTCTGAAGCATATATTAGCAAAGCATGTAATATCTGGCACATCGAAAAAGATCCAACAGAAGGCCCAAACATCGCAGAGAGTGTTGATGACCTATCAGAACAATAACAAATTTTCAACATATTTGTAAAAATAAATTCCTTTTTTGGAGTCTTTAATGCTTAAAAATTATCTCTTCTTTTTTGTAACGTTGTTTTTTTAAATGGTCCTTTATTTCGTGACTCAAATCAGCACTTTTATGTTTTCTTAACTTATTTTCTTGATTCGTTTTTTTTTAGCACCGCATCTAGAATGCTTACAAAAGCTGTTTATGTTCTGTGAGAGTGACCAAGCTAGGTACAAGGCAACTCTCCAAATGTATGCTTTAAAAATATTTTTTCTAGTTCCTATATTTCAATTTTTTCTGTTATAAGCTTCTAACTTGAACTGATCGCTCTATCTTCATAGTGCTGTATATAGTTTTAGAAGACCTCATAGCAGGTCTAACCTCAAACCGCCTAATAAAAGACATTATGAGACCGCAGACAGCCTACAGTCATGAAGCTGTTCGTGAAATCATTGAAACTATAGCCAACTCATCATCTATGAAACTAGATCCCGTTAGTATGAACAAGCTGTGGGATTTGATTACTATGGTTTTTAAATGGCAAGTAAGTATGTAGATGATCAGTTAGTAGGTATATTAAAATGAAAGTAGTGGCGAAGTCAGGTTCCAAGGACTAAGAAGAGGACATTAATGGAGTACAATACGATAACGCGACGTAGGTCCTTGATTATAGGCGATCTTTACATCTAAAGGAACCTGGCTTCTCCGCTTTTAGTTACGTCACCAAATAATAAAAATTACATTAAATAAGTGATCCATAATTAGAGAAACAATGTCCATCCGCCTATGCCGAATGGGGGCTAGGTTTAGACCAGAGGTTCCCAAACTTTTTTTTCTCGTAGACCACTTTCAAAATTTTACTGGTTTCGGTGGACCCCCTGCTGCTACATTTCTACCATATTCCTAAAACTCGTCAAAAAATGTGAAGATTAGATCTAACGATGGAAATTTGCGTCGTGGCTGAGTTCCAACCCTAAATTCGGAGTGGTAAAAATAAAAAGAAAAATAATATATTTTCTTGTGTTCTATTTTTTTAAAATAATATGATTACAGACTTAATAGAATTAAAATTAAACATTAATAACGTACCGTAACTTCAACAATGCAAATCAACAATTAAAAAAAAATAGTCATAATTTTAATGGGAGGGATGTACTTGATGGATTGACAGCAAATTATCAATATTTGGCTTCAGTTTTGTAAGGAATAACCGCAAATCTCCCCGTTCTGCGATGTTCAATCTGCTCCTTTTTTTTTATTAATAGGTTTGTAACGACACTAAAACTTTTTTCGACAAGGTATGACGAGGGAAACGCTATCAAAAGTTTTCTTGCAATTTCCCACAGCCCAGGATATTTTTCGGGTATTTCTGCCTGTAGCCAAAATGTTTGATAGTTTTTTTAAATTTCACCTTCATCTCCTCATTGGTGCTAAGCTCGAGTAGCTCCTCTTGTAATACCACATTCGCCACTTCCATTTCATCAAATGGATTTATGATCCATGGTGGTATTTCCATCGTGAGAATATCTTCAAATCTATTTTTGAAGTCATCATGCAGGGCATTTAAATGTTGAACGTATGTCTGAATATCCTCATCAAGACATTCTGCCTGTGACAAGTTTGGAAACTGGGAGAATTCGAGCCGACTAATATTTTGCTTCATAAATTTCAATTTTCCAAGAAAAGCCGACATTACACCCTTTGTTTTTTTAAATTTAGCTGTCCCCTTGTAACTGCAAGTTAATGTCATTAAATTTTTTGAACAAATCTGTCAAATACGCGATGTCTGCTTTCAATTTGATCAGGTTTTCTTTTTTAAATCTGGATCTTTACTTTCCAGAAACTCTAAAACTGATTCAAAAAAGTGAGTAAAATTTTGTTAAACATGCACCTTTCGACAATCAGCGTACTTCAGTATGTAAGAGCAATCGTTGGAAGTCTTCATCATTTTCGTCGCACAATTGTGCACATAAACGGGTATTTTGTTATCTGCTTTAATCACAAATTGAAGCGATTGGTGCAATCTATCACTCAAATTTTTCGCTGCCAGGTGTTGTCGGTGGATGACACAGTGAATTGCAGTTACTCCTGGTATAATTCTTTTAAGATGGCTTATAAACCCACGATATCGCCCGAAGATGGCAGAAGCTCCATCTGCTGCCACCGAAATAATGTTTGTAAATGGAATCAATTTTTTCTTAACAAAATCACTCAGGACATTAAATATTGATTCATCTTTAGTGTCCGTCTCCAAAGTTTTCGCGAATAGCAGCTCTTCATGGATTTCTTCGTCCATAACAAATCGAACATATGCCAATAATAATGCTTCATTACCAGGTAAAGTTGACTCGTCCAGTTGAATAGAAAAATGACTTGTTTGCAGATAATTACACAAGAAGCTTTCAGTATCAGAGCTCATTTCATCAATACGTCTTTGTACAGTGTTGTTACTCAAAGGAATTCTTTTGAGTACGTCAAATGGAGGTTTGTGCAGAACAGTTTTTAAAACCTCTTCAACAGCGGGTAAAATTAACTGTTCTCCGATGGTGTGCGGTTTTCCAGATTTCGCTATAAGCAATGAGATATTGTAAGATGCCCGCAAGCCATCATCGTTACTTTGAGACGTTGAAGCGAACACACTGTGCACGGTGGGTCTCTTTTCATATGTTTCCTTCAATGTTTGAAAATATTTTAAATCTTTACCTATTTTATCAAGATGACACCTTCATAGATGATCTTTGAGCTTCGATGGTTTCATAGAGTCATTGCTCAAAACTTTGTTGCAAAGCAAATTTCAAATAATCAACACTGTACTGTCGACATTTCTTCTTAGATTCAGCCAGGTTTCGTATCAGTTACCTACCTGTAAAGAAAAAAATGTTTGTTTTAGTAATCATAAGGCGACTTTAACAGGATATGGCTATTTTAACAGAATAAAATAGGATTAATTAATTATTGCAATGAAAAAGCCAAAATGCCGGCGGCAAAAAACTGATTTTAATTATTAAAAGCAATAAACTGCTAAGACCCATATAGAGGTTTTCACAAAACGGCTGAACCTATTTTAATGTAATATAAAATATTTTTTGATTAATTATATTTTGATACATTTCTGTAAATTCGAGAGAAAATACTTTTAAAGAATATTTTGACGTCAAAACTCCGCGATTATAATGATTTATTTATTACTTTGATGTACGTTACGAGTGGTACATAAAGACACGTACAATTTATGAAAATATTTTTAGTCATTTAGCATTAGCAACTACGAGGGCACTGAAATATGTACAAACATGCAGGTCAATCATATATCTCTCCTTTAGTGAATCACCACAGTCGGGTAAATAAATAATTATATAATAAAAAGTACTTAAAGTTCAATCTTTCTCGGCTTTCTATTCTTTTATAGAAGTATCGAATAATGGCCCTGTTCAGTATTTAATTTTTATTACGTACCTACTACACGCAAACATAACATAATATTATTATAATATAAAATAAAAGTATGAATAACAAATAGGCAGGTACTTACTTTTTCCGGTACTGGCAAACACTGACATCGATTCACTCACATTTTTCTTTTCAAAATTCTGGAAACAAATGAGTAACGTTTGTCCTTGGCATTCATATTTATATTGGTGAAGAATCAAACAAGGTCATGCAAGATTGCAAGCACAGCACAAGTCGTATTTCGTCCCTTTGCACGTCTGAACGGGTTGCGTTGCTGGCGGGCGGGCGGCGCTTTGCAAGTCTCGACGCGCGTTGTACTGAATATCGAATATGCAAGTTTTTACAAGTAACAGTCGCTGAACTTCTTAAAATACACTACTCAAAAACATCAAGGGAGGTTTTAAAACAACGAAATTAATGCTAATTAAACAGGCTATCTGATCTATACGCCGGCCTAACTGAAAAAAATTTTTTCAAGCCCGTGGACCAAAAAAAAAACAGCAAAATATTTGCAATATTATTTTTTCGCGCTATCTGTTAGGATTGCATGAGAACCGTAGCTCCTAAAAAATTTTAGCAAAAAAAATCTGAAAATTAGAATCTTAAAGCTTCAAAATGCTTTTTTTTTAAAGTCTCATACGACCATTTTTCACCGAAATACAGCCTGTCAAAAATCACCGGAAAGTTTGGAATTTTTTTTTGCTCCCTTAATTTCTTTGAGTAGTGTATTATCTGCCTACATTGGTAGGTAAAGCCAAGCCAACATTTTTGTTCTTTACTATCGAAACCAGATAAATTTTCGTGGACCCCCACTTACAACTTGTAAACCCCCATTTTTTTTTCACGCCAACGTAGACCCCCGTCGAGTCTACCGTGGACCCCTGGGGGTCCACCTGAACCACTTTGGGAATCACTGGTTTAGACTAAGGAGTAACGTTTACATTTACAAAGGTTTACGTAATTCAAATATAATTCATTCTTTGTATCGTATTATTAAATATTTTAAAATATTTTTAATCAAAGTAAACTTATTTAGTTAGCCATGTCTTCAGAAGTAATAGAAATATCTCAACGGCATCTTCACGAAGTGGAATCTTTCGTTGCTAGCGAAGGAACACAATTACAGTTACATAGAGTTCAAAATATTCTGGAAAACTTTCGAAAAATACTGAGTGATGAAGAAAAGAGTGCCTTGCATGAGGATCTCACTAACTGGTGTACGGTAAGGACAATGAAATATTTTTTAAACAAATATTTCTTTTAGTTTTTTTTTAATATCATGAGTCCATAAACTAAGTCATCCCCTGAGCAACTTTAGAAACAGTTATTTTGCAAAACTCTATCCCATAAAATAGGTAACAGGTATATTCTATCAGCGGATTTTGGCACAAGATGTCAAATATCGAAACACGCTAACATCTCAGTGGAAAGCCTGTATGCAGGTTGCTGCGAAAGTTTCTAAAAATCAGTACTAGGTGGAGTAACTGAAAGTTAAGCCACAGAAAATATAGCTGCCGCTACAGATAGTTTGGGCCACGTTTTGTTGAATTTATACGATTTTGTTTGTGGGTTAAGACAACAATAGTGCATTGAGTAACCTCATCTGGCTGTTGGAGCGAAAAAACCATCAGAAACTCTTTGCAAATGGTTTGTACAATTGTGACATACCGTGGGATTCAAGTATCCATAGGCATTGAGATGAAGCAAAAACATGATATTTTGCATAACTATTTGGCTGTGAAAAAGCTTTCTACTCGTTGGATTTCACAAAAGTTGACCCAAGCTCAAAAAAAAGGCTCGTGTCAGATGAGGCAAAGACCTGCTTAAGAAATTCAAGCGAAGTGGTTCAAATTCTATTTACAACATAGCAATGTGATGAATTTATTTCTATGAGGCTAAAATAAAAAGTTAATCAGCGGTTTATGTGTTCCCAGATGAGCCTAAACTAAAAAAAGTAGTTCCGTACCCGTAGCATATTAAAAAAAAAATAGTCGCCCCATTTTTCTCAATTAATTGAGAACAATATAGCAATCATTCTTTTTTTAAAACTTTTGCTACCCTTTGAGAAACGAAGGACTGTTAATGCTGATTGGTATTTGACAATTTGTTTGGCAAAAGTTAAAACATAAAATGAACATCTCCTTGCCCGTATAGCCCTGATTTATCCCTTCTTTTTGTACCCATTTTTCGTGGAGAGGCGTTTTTCAACACTTGCAGAGGCAGCTGACGTGTTTTTAGACAACATTTCCGAGATACCCTCTTCTAAGTAAAAAATATCTCCAGAGTTGGTTCGAACATATATATCGATTTCACACTTCTAAAAACTTTCGCAGCAGTCTCTGTTCCTTTTTTTTGAACGATATAACGCCCTAAAAGCTGCCATTCTATGTTACGAATGCATTTATTTTTAAGTCATTCAATGTAAGAGTATCGCTGCTGTTACGAATTGGTCTTCAAGACAACGATGGTCAGTTCATAGTGAACAATCTAGAGCCAATAGCTGAAAAAATGTTACAAAATATCGGCGAAAATATCTACCAAGTAACACAAAACGGCCGGATTTTAGAGAATCGAAGTAGCAACACCTCTGTCAGTCAAAAAAATCTTCATTAGAAACAGAAAATGTAAACGAACTGAAATGTTTTGTGGACGAAATGTTGGGAGAACGCAAACTTAGCACTGGAAGCATGGAAGGTAAAAAAATTAGCTACACGGTATGTTTTAAAGTAAACAGGATTTTTTTAAAATAGCTATTTATGATGATTAGTGGTGTTTTCGGTATGGTCCAGAAACTAAGCGCCAAAGCTCTAAATGGAAGCATCCATGCGAAAGAAGTCTGAAAAAAAAATTGTCCAAAGTGAAAACAATGTTTATTTGTTTCTACGATTCGAAGGGAGGATAGGAATAAAAATTTAAACAACTTTTAAGATCACGACTTCTGTTTATTATATTATTGCTGATAATTGTTTTAACACACTATGTCTTCTTCTGGAGCACGATGTAAATTAACTAACAAAGTATCTTACAGAATATATAACCAAATAAAAAACGAAAGTAAAGAACATAACATAATTTTTACGAGAGCAGATAAAGGAAAAACTGTAAAAGCTATAAAGAAACAAACCTATATTGAAAAAACAATAGATTTCCTAAAACCAGATGAATTCAAATCCATCAACTTTGATACAACAATAACTTTCCAAAAATTAATTACAGATGTGCTAAAAGACATAAGCATTTTCACAGAGAATGAAAAATTCAGACTCGTCTCGATGAATACTCATGTTTCAAAACTATATTCTTTTATTAAATTACATAAAAATAACTCACCACTTCGTCCAGTAGTTTCATACATAACAGCGCAAGCTTTTATATATCAAATAAATTGATTGAGATTTTGGCAAAATATTGTAAATTCACACCTAAATATAGTATTAAAAATAGTAATGAATTGATAGCAAAAATTCATCCGTTAATTATACCAAGTAACTCCAGATTTATATCGTTTGATGTACAAAATCTTTTTCCTAGTATACCACCATCAGACGCTATGATTTTGGTTCAAAGATTACTCAATAAAAATAATGTTAACCCAATAATTAAACAAGAAATATTAGACATCTTAACATTGTGTTTAGACCAGAATTATTTCGAATTTAACCATAAGATTTATATAAGTAAGAAAGGTTTAATAATGGGAAACCCTCTTAGTCCAATTTTATTTGAAATTTTCATGGGCCATTTAGAAGAACAAATCGGTAATTCTCATGTTTATAAAAATTTCTGTTATTGGTACCAGTATGTAGATGACATATTGACTTGCTTTACAGGCACAGATCGACAATTAAAACTATTTCTAGATTATATTAACCGACTTCATAATAATATTACTTTTACAACAGAAATAAAAACAAATAAATCGATTAATTTCTTATATTTAAAATAACAAACAAAATGAATAAACACGATTTTGAAATATTCCATAAACGAACATACTCAGATATAACTATACACGCTAATTCTAACCACCCGTTCACACATAAAATCTCAGCTTATAATAGTTTCATCCATAGACTAATAAATACACCATTAACGGAAGAAAATTTTCAGAAAGAATTAAATATTATAAAACAAATTAGTATAAACAATGGGTACAGGAGCGATTTCGTAGATCGATCATATTTTAATGAAAAAACAATTTAAAAAAAGCAATAGGACTGGTGTACCCGTACAAACAACTAAACAGAGAAAAATTTCATACACTCACTTGTACCGGAAAATTGACTAATAAAATTCAAAATTTTTTCCATAAAAATCATGTAAACATCGCTTTCCGTATAAATAACACATTAGCTCGACATTAAAAATAATAAAAGTGAAACAAAAAAAGAAAATGAAACGGGGGTTTACGAATTATGCTGTGGCACTTGCAATAAAATGTATATATGACAAACAGGCAGATCTTTTTATAAACGAATAAAGGAACATAAACAAAGCTATAGAATGAAAAATAACAAATCTCATTACGCTAAACATTTTACAGATGAAAATCATACCTTCGATGAAGATTTCAAAATTTTGCATAATGGAAAAAAAAGAAAAAATACTGAATTGTTTAGAACAGGTAGAAATTAACAAAAAAAAGTCCTCAGGTTTATTAACGATCAATTAGATGGGGGAGGGTCTCCTTTATTGAACTTGTTCTAGGTATTAAGGTAAATATTGCTAATGAATTTAGTACTTGTAATTAGGTAAACTATATATTCTGTAACATACTTTGTTAGTTAATTTACATCGTGCTCCAGAAGAAGACACAGTGTGTCGAAACAATTGTCAGCAATAATATAATAAACATAAGTGGTGATCTTAAACAGTTGTTTAAATTTTTATTCCGAGTTATTATGGAGCCCCATCAAGTAACGGCTAAGTCAGTGCAGTATCACAAGGAATTCGTTCCACTTCACCAAACGATTAATGCTGTGTACTATCTAGGTGATATGAAGCCTTTATAGTGTCGTATTCTTCACGTGCGGCCACAATATCGAGAAAGTGGAAGTTGACGACTATTACACGATACTACACCACCTCATCGTTCGACATTACTGGTTTTTTGCCAAAAACGACATTTTAATTATTAACCATTCACCATACTCGACTGATTTGGGTTCGTACACTGGTATCTATTCCCAAAATTACATTTGTGGATGAAACGAAAGCGTTATGCGAACATTGAAGACATCTGACAAGCGTCAACCAAGATAATGAAGGATATCTCAAAAGATGAGCTAAAAAACTCTTAACATGCTTATTGACCGTGCAAAACGCTGTATCGAGTTCGAAGAGGACTATTGTGAACATAATAAGTTAATTTTGCCAAAATAATAAGATTTTGTTTTCATTTCGAAAAAGTCCTGTTTACTTTGAGACACCGTGTATAATAAAGTTTAGCTTTAAATAAAACGCATCTCGATTGAATCAAGAATATTATTTTATATCATTGCAAATTAAAAAAGGATGTAACTGTCATCGATCGGATGCACGTCAAGCTTGTCATTGTCAAATTTGTGTTTTGACATTTTATTAAGAAAGCTGTAATTAATTTTCATCAGTCTAAACGTTCGACGACGAATTTAATCGAAGACTGCTCCTAACACCGTCACTTCTTAAATTTTAGGCAGCACAAATATCCTTCGTTTCTCCCTAACTGACTCGAAGCTTAATAACAACCCCGATGACAGATTTGACAGTATTGACGTAAACGTCAACGATGACAAACTGCAATCTCTGATGACGGACCTAAACGTCCGAGACGATTCCGAGCAGAACAGTTTTAAGGAGGATTTGTTAAATATGATCGAGAGAGATCAATCTGATGTTGTTTAGATATCATTAATATTACTGTCTTTGCATTTGCCAATATCTTTATATATTGCAGAATAAAAACATACATATTCTTGCCGTAACTTCTATCTTTCAAACGAAAAAATTATATATATTTATATTTTTTATACACTAAACAAAAAAAAGTAAAAATTTATTGAAAATAGCCACTCCTCTATCGCAGCACATTTCCTATTCTATTGTCTAGCTGTTGAATGCTTCTATATTGCCATAGACAAAAAAATTAAGAAAGATATTGCGCTGATATTTACAGCAAATACTCCCCTAAAACTATTTTATAATCGATGATCCGAAGGATTAAGGTCTGAACTCTCAAAAGGCCAAGATCTACTAGATGGGGACGACTTTCCGAGAAATGGCAGCACAAACAAGAAACCATATGATTTTCAGTTAGGACTTTTCATAACACGTTCTATTAGTTTGCGAGTTATAGCTGTTTTGAGTGCCGCTAATTTTGATTTTTGGAAAACGATGGACCAAGAAGAATTTCGTGTCGATTAAACATTCCTTTTTGATGGAAAAAAATGCAGACGTTCATGGTTAGTGAACTTAAATGCGGTCCTGCAAGCACCAATAAGGCGTCACGTTCCGGACGTCCAAATGAGGCTATCACTCCAAAAAAACACAAAAAATCCAGCATATTGTTCTGAATGACCGCAAAGGGAAAGTGACAGAAATAGCTGACATCGTGAAAATATCAAGAGAACGTGTAAGGTATATTTTGCTGAATGTTTGCATATCAAAAAGCTTATATGCCCGCGTACTGTCACGATTTATCAAAAATAGCAACGTGTCGAAGATTCAGAACGCTATCTGGCACTGTTTCGGCGTAATCCAAAGGAGTTTTTGCGTCAATTTGTAACAATGGACGAAACATGGATCAACCACTACACGCCTGAGTCTAAGCGGCAGTTCACAGAGTGGCTAGAACCGCATGAACGCCGACCTAAGCGTCCAAAAACACAAACATCAGCTGGAAACGTTCTGGCAAGTATGTTTTGGGATGCGCATGGAATAATACTGATCGACTATCTTGAGTTGGGACGAACATACACGTGGGTTTATTCGACCGTTTAAATGGTGATATTAAGAAGAAAAGGTCGCATTTAGCGAAGAAAAAAGTGTTGTTTTACCAAGATAATGCACCTGCTCACAAGTTCATAAAATAGAGGAAGGCGAAATTGGACCAATTGGGCTATGAATGGCTTCATCATCCGCGGTATTCACCAGATCTGGCCCCCAGCGATTACCTCTTTCGAAACTTGAAAAGGTGGCTCCAGTCAAACAGAGACTTATTTTAGAGAGCTCGACAAATCGTACGATATGCAAGGTATCCAAATGTTGGAAGATTGCTGGAATAAGCGTATCGCTTTTGAAGGAGACTATGTTGAAGAATAAAATTGTTTTATTCTTCAAAAGTCTCGGTACTTTTCACTCCATGACTTATTTTTATACTTAAGCTGCATCAAATAAGAAACACTAGAGTGTTACTTGAAAGTTTTTTCTAGTCACCCTGATTAATTAAAGACAGAATTTATGGCAAGATCGTGCATACTGTTCTACACAGACAATCATTTGTCCTTACGATATTAAAGTACGAATTCTATTGGTCAGCTATTTATTGAATCCGAATTCGCCCAAAAAAATTTCTTGGACTTCATACTATATTAATTATTGTTAGGTATAAATTCAATACTACTTGGCGTAGGCAAAGAAATTACAGAATATGTGATAGTAAGCAATTACTGTAATATTTAATTGAAATGTGTGCCTATAATGCTGTTGAAATTTCATGTGTATATATTATTCATAATTGGGAGCAATAACTTTGAAGGTATTACTATTTTTATGTATCGTATGTATTGGATTATGTATGACGCTAATAATATGGAACTTAAATAATCAATATTGTTGGAGGTATTGAAAATAAAGTGCCTTGAATAATCAAACGATATTTAGTTTTTTTTTCCACTTAGCATTTTAATTCATTTAAAGTTACAACCTATACGTTGCAGGGGAAGTGCTAGTAGTACTACATAGAGTGAAGTTTTTTTTTATTGTTGACTTCACCGCGAGTAGAAATTTTACCCTTTTTCATATTCTGAGGATACCGGCGGGGATGTCGTAGTACCCGTCAACGTTGTCCAAGTGCCGAAACATACATTTTTGTATTTGACAGCACCTTTTAGACAACGCGGTAGTCCTGCCACAGACGTTATTGCATTTCTGCCAACAACTACTGCCTATGTACGTGGCCAGGCCAAATGTACTTAAATAAATTAAGGGGTCAGTCCACTTTAGCACCTTGAATAAATCTAATTTTTTTTATGAGCGTTTTCGAAAGTATATGCCATGAAAAATATTGACCCAAAAGTTTATAAGGATCAGAGCATTCCTTCTATACATTTGAGCACGTTATTAAATCGGGCTCCGAACCCTCGTCTCTGCACGCGCGATCGCTCTGCCCCTCTTAGGCGCTTTCTACTTTCCTAAACACGGCTGCTCCCTACTGTAATAATAAACTGTTATTCACAGTGTGAGACTGAATTTTTCGGAGCAAAAGAAGACCTGGAAGCCTTGCTATACTGTTATTTCGAGGCGTGTTTCGAAGTTAGTTCAGGTTAGTTTTTAAACGCGTTTTTCTCGAAACAACGTTTTTGCATGCGGCGTTGAAGTTTTTTTCCAAACCGTTGAACCAATCTTTACCAAATTTTTACCACATATTCAGTAAATGTGTGCTATGGCCGGAACTAGAATAAAGTCAAAATAGCAAAAAGAAAACACTTTTTAGCATTCTTTTTTTTAACAATCACCATTTTGTTATTTTTGCATAAAAATTAATAATTCTAGTTCGCGCCATAGCCACACTCCTACAGATTGTAAATCTTTCTGGGTTTCAGAGCAGCCAAAGCTCAAAAAATGTCAAAGCCACGGACACAGCTTTTTTGACATACTCCGTTCGCCTAGCATTTTCTCATAAAAAAAAGCTATGTAAAATCATAAACAAAATTTTTTCTTATATTTCAATTAAAAATAAAAAAAAAAAAAAATTATTTCAGATATCTCTAGAAAATTCGCAAAAATACATTTTTTTCGGGCTTTCAAAGTGAACTGACCCCTTAATAAATAAAGTTTACCGACCATCCGGGATTGCAACCCAAGACTTTCTGCACCGCAAGATACTATGCCACGAAGCCACGGACCGCCAACAGTGCTGATTTTTTCGGAGAGATGGTAGCACAGACAAAAAGTGCAAGTTGGACTGGCGCAATTAGTGTTGTTCCGTACGTCGATTGCTTTTAAAATAAAAATTTTCGTTATGGAAGTACAAAATGATCAGTGATTTCACAAAACACATCCCAAATGAGTTTTCAAGTTTTTTTTCCGATCTTTAGTGAAAACTGGTGACCTTGAATTTTTTTTTTTATATACCAGATAAATTATTAAAGGTAATGCACTCGTGATAATTTTCGTTCAATCTACACCCTGTAGAGAATATTCCAGAAATTTTTCAAAATTTTTTGATCGGTACTTTTCGAGATAAAGTTATACAAAGAGAATTGTGCGCAAGTATTATATTATATATTTTTTTGAAGTCGTCTTTTTTACAAGCTTTCATTTGACATCCTACTCGATGATCTGATAAAAAAAAAATTTTTGACTTCCGATTTCACCTCCCAAAACTAGCCCCTCAAGTCAAAATTTAAGTTTCAAAACTACACGGGCCTGATGAGGCCATCAATTCCTATATTAATGCCAAATGTCAACTTTCTATGTCAAATAGTTTCGGAGAAAATCGGGTGTGACAGACAGACGGACACCGAAATGATCTTATAAGTGTTCCGTACGGAACACTAAAAACATGATTTTTAGTTAGTGTTAACACTTAGAAGATTCGTGTAAAATTTTCGTGTCATTTCGTTTATTAGTTTGCGAGTTACAGCAGTTTGGTGACGCTAGTGCTGATTTTTGCAAAACGATGGAACAAAAAGGATTTTGTTTGTTGATTAAGCATGACTTTTTGGTGAGAAAAAATACAGCCAGAACCCAAAAATGGCTTGAGAAGTGTTACGACAAGAAATTCTTTTTATTCAATCAAGAAAACTAATAGACAAAATGTCCCGAAAATTTTACACGAATCTTCTGAGAGTTGACACTAACTGAAAATCATATGTTTTTTTTGTTCCTACCATCTCTCGGAAAGTCTTGGGACTTTTCACCCACTACCAACTTTACAATTGTTTCTATTAAACTCACGTTTAGATTTACTTCTTAAATTAGTGTTTAAAATCAATATATTTTTTAACCTTGAAGATTCTGTAAACCCTAGGATTCTATGAATTTTATCTATTTTAAGTTCATTTCGAAGACATTGTTTAAATAAAGTACAATGAACCACATATCGCTGTTTATTTAGTAAATTCAGAATTAATTTTTTATGTTTAGAATTAGGTGGAGTATAGTTTTCAGGGCAAAGAGCAAATTCGTTTTGAAAATCGTGCAAATCAGTGGGATATATTAAAGCAACTTCTAACACATATTATTCTCCAGATGTGTCTGAAATGTTTGTGGTATTAAAATTATTAATTTATATTTGAGACAACCAAACAAAATCCTTTTGTGGAAGATATTGAGACATAGAATAACCGTACAAATTAGTTGCATCAACATATAGATATTTATTAGGTTAAGATGAGAAGTTTTAAAGAAATATATTGTTAGCGATGGATTTAGTAGGAATTCTTCAAAAATATGATTCCAAGACAGTAATAAGGATAATCATAATGTAGAAATAAAAACAAAAAACGATAATATTAAATATCTTATATTAAATTTTATTTAGAATAAGCCGGATTGCACCACCACCTAGCCTAAAATAGATCAACAAAATTTAAATATTTTACAACAAAAATAGAAACAGTACACTATAAAAATCATAAATTAAAAAGATAAGCACTTTCACGATATGTTCTTTAGACAATAATTATATTACAGCGTACAGAGGTGGCCAATACAAAACTTCAGTCTAAAAAATAAGCATCCACCGGGAAAAGTTTCATACTGGCCAGGACTGCACTGAAAACAACTTTTTAGTTTGTAAGAATTTGTGACAGCTTTGTACTACATTAATCGCATTTATACGCATACAAGTACACATGGTTGCAACCAGAAAAACAAGCATAATTTACATAAGAAATACTATCGTATTCCAAAAAAAAGACGTAAAATATTAAAGTCAAAACTGCTTTTCTTTCTATCTTTTAAGGACAAGTCAAAACATTTAGGTGACTTAGGTTACATCTCCGTCAAAAATTATATTGAGGAATCACGCAGTGTGTGTCATTCTTATCTTTGATTAACCACGCGGATAAGGCGCTAGAAGCATGATACAATGGCCTATTCGGCTTCTGTAACAGCTCTCCGTTCCTTATTTACATCAGAATAAAAAAGAAAAACGAATCAAAAGTACATTATCAGAATAAAAAAAAACTCCAGCAAACTTAGCGTGTTGTTTTCATCCCGCTAGTTCGCAACAGTTGATTACATGCATGAATACGTCAGAAGCATAAAAGCTCATCCACACTACAGACGTGTATTGCTCGACTCGCAGTAATGTAGGCTGGGTAACTGATCACATCACAAGCACCGCGCTCCCGACGAGCCACTGGCTCGTGAAGCTCTGCATTTTCAGCTAAGACGAGTCTTTATGCTGATAGACGAAGATTGACGAGCGCAAGTAAGGCGAGCACCACCATAAGTAGTGTGGCTGCACCTTATAATATTTCTTTTTGTGGTCAAAAATTTGATGCCGTAATGTTTTATGCAGAGTAGAGATAGATCGTAAGATGCGACGACGCGAAAGTATACCACAGGTTAGTTAACTTTCTTCTCTAATCCGGGTAACAAAGTTGTGACTTAAATATCTTAGTTTTTCTCGGTAAACGGTAGTACTTTGTTGATAGTCAACCTATAAGAGAAACTACCAAACTATTAAGCAGTACAAAGCTGCAAAAATCATCAGAATTGATATGAAGACTTAATATCGATTTTAATAAAAACGAATTACCGCATATCTATAAGACTATGAACAACATAAATGAGCAAAACGTTGCACCTTAGGGCAAAATCATATGGACTCAATTCGTTTTATAAAAAGTACAATAAAAACTTCCATTCAGCTGCTTGTTAAGTCTAAAATTATTTCTAAAAAGAGATTGCATGTTATCTTAGTTGTAAATTTATTTATCTAACATTTCGAAAGTTATATATCTCGTTTAATCATTATGAAGTTCGTAAATTGGAACTTTTCACTCGGAGTGGATTGAAATGAACCAAACTATTTTTTATACGGTAAGTTGAACTTTGAAATTGATTTTTTATTTTACTAATACGAGAATGAATATTTTCTTGGGTTCATCTTGTATATCTAACGTGTCAATATTTGATGCTTTATGTGATACTTTTCATTTATCCTTAATTCACATGGAATAGAAGCTCTCATGCTATTAGAGACTCGGGTCACGTTCTGCATCACATGTGGAAAACGATCTGGACTCGTGTTTCTTCGAGCTCATTTAGTGTCTTAATATCGAAGAGTGAAAAGAAAGAAAGCTATCTAGAGTACAGGTCAATCAGGACAGATGAAACATACCAAAGATATAAAAGAATACGAACAAAAACCCACGAATTAGTAAAAAGAACAAAAACGCAACACTGGGAGAGATACATAAAAAAAATAGAATTAGACTTCTATGGTTATTACACATAAAATAGCAAAGAACTGAGATGAAAGACCTAATAGACTATACCCACGGCAAGAAAGGAACGTGGGTAACATATTACACACAATTATATAAAAGGGAACAGAGTATCACACTGCCACGAAATCAGATATAACGATAGACGAAAAAACATATATAAAGGAAAAAGACGTAATAGAAGCAATGGAAAAATTAAAAAATTATAATAAATCTCCCAGCCAAGAGCAAATAACGAATGAACTACTAAAATATGGGTTAAGCAACTCCGCACACTTATACGGAGGAGTATCGAATAGCATCTCAGAGGTACCGAGAACACCGAAAGTTATACTAATGCACAAAAAGGGAGAAAAAGAAGATAAAAATAATTATAGAGGCATAAATCTACAAAACTGTACACTGAAATTAACAACAAAGATTATTACAACGATGAATAAATGCGAGAATACAACTAGAAGAACGGCAAGGATTCAGAAGTGGACGCTCATGAACCGAAGCCGTATTCATTGTAAGACACAGAATACAACATTCCAGCGTACTTGTGCCTGATAAGACTCAAAAAAGCTTCCGATAATTTACAAATAGAAGACGTTATTCATCTCTTATATAACAGGAACATCCCATTAAACCTAATCAAAATTATTGAAAATATATATAAAGACAATAAAGTAGTCGCAAAATTAGTAGAAGCAATGACAGAACAAATCGACTATGAATCTAAAATCAGGTAGGACTTTTTAAGTCTTCTGCTATTTATATTGTCATGGATGAAATTATAATGTCAAAAGACAGAAGGAATATGGAATAGGTAACAAAGAACTTAAAATTATATGTTATGCAGATGACGCTATAATAATGGGTAAGACCGATAACGATCTGCAAAGGCGAATATATAGCAGCAAAACAATATATGTCCATCTCAAGTGGAAAAATTAGGACAATAGTAATAGCAGCCAATCAGGTGCAAGTTGGTGGTGGAAGATAAACCAATAAAACAGGTGATGGAGGTCGATTACCTAGGCATCAAAATATTTAGTATCTGAAAAATCGAGGAAGAAGTAAAAGATCAAGTCAACAAGGCTAAGCCTCCCCGTTGAGACAAAACAGAGTATACAAGAGCGTAATAAGACCAGTAATGACTTACACATCTAAAACAAGATCCGATACAAGTACAACACAGAGGATGCTGGAATCAACTGAAATGAGGATGATGAGATTTACAAATAAGACGCTGTGACACACATGAAAATATCAACCAGTGGATAAGAGGAAGGAAAGTGGAATGGGATCAACACATAGGAAGAATGGCAAACAACAGGATAGTACTGATAGCAAGAGAGAAAGATGAAGCGACGATATATAGATCAGGGAACAAGAAAACTGGTCACAGTGCCTAGCTATAAGTAGGAAGAAGAATCTCGAAGAGTAAAAAATTCCATGTACAATCGTACAAAGTTTAATCCCATTTACCACGATTTTTTATCATTAACTACTTATAGTTGCTGGTTAAGTATAATATTATTATAATTCTTGTTTTGGGGGTGCATTCTGCTGTGCAATAAAATTATATATTTCTATAAACAGTGCTAAGAATTTGATTGCATAATGGGTATGTAAGAAATAAAATACTGGTTTCTGAAAAATATCGGTTGCTGGGATTAGGCCGTATTAGGTTGCAGTAAATTTCTGACTTTTTGACTATCGTTGCACGAGACATCTCGGGTTTTCAAGATTGGAATACTTAATTTTGTAAAATTTCGTACCCCCCTTGTGCGAGAGCAGGCGAACGTTACTCGAATTTAACGCGGCCTAATTTTAAGAACCATGATTATGATGACCCTGATATATCCGTGAAACCTTTCGTTCCAACATCGCGTATTGTTTCTTCGTTCATTAGTTTGTCTGAAAAGTTACAAAATACGAATTTCAATATGGAAGTGTTAAATTCCTCCAATGCTTTAAACAAGATACATACTATAACTCCTAATTAAATATAACTTGGAGTCACCCTGTATTTTTACAACTCCTAATTTCCATCTACAAACTACGGAAATAAAGATTCGGTAAATTAAAGATATGAAACAGTCAACTCTGTACAGAAAAATCTCCTGGCAAAAACAAGTTTTTTTTTTTTAAATAACTATTATTTATTTAGGATAATAAATATCACCTATTTTTCCTTTTTCAAAGATATTGCTGGATTGCAGGTTTATGATATGCTCTTAAGTATTTAAAAACTTTCTAGTAAAATTTGATTAATATCCTACACTATTAAGAGGGTCGTTCGATAAGTATAGTAATTTTCCGCGAGGTGGCGACACATGTCACCTCGTAGTTTATGGCGTGAAAGTATTATCCTTCGAACTACGTTGGAACCAAGCTTCAAAGTCGAAACGTAATTCAGTAAGGTTTTGAAGTTACAAGAAATTAAAAAAAAACGATTTCCGTGCAGTAATTCACATTTTCCCTTAAAGAAAAGAATTGTACATAGGACTCCGAACCAGAATCAAAGACGCCCAGTTACGAATTACTGTCACATTCGCTCTACTCTGCAGATTCAGCCCCCACCGACTTTTTTTTTTATTCGCCGTTCTCAAGACCTGCCTCGGGGGGCCGTATTTTGCAGGCTTCGACACCGACTACTTTTCCAAGGGGATAAGAAAACTGTAGCACCGATGGAAAAGTGTGTGGAGCTGAAAGAAGACGTTAAAAAATAAACTAACACATTTAGCCTTTAACCCGAGTGTTTTACCATACTTATCGAACGATCCTAGTATAAACATTATTTAAAAATAATAAAAAAAAACATTGGAATCAGTAATACTATTACTTGTGTATTGTTGGGCAATATAATATTTGTTATCTTAAGACTTTGATGTTGTGGCGCATTCTCCATTTAACTTTTTTAAATGTCTCTTATAAACCATTCCCAAAATCGAAGCAAATAGCACCTTGAGGGACTCAACAACTTCTTCATAAAAACTGTTAAAATTATTTGGTGTAATTACTGAAGTCTATACAACGTTGCGAAACAAAACGAGATTTATTACATTACAATTACTACATAACTAGAACTTATTCTTTAAGAAAGATACGTTCTACACAACAAGACGACGAAAAAAAAAATAAGTTGTCGAGTTTCTCGGCCGATATTGGCTTGGAATTTGAGTACTATTTAAAATAACCATCAAATAAGTAGCGGCATAAAGGTCTTAAAGACCCACACGTCGTGCTATTAATGTTAGTTTAATCAAAAAGTTGTATTACCCAAGCAATAAAGAAAATCTTGTAAAATATCAAAGCTGTAAATTTATCAAACACAAGCCACGTCTGTACTGATAGAAAACGGACAAATGTCCTTTTTTCGGGAGAAATGCAAAGCACTACCTTCCTTTTTATTAAACATTTCTTTGTTTTTTTACTACAGCCTATGCGTTTTAGTCACTAGAATTATCACCTAAGCTAAAAACACAAATTAATTTAAATTTTAAGGAAGCATTAGAATGTTTTCACCCTGACCAAAGAACAAGATTTTAGTCAAAATTGAATACTTATCCGATACATGGAAGTGAAACAAATACAAAGAACTAAGCCTGACAACAATGTAGCGATTAGGTTGTTTCTACCACCCACCAAAAGTGCTAGTTTGTCAACAATGGATAGACGTGTAGTGATAAAATTTCATTTGAATGAAAAACGAAGATTCAGTGTAAGGAGATGATGCCCATTCTTTTACAGTTGTCATGATTTGAGCAGCTGAGTTCACACGTGTTAGAATGGGACTATTTTCGACGGGGAATCACTTGAACGACCAAGAACGCCAACGAAGATGGTGGTCGATTAAGTTCAGCAAATCATGACGAACGACCTTAGATTACCTTTAGAGAGATAGCTGAGAATGTTTGCATCTCATTTGTATACATATATCACATTTTACATGAAAAACTAGATATGAGGATGTTGGGTGCGCGTTGGGTGCAGTGTTGACTCACTACTGATCAAAAATTAAAGCAGTTGAACATTTCGTTCCTTGACAGCTTTAGAAAGAATGAAAATGATTTTTTTTCTACATCGCATTACTGTTGACGAACCTGTGCCCACCACGACACTCTGGTGATAAAACGATCGTCGAAGCAACTGATTGCAAGAGACGAATTGACTCCAAAGAAGACGAAAGCAGTTCTGCTCGTCGTCCAGAAGACATCCACGGTTTCCTGGGATTTTCACGGGGTAATTCTTATCGCCTACTTGGAAAAAGATAAAACTGTCACAGAATATCAAATTTTAAAAATAGTCTGCATCTGTTAAGACAGAACATCCTCTTACGTCACGATAGTGGGCTGGCCCACAAATCCGTAATTTCGATGAAGAAATCGTACGAACTGAAGTAGACTGACCCATTTTTTCCTTTTACCAAATTTAAATAAATTATTAACTGGCACAAAAGTGTTGTTTATAATTATCTTTCTGGCTAAGATAAAAACTATTATTCTTTTAAAGGATCTTGAAAAATACTGGATCAAATATATTCAATAAAAGGGAGTCTAAGTTAAAGAATAAGTTATGTTTGGCTCAGAAAAATGTGTCTTCCTTAGTTAGGTAGGAAATATTTAGTGCTTTTGACACCTTTAAGTATTTAAATTTTTTACTGTTTCAACATTTTATTGTTATTAAAAGCCTAGAGCAATTATATTTAAGAAATCGTGGTTCTTGAGATTAGATCACCAAGTTGGAATAACTTTCCGTCAAAGATTCCACATAGTATCTTTACCCTTCGAGATTAAAATATGGATCTCGGGTAATCGTAGAGGATATGTCAGAAATTTACTTCAAAGTAACACAATCTAATCCCAAGAAGGACGCATTCCCATATAACCATTTCTACTTGTTTCCTTCGTGGGAGGATTTTTGTTAGCTGTTAGTTAAATCCTAAACACTAAGGAATACACGGACGCTAAAGGAAAATAGGACTTTGAAGTTCTCGCCTTTAAACTCCATTTTATCATTTTCAAGTGTTTGATAAATTTGCTTTTTTAACAAATTTCATAATGATTTTTTAAAAACCTTTTTTTGGCATTTAAATACGGTTTCTTTTACCCGCCTTTCCCCACTATGTACAATGGCAGTCAAGATATTTATATCTATCTCTCTTTTTTAGTATAATTAGTCTTAGTTTTAGTACGGAAGAATTATATAAAAAGTATTTAAAATAATAATAAAAAAGATGGAATGTTATTTCGAAATAATAATTAAAGGAAGATAAACAGGCGTCAAGAGTTGATACGCAGAATGTTATCGTAAAGGTCCTAGAATTTGTATTAGACTTGCGAAAAAGAACCAATACTGGTAACACTGAATTTGACGCATCGAGTAAGTTTATGGAGAATCTAAAAACATTACTAGGTTAACAAAACATACATAGAAATGCGGAGATGTTACAATAAGTAACTAGAATGAGAATGAAATGTTAACTCAGATTGTAGTGTTACCAACACTTGCGTCTTTTTCTGAATAACACTAAAATATTATTTGATACTATATTGCGATGTCTAATATTTTATGTTGTATTCATTGCTCTAGCAATTAGACAAAATGGTAGAATTTTAGAGGGATACATCAAATTACGTTGAATTTCTTAAGAAATCACAAAAAAAAAAGAAAATTATTTTTACTTAGGAGGGATTAGCCCTTGGAAAACTATCAGTATAATATAAAATATAACCTTACGTAAGTGGGATTACGAATAGAAAATAAAATCAGACAAAGAAGCGAACCTTTCACTATATCAAAATTTAATTCGACGTGTCTTGAAAATACAGTTTCCGTTTGAACGATATACCTAATTAGCAGACAAAGGCCGCTCTTATTTGTATCGTTGTTTATTTTTTACACTATAATTTCGCCTTTTACCTGTCAATAAACTAGTAACACAACCCAATCTCACCTCCATAATAAAAAGAATGTACCATTTCTGAACATTAAAGCAATAATCTGAAAAATAACCAATACTTTAAAGACGACGAAGGCATCATGCTTGTTAACAAAGCAGTCAAAACAGCTGGTTTGTTTCCTACTAGGAAGGTGGTCGATTACGTTCAACAAATGTTACGAACGATCTAGATAGCTGAGAATATCTGCATCTCATTTGAATACCTATACCGCATTTTATATGAAAAATTAGATATGAGGACGCTGGGGTGCCGGGTTTACTCGCTATTCATCAAAAATGAAAGCAGTTGAACATTGTGACAGCTTTAGAAAGAATCAAAATGATTTTTTTTCTATATCGTATTACTTAGGACTTGAACGCACCTCATACATAAGATAACTGATTTAATGCTGATAGAAAAAAAAACATAGAAGCAAAAAATAAACAAAGCTAACGGTAAAAAGATCTCTGGTAATCACTTGTCTACAAAAATAGTATCGTTGCGGGTAGGAATATGTTGTTTCTGTATTAAAAGTGTTACGTTGTCGAGATACCTCAAGTTAAATTCTGTTATGTCAACCTTTTCTTGTTAACTAAATGATGTTCTGTTTTATATCGAGTTATAATTTCTATTTGTAACCACACTCAATAAAATTATAATTCATAATAGACCTGACGTGATGCTAGTTTTACTAATAAATAACGATTTTGTGCAGAAGGATAATAAATCCGAAAGCTTTCGATAAGTAAAAAGAATATCCCTTGTTGTGTCGTTATAAAAAATTGTTTAGTATAGTATTACAGTATGTTAAAAAAATGATTTAAGGGGTAAGGCCACTCCAGATCCCAGAAAAAAAAGGCTAATTTCGGGAATTTTTTTTCAAGAATATAATAAAAGCAGTCGAAAATTTATTCAAAGTACTTTATTAAACAAATATTTAAGTGGACAAAAATATTTTTTTCAAATCGAGCGAAATGACAGCTGCCACAAATCTTTATAGATTCGCGTGAAATTTTGAGAGTAACTTTTCAGATACATTATTTATCTAAGGGGAAGCATACGGATTTTGTGATAAGTAATAAACTTTCTTTTTTATAAACAATTTTTCATAAAATTTCTAGGTGAAAAATGAACATTTTTTTTCAAAGGTCCACCGTACATTATTTACTAGTTTTTGACATATACGAGGGGGGACCCAAAAGTAAAAGGAATTTAGTTTTAAAATTTTATTAAATTTTTCTACAAACAACTATTAGTCTCACACTCTCCATTGGAGCTAATACACTTATCCAATCTTTTATTCCATTCCTCGAAGTATTTTTTAAATTCGTCTAATCCATTGCCCTCTAGAGCTGCGTCCCTTTTTGTTTCACCTCTTCTATGTCAGCAAAACGTCCTCCTTTCAGGTCTCTTTTCATCCTGGGACACAAAAAGAAGTCGGCGAGTAGGGTGGGTGGGGCAAAGGGGTCATGCCGCTTTTTGTGAAAAATTGGCGCCCAGTGAGAGCAGTGTCGTTGTGATGAGAGAACTAATCGCTCGACCGCCACAGTTTTCTTAGCACACTGTTACGCAACTTTTTTAACACTTCAAGGTAGAATGTTTGGTTCACTGGAGTGAACGATCCCTCTCATATCAAAAGAAACAAACGAGCATTGTTTTCATGTTTGATTTCACCTGACGAGCGTCTTTTTGGACAAGGAGAATTCACGGTTTTCCATTGACTGGACTGTTGTTCTGTCTCAGGATAGTAACTGTAGCGCCATAATTCATCTCCTGTGATGATTTTGAAAAAAAAATCAGGGTCAGTTTCGAACTGCTCCTTGAGTTCACGACAGGCCTCCAGGCGACGCTCTTAAATAACGACGAGTACACAAAACAACTTTTACAAAAAAAAAAATCAGGAGCCTCTCATAACCTTCTCTATCGATGCCGTTTGGCAGACTGACTTGGGAGGAGTATAACAACATCACCCTAGCGGGCGAACTGTGCACTACAAGTGCTAACCTCACCATGACACAATTCCCGTTACTTTTGGGCTCCCCACGTATTAATGACAATTTTTGGTTTTTTGTTCTAGATTGAAATCTACGAGAGCAATTGTTTCGCCCGTTTCAGGCCTCGCATAAAAGGTAAATTGTCGTCTTGGATGCTTAAGCGACCATTTTAAATTAAAAAGAAAAAAAAAAATATTTTTGTACACTTAAATATTTGTTTAATAAAGGTCTTCAAATAAATTTTCGACTTTTATTATATTCTTGAAAAAAATTCTCGAAATTAGCCTTTTTTCCCGGAACCAGGGGTGGCCTTACCCTTTAACTGCAGGAACATGCGTACATACATATAATATTAAACATCACAACAAACAATTGAGCTAGCTATAAATTACAATAAATAAATACACTGTAGTTAAATTGCATTAAAAAATGAATGAAAGGAATAGTGAAATTAAATTCGAAAACACACATTTAAAGAATGTTTTTTTACGGCCCATTCGTCAAGAGGAACTTTCAGGTTTATTTTTCATTAAATTTTTTTTTAACAACTCTTAAAACAAAAACTACGCTGATTTATTGGCCAAATTAAAGTAACTTCTTGTTAATAAACATGAGCAATTAGCTATAGTTTTTATGATAATATATTTACTCGAAGAATAACGTTATCGTTAACAAGATATGTCGAATTTCTTATCGTCTATGTAGATATTCTGTCTATGTTTACAGAAAAGTAATTATTAAATACCAAAACCAATCCTTTTGCTCATCTCGTACTGCCTGGCGGCAATTGTTAGCAACTCACAATACAATTCTTTTCCGTGAGTCTTCCGAGTCATTTATACATTCGTAAAATTATCTGGAAAATAACCTCGATTTCTACCAACCAAGAGAGCAGGCCAGTTTCCGCTCTGGCTTCGGAACAAACGACCATCTGCAATGTATTAAAATCTTCATAGAAAGAGATATAGAATAAAATCGTCTCTTTCCACTTATTATTGTCGACTTTCATAAAGCGATAACAATTACCATACATAAAACAACTAAACGAAGAAGAATAAAAAGAGGAGTCAGACAGGGAGATACTCTGTCTCCAAAATTGTTTACCGCAACCTTAGAACATGCATTTAAAACACTGAATTGGGAATTATGGTCGATGGGGAAAGATTGAACCATCTAAAGTTTGCAGATGACATAGTTCTAATATCAGACAACTTGTAAGAGTCCCGATAAATGTTAGAAGAACTATAAAAAGCAACTCTGAAGACAGGTTTGCTTATAAACTAGAATAGAACCAAAAAGGTTATCAACCCAGTGAACCTGTAAAAGAAGAAAATAAAGAGACTGAGATTGTGGAAAAATACAACTACCTGGAAATCCGGTAGACAACCAGACATGTGAATTATCCACACGACATTGCTACGAGTATGAAACGAAAAGCCTTTTCCCAGTGTGTTCTCCCAATGTTAACTTACGGGGCAGTTGACACTTACAAAAAAAGTCAGCTACAAAACTGCGAGTAACGCGACGCAGGATGGAAAGGTCTATGTTAAGTTTGTCATTGAGAGATAGGATCCTAAACGAGGAAATAAGAAGGACGGGTATGGATTACATAATGCGCATTGCCAAATTAAAATGGAGATGGGCGGGCCCCTTTAAAATTTGAAACTGGCTTGAAATCTAAAAAAACAGACTATTAGGCAAATTTTTTGTATCTGTAAGTTACACAACTACCCAAAAATTAATAGCGAAATGAACAAAAAGACTGGACAGGTAATATATAAATAAAATATCAAAGTTTGAGTTTTTTACAATTTTTTTCGCGTCACTAATTAATAAAAAATGTGAGACGATATTTGAACATAACATATACCTAAAAAAATTAACTCACACAATTTTAAATCATAATAGGCCCTACCTTTGACTTTTTTTTATTAACGAGGGCGAATCTACATAATTTTATACAAATAATTAATATGGCCGCTATTTTTCTTACGTCATTGCGACTAAACTCTAATAATAATTTTAGAAAAGTACCATTTCGTTGTCTTAATTTACAGTACAATTCTAAATGGATGTACGATGAAATTACTAAGAAAAAACGCTTTATATCGTCTGCTATAAAAAAAATCTACCGTAAGTGCAATTCTTATTTTAGCCTAGCCGAGACGGTAGAGATGACCATAATGACGCATACCATGTGATCATGGTAAAAGGATATAATGATAAAGTACGTGATATCTGTCATTATTATCATCTAAAAAAGTCTCGCAGATTAAGTGATTGAACTAGGCTTTAATACCAAATGACATAAATATAAAATTATTAGTCTTGTTGTCTTCATATTTACAAGTCAAGTCATCAAAATTAAAAATAAACTATAAACCTACCTACCTATCTTTAGTTAAATTTACTCTAATTTAGCCAAAAAAAAAAAAAACGTTCAAACGTCTTAACAGTTTATCACAATTTTTGCGTAACCGAAATATTGAAGCCCTATCTGTTCTCTTCCTGGTGGTTTTTCGCTTGCCATTTGAAATCGCTCTCCATTATCCATTGCTGGCCTTCCCCATAGTTACAAGGCCTAAGCAATGGAAGATTCACGTCGCTCGTATCTGGTTTCTGTAGGCAGCTGCCCGTGTTTACATGTTTGATTGTCTTGTCCTAAAAAAACACGACATGTTCAATAATTTTTATAACACCCTATATATATATATATATATATATATATATATATATATATATATATATATATATATATATATATATATATATATATACAGTACAATTCCGATTATCCCAATCGCGATTATCTGAAATCCGGCTTATCCGAAACAAACTCTTAAAAAGCAAATTGTATTCCCATTAAACGAAAAAATCCCCATTAATCGAAACAGACGTTGAGTGGTTTCCTTAACGCGTCAGGAACTCCTCGACGTCTAGAATTTCACCGCTGTCTATGTTTTGGTTAGTCGACGAGTGTTATAAGTTACTCCTTACGTCTATTATTATCGCAGAGGTAATAGTTTCGTTTTAATAGATATTTTACAAAATGGAGCGTCATAATAATAAGCGTAAACGTGTTGTTATTACCTTAAAAGAGAAACTTGAGGCAATTCAACGTTTAGGTAATGGTGAACTTCTTACAAATTTAGCAAAGGATTTAGGTGTAGCCGTGAGTACTGTTTCAGAGTGGAGAAAAAAATCACGAAAAACTTGAAAAATGGTGTAGTGTTTTGTTATCACCCACACAGGCACGAAAAAGTATGAAAAGCGGTGAATACCAAAAAGTGGATGATTCTGTACTTTTATGGTTTACACAGAATCGAGAACGTGGAATACCAATTTCAGGAACAATTTTAAAACATAAGGCAGTGAGTTTAAGCGAAGAGTTGCCGGTTATTGAAGCGCCTGTAAATTTTTCTGCAAGTGATGGATGGCTAGACAGGTGGAAAAAAAGCCGCTTATGAAAGAACATGGTTTACAACCAGACCAAATCTATAATTGTGATGAACCAGGCTTGAACTACAAAATGTTGCCGACAAATACCTTAGCTTCAAAAACGGAAGCTGGAGCACCTGGTGTCAAACGTAGCAAAGAACGTATTACTGTTCTTGCATGCAGTAATGCTTCTGGAAGACACAAACTCCCATTATTATGTATTGGTAAGTCAGCAAATCCACGAACCTTTAAGAAGATTCGTCACAATGCTTTTCCTGTTTTGTATAAAAATCAAAACAATGCCTGGATAAACGCGACTCTATTTAAAGACTGGTTTTTTTGGAGATTTTGTTCCCAAAGTGGAACTTTTTTAAAAGACAGTGGCTATCCTAGAAAATGTATTCTGTTACTAGATAACGCCTCCACTCACCCAAGTGCGGAGCAACTTGAAAGTGGGGAAATAAAAGCAATGTTTTTGCCTCCTGCTGTAACTTCTCTCATTCGGCCTAGGGATCAGGGTGTACTGAAAAATTTAAAACGCAGTTACAGGCGTTTGTTATTGGAGCATATTTTAGAAGAAGTAGGTGAAGGTGGCAATCTTACCGATTGTCTAAAAAAGATAAATTTGAAAAATGTTATATATTGGATAGTTTCAGCCTGGAATCAAGTAAAGAGTAGTACTCTGGAAAAATCTTGGTCAAAATTGATTCTGCAAGAGGAGAGACATTACTCAGAGGCAGAAACAAGATAATGAAAGTTTACATCAAATTATTACAAGAATATCAGGATGTAAAATTGTTACGGAAACCGATGTTTGTGAATGTTTAAACAGTGATAGTGTGGAAGATGAAATGATTGACCAAGAATTAATTAAAAGTGTATACAAAAATGCTAATAAAATAGACAGTGATGACGATGATGATAACGAAGTAGAAGCCACTGACAATATTCCAGTAAAAATGTGACATTCAGAAGGACTAGAGGCCCTAGAACAACAAAAAAGTGCAACCGTCGCGGAAGCTTTGCTTATCAAACGTTGGAGAGACATTGCAGCCAAAAACAGAACTAACGCAAAACGAGTGCAGTTAAAAATTACCTCATTTTTAAGATATTAAAGTTAAGAATGAAATTGTTTTATTTTCGATTTTCCGTACATATACATAAAATAAGTAAACTAATTGTTCTATTCTATGTTTTAATAAATACTTGTGTACGTAATAGCATATCGTATAAATGCTTTTAAGTCAATCTGCAATTTTGTATTCATTCTAAACTTTATTTAAAAAAAAAAAATCGGATTAACCGAAATTTCGATTATCTGAAATCACTTTGGTCCATATTATTTCGGATATTTTATTAAGTTATCTATCTATGAAGGAAAACTCGCAAGGATTTAAAAAATATATTTTTCTATATAACTGCCACCCTAACACATTTCCAGACCAGCGTTTCTTGAGTAACCATAGAGATTTTAGAATAGAGGAGGTAAGGTCTTGCGAAAAGCGTGGTGTTCATAAAAAGAGAAAGAAATAATATGAGAGCCATTCTGTCTATCTTACTCGGCGCCGGAAATCAGCGCTTAAGCGCAGAGTAAGAGAGACAGAATTGTCTCATATTAATTCCTTCTCTTTTTAACGACTATATGCTTTCGCTTATAGCAGGCTATATACATTCTCTCCTCTGTTCTAATATCTCTATGGTTATAACTCAGTAATAGTTTGAACTATCGATCCTGCGAGTCATTTGTCGACCTGGATCAAGTTGTATAACATGACATTCATGGCTAGATACCTAGATAACTTAAACAACACCTTTGTAATAGTTACGTTGCATGTATATATGTCAACATTAATGCATGCAAAAACTCTACAATGGTATTCTGCGTCTTTTCATTTCAGGTCAACAGATGGCAGTAAAATTAGTTTGCATAAAATGGCAGATTTTTCTTCAGAGGACCGACGCTAATTTTCTTTACGAATGACTTGATGAAAACGTTCTCCTTGTTCTTCTGAGTACGCCCTCATGTTGTTTTCAAATTTATCTAAATGAGCATGCAGCATATGTACTTTTAGATACATTCTACAACCCATGGTTTTAAAGTTTTCTAACATGTTTTCAACTAGCTCTTGGTAATTTTCAACTTTGTTATTCCCCAAAAATCCAGAGCTACTGCTTTAAAATTATTCCAACTTTTTTTTTGAGCACTAGTAAGTAATTTTGGAAATTCTTCACTGGCAAAAATTTTTTTAATTTGTGGTCCGACACAAAATTCCAGCTTTAACCTTTGCTTCTGACAACAACAAGCAACATGTGGAGCCCAGGGCTTGTCTAGATTCCGAACAGGGCAGTTGAAATAGGCTTTGTAGGCTTCACAAAGCTTTTCACATGCATTTAAATAAAATTTAATATCTCATACTTTAATAAATATACCACATATATAACAAAATGCATCAGCATCATATTTACAGTTTCTCGACGACATTTTAACCTCTTTAAGTCTTCTACAAAACAGTCAAATGTTGTTTATCACTTAAGTGACATCTGTAGACACTGTGTGAAAGTTACGACCCCTTTATTTTTTCGCGGTATTTTTAAATATACCAGAACTATTTAATATTTCTACGATAACTCAAAAAAATGTATTATTATCATAATTACCACAAAAGCAAACTTTATATGGAATATGGGTACTTTTCCTTTATTTTAGAGCATAATGAATAGAAAAATCATAAAATAAATTTTAGGACAAAAACAAAAAAATTTTTGTAGAGTTGTGTAATACTTACAACCTGATCAAACACCCAAGCCTGATTTCCGCCCATTCCATGACATCTGACTAACTTAACTGGTCCGTTTTTTTACTATTGGCATCGAGGCAATTGTCGTCGTTCATGATTTGTTGTCGTTTAGTGTAAGCGAAAACTTGATTTCCGCCCATATTGTGACAATACGTCATTCCCAAGTTTTCGCCCGATTTTCTGCCCATCGTATCCAGGCAGTATTTCATTTCGAGATTACGAATCTAAAAAATATATATATATACATATATTCTTAACGTAATATAATTACACTTCCTTTTTAGGGATTTTATCAGAATGAAAATTAGAAAGGATTTTTAAGAATAGATATCACTCTACTACAGTCTGTAAAGTAAGAACGTGACCGCTAGTATTCTTAAAAAAATGTGTTTCGAAAACATTTCTTGTCATTCCTTGGTGTGCTAAAAACGGCGCAATTAGCTTAGTAAATTGTCCAATCACCGCCTGGCATCTTTGAGGCATGCTGTTGACGAAAGTTTTTGCATTCCCCTGGCATCGTCACTCAATTTGTTGGGCGTTAATTTGGGAGCAAATATGTCCTGGTATGAACATGTTGCAGGCATAGCAAGGAGAGCTTCTCAAAAGTTGGGAATATTATTTCGAACCCGAAAGCTTTACACTCCACAACAACTGTTAATTCTTTACAACGCTCAAATTCGACCAACTATGGAATACTGCTCCCATGTTTGGGGCTACGCTCACAAATATACCCTGCATTTGCTGGATTCTGTTCAGAGAAGGGCTGTTCGTCTGATTGGAGACCCGGAACTGACCGGCGGCATTGATTCTCTGGAACACCGAAGAACGGTTGGCGACTTGAGTCTGTTCTACAAGTATTTTTATGGAAAGTGTTCGAAGGATGTAGCCCGCTTAATTCCTCCCAGAGCGATGCATGTTAGAAATACACGTTGCGCTGATACTTCACATCCGTATGAGGTTCAGCTTGTTACTGCACGTACAACGCTTTTCAAGTTTTTTATATGGAGAACATCATCCCTTTGGAATAATTTGCCCAGGGTCGTGTTTCCCACCGAGTACAATTTACAGCGATTCAAGAACAACGTGAATCGCTTTTTCCGCACAGATGCCGTTCCTGGAGCGATTTAGGGACTTCCCTGCAGCACGTGTGCTAGACCCATAAAAAAAACTGAGTCAAAGTCTTCAGAGTCTTCATTTTGAGCTTTCTCTTTACAAAGAACCCAATAATTTCAATAAGGTTGGCGTCCGGCGATTGTGAGGGCCACTCTAGTATCTTATCGTGGGCCTAAGCGAGCCGCTTCGCGACGTGATTCTCGCCCAGCAGTAAAGGTTTTTTCAACGTGCCTCAGAATTTGACAATATGAGCACGAAGAAGTTGTCGAATGGTCTCATGGGACACATTCAAACCCGATTTTCGTTATTTTATCACTCCCTGGCACATCGTCTGGCCCCGTAAAAACAAAGACACGATTCGTTTTTCGACTTTCGGAGTGACTTTGCCTACCGAGCCACGTTTGACAAGTCGTCGACATTTTTCATCTCGTTAAAACGATTTACCGACTGCCACACAATATCCAAACCGTTCTGCTTTACTTTTTGCGCCACTTGGCGTAAATTTAATTGTCCTCAATTCGGGAAATCATGAATTTTTTCGTCCTTCTCCGTCACTTTTGCTCTAGAACTACGTTCTGGTAGATCATCAACATCTTTTAACTGAGAGTATCATTTCATCCACTTGCTAACGAACTTGCCCACATACTTAGCAACCGCTGTAAGCGACATTTTCGGACCTTTTGGATGATTACATAGTAATACGTCTTCGAAGTGCAAAGCGTATGCCGCACTCATGTTCGATAATGTACTATTTAACCATAAATAAGGTTCAAAATGAATCTTTTGCCACAAAGTAATGTTTGCAGGGGTGCCAACAATAACATAAAAAAAAAGGAATTTTTTTTACCGACTGTAATCTAATTACTTCAATATGAAAAAATAAATTCTTCGATATCATTAATACTTCGAGATTTATCTACATTAAAAGCATTGACGTGACGTATAAAAACCCATCTGTGTATTTGAGGGATAGAAACAATATACTTACATCTCCCAAATAATAATAATCCAAAGGCATTTGCGATTCGGGATAGATATTTTCCAAATACCATCTGAAGCTCTTGCATTTCAATTTTTCCCTTAGTTCTCTACGTTTCGACACGTCGCCTACGGCCACATTTCTGGCACCTACATTTGCAAAAATTACACTGAATATCGATAGTGTTTTAGAGACTCAACAAGTCGAAATTACCGATTATATTTATTTTCTCATTTAAGAGCGTGTTTAGTCCTTTCAGTCTTAAAAAATGTACGATATAATAGTACAATAATACACCTTTCGCCCAAAAAGAAACTGTGTTTAAAAAAATATAACACAAGCCTATATAACACTGGTCAACACTAGTTATGCCACACGAACTTTGATAGCTAATACTGTTTTAGCTAACTACCCTTATTATTAAACTGCAGTTGTTTTGTTTCAATCAGCCTCAGTTTTCTTGTGATACGGTAATACTTATAACTAGTACTACGGCAATAAAAGCAAAGGAACGTTCCCGAAAAAATAGTCAAAAAACTATTTGTCTGTGATTTCATAAAAATATTGTGATTTATTAACTGCGTTAACATGTCGAGAAAGTGTAGTAACGATCCTAACTCTTTTTGTTATGTTTGTGGTGAAATGACTTTCAAAAAACAAAGACGAAATTTTACAAAACTAGTCTTGGAGAGTTATCACCGGTATTTTGGTTTCGCTGTGGCCCATCAAGACAAATCTTGGGCCCCTCATATTTGTTGCATAAGGTGTGTGGAGAATTTAACCGATTGGAAGAAAGAGTCCCGTCATATGCTGGTTGCTGTACCCATGATTTGGACCGAACCAAGAGATCACTTTTCGGACTGCTATTTTTGTCTTACTGACGTAAATGGTATAAATTTCAAGAAAAAACACACAGTTATTTACCCTAATTTACCTTCCGCCATGAGACCAGTCCCTCATAGTAAAAATTTGCCTATACCAGTTGCATCTGCGTCCGTCGAGATTGACGATACACAATCCTCCACTTCAACCCAATGCGTTGATGAGGACGATGACTCTGAGTTTGAAGAAATTCTAACCAAGCCACACTAAACGATTTGGTTCGCGATTTAAATTTGTCAAAAAGCAGTCAGAACTATTAGGTACTCGGAATTAGCTACATCATGAAACTAAAATCAGCTATTTTCGAAATCGTGATCGACACTTTTCTCAAGGTGTATTGGAATGATATAAATGGGATTATGAAGATTTTGGAAATCGATTTTGATCCCTCCTAGTGGCGTTTATTCATTGACTCTTCTAAAACAAGTCTAAAAGCAGTGTTACTGCATAACGGAAATATACTTCCTTCTGTACCTTTGGCCCATGCTGCTAATATGAAAGAAACTTATGAAAACATGAAGTTATTACTTGAAAAAATCAAGTACAGTACATATTCTTTCAAAATCTGTGGCGATTTAAAAGTTGTTGCCCTATTACTCGGACTTCAGCTGAGTTATACTAAATTCTGCTGCTTTTTATGTGAATGGGACAGTCGAGACAGAACAAACCACTATCATAAAAAAATATGGCCTACGCGTGCATCCTTAATTCTTGGACAACAAAATGTGAAGTATTTACCCCTTGTAGAGCCATCTGAAGTACTTCTTCCACCATTGCATATCAAATTAGGCCTCATCGAAAATTTTGTAAAGGTAATGGATCGCAATGGGAGTGGATTTTTATATCTAAAAGAAAAATTCCCCAAAATAAGTGATGCAAAGATAAAAGAAGGTATTTTCGTAGGACCTCAAATCAGGGAGTTAATAAAAGATCCGGTATTCGAAGAAAAATTGAGCGATCTAGAAAAACCAGCATGAAAATCTTTTAAGAATGTTGTTGCAAATTTTTTGGGTAACCATAAGAGTGGCAGCTACAGAGAGTTGGTTAGCGAGCTATTGTTGGTTTATCAAGCATTGGGTTGCAACATGTCACTCAAGATTCATTTTTTAGACTCACACCTGGATTTTTTTCCTCAGAATTTGGGGGCTGTGAGCGATAAGCACGGAGAAAGGTTCCATCAGGACATTTCTAAGATGGAAAAACGTTACCAGGGCAAATGGAACCCAAATATGTTGGCAGATTACTGCTGGGCAATCAAAAGGGACCAACCAGGATCTAAATTTGCTAGAAAATCTTAGATCGTAACTTCATAATAAAACTTTTTTACATTTTTGGTTTAGGAGGTCTTTGTTAAAGTTCTTGGCTAACAGATTTTTTTTTAATGTTTGTATTTACTGCCAACCGCCTATTAAAGTAAAAAATATCATAGAAGTCCATGTGGCACCACAAAGTTACAATTTTGTTTACCAGTGTAATTATTCAAATTATTTGTTTTAATCGACATACTCTCCCTCAACTTCGATGTAGCGTTAGGCATGGTCAATTAATTCGCAAAACGAATTTTTTATTCGGATTTTGGGATACCACTGACGATCATGGGAAATACCGCTTAAATATTTTTAATGGTGTTTCAAGCGTCTCGGAATCACTCTAAAATTGGTTAAACTATTCGAACAGATCGGTACAGAAGGAACACCCTGTTCAAAACATGCCATTACCTATTTCCTTCGGAAATAATTGTATATTTAGTTTGACTTATTGGATCCGTCATATTGAATTTATAAAAATGTGTTCGCTGAATTTATGAAATTTTCTACAAAAGCGTGAAAACTACATTGAAACCATTATTGTCTGGGAAAATCGCGTAAAACATATATACGTATCTACAAAATGGCGGTATGAAAAACGTTAGGTCTTGAAATCGGTTAAGCAAAACAAAAGTTGCTTTGGCTGTGATCACGCATTATACTCATATTACTAGGTCAATTCATAAGTTTTGGAAGCTGAAATAAAATAGAATGAATTAATGAGTAATTAATGAGATAGTTATTCTTCAGTCTAATGTCTCTTAAGCTCAAAATATTTTTTCCAATTCATTTACCCCATCTCTGAAATGGTTTTTCGGAAGACCTGCAAAATACCCATCTACGGATGCTATTACCTCATCATTTGTTGAAAAAAGCTCCTCACGTACAAATCTTTTGAGGTTTGGGAACAGACGGAAGTCAGACGGATCCAGATCTGGCGAATAGGGTGGATGTTCCAACAATTCGTACTTTAATCCGACCAGCTTTACCTTTGCCAAAATAGTTCTGTGAGCAAGTGCACTGTCATGATGAAAGATGATTTTTTTCTTCTGCAAACCGGGCCTTTTCTCACGAATTTTCTCACTCAGCTGGTCCAAAAGGTTGCAGTAATACTGTCCTGAGATTGTCTTACCGGTTTAAAGGTAATCAATTAACAAAATTCCTTTTGCATCGCAGAAAACTAATGCTATAATTTTTTTTGGACAACTTTGGCTGATTTGGATCTAAACCACCGGGCTCAGTCCACTGTGCGGTTTGTTGTCGCAGTTCAGGATCATACTGGTAAATCCAAGTCTTACCCAAAGTTACAAATCGACGCATAAAATCAGTTTTATTTCTTTGTGAAACAAGCCAAATGTTTAGAAAGTTTTTCTCGAGTGCGTTCTTGTTCCGATGTTAGCAAATGCGGCGATTTTTTTCCATTTTTAAAAAATACTCAAACAAGTCTACCGTAACCAGTTGATAAACAATGAATGACTTCATAGATCGACTTGAAAATTAGTGTTTTCATGTGAGAGATGAAGCTTCAAAATGGTGTTCAATATTTGGTTCATGTGATGCTCCATAGGTGTCGCTTCCAAAACTTATTGACTGACCTGATATAACGCATATTACAACTCTACAACTTGCTTGAAGACTGCGTCGTGGTAAAAAGGCCGCTCTCGATAGGCTAACCTGTTTGAAATCCGGGTGTAGCTTCCGCAATTTTTTTTTTTTTTATGTCACTAATAGTGCCTTAAGCATCTCGAACGTTATACGACAAAATACTCTGAATTTCTGCGTAGTATTTAAAAATCTTCAGATAAAATGAGACTGTGCAGTTCACGGCAAGTGGCGAAAAGCCAGATGATCTGAAAGAACCCTCAGAAGGATTTGATCGAAGTCAGTAGCGGTTCCTTGTTTGCAACTCATTTTCCAACCGTTAGTGGTAACGCATTGTCACTATCGACAATATAATTATGCATATAACAGAATAAATGGCGTAAAACAGCTGATACAAAAGTAATAAACGTTACAAATATCGACAGCTACAAGCGCTACTTTTTCCGGTTTCTTTTTGGACAGGAGGTGTACTTGATAATTTCGACTTAATAGTTCCTAACCAGAACATTGGAACAAATATTCCTACCCAAACCATAACATTGTCGAACATTTACAGCAAAAAAAAGCAAAACATGCAATACATTATTTCGATGTATGTACAAGCGGACACAAAACATAAACAATTGTGCAATAAATAAAATAATTAAAAAATTAATAAATAAAAGAATTAGTGTTTTTTTGATCAAATTGTGATCACAAATTATTAAATTAAAAAATAACCAAGGCTGTAGAGAAATGGTGGTGGAAGATTGGTTTAAAATATAATTTTATAAAACTAAAAAAAAGTTATTTTGTGTATAATACAAAAAAAAGGTAAACTAAGAGCGTAAGGTGGTTACGGGAAAATAAAAAAAAAAACATATTTATTGTAACGTAACCAAAAAAAAAATCGTTAACTGATAATTGACACAAGTGAAGGAACTTCTAATAATATAGAATACAAAACGAAAAGTACATATCTAGATTCTAGGTGACATGCCTGCGCTATGGAACACTGTGATTGTAGGAAATCAATCAGCAACAAGTTTTGTATTGGTTTAAAAAACAATTCTACAAATCCGTGTCCATAAAGACATTGTGTGAATGGTAGAAAATTTTAAAATTTTTACACATGTCCGGGGTGTCAATAAAGTCTCAAATAATGGTCAATTTTTGTTAAACAGGCTCAGTATATATCACCACTACACCAAACGCGCGTCGAGTGCAAAAATAAAGTGTTTGGTGTAGTGGTGATATATACTGAGTAGTATCATTGTGCCAAAGATTCCACATTCTCAACTTAGGCTTGGGTACGTCAAATTTAGGAAATATTTTTATACTATGTAGGGTTCTGTAAAAAAGGTAGATACGCGTCTAATTAAATGGGACATACTGTACATTAAGGGGCTATACCAGTGTGATTTTTTTACATATTTCGATGCTTCTATATGTACAGAATAAGAGGTCGAAGTATTAAAGCGGAATATGTTTATTTTTGAAAATACAGCTGTCGCGCACAGCTGCTCGGGGGGCCATAAATATATATATATAATATATATATATATATATATATATATATATATATATATATATATATATATATATATATATATATATGTATGTGTATATATATATATATATATATATATATATATATATATATATATATATATATATATATATATATATATATATATATAGGGTGTTGTAGAAATAGTTTAATATATTGAAATGGGTGATTCCTCGAGTCAATTAGAGACACACCCATTAGGAGACCCACATACGTTTTATAAATCTAAACATAGTTGAACATTTTATTTCACTGGGCTACGTAATGTAGCCACCATTGGTATCTGGACTAATTTATGATCAACATTATAACATATGAAACAGAAAGAGAGGGTGAGTTTTTAAGATAAGACGAAAAGAGTTGGTATCCTGGTCACTGACAGCCGTCAAAGATTATATGTTTCGTTTACGTCGTGATACGTGCTGTGAGACAAATATTTCTTTGTAAACTGGTAATGCAAAAATTGATTTTTCTGGAAGTTTGGTGATGATTACTTTTTAATAAAATTTGCTTAATTAAACATATATGTGGTATTTCTAAGTCATGTGTCATATCTAATCACCTATATTAGATGTATTTAATACATTACTTAATATATGATTCTTAATCAATGAGGAGGAACTTTGGTGCTTATTTTGAAGTCTACTAACAATAACTGGATTGTCCAGAAAGGCGGCGATGATTTTGGATTAAAAGTTTGAGACTTCCTTGAGTTAGTTTTACTTGTTATTATCGAAAGGCTCTATTTTCCATATTTTTTTACAATTCTGTTGACTACAGAGATATACCGGTTTTAATATATTAAGCGAGTTTCAAAACACGGTATGTATATATATATATATATATATATATATATATATATATATATATATACATATATATATATATATATATATATACGTATATATATTTATTTATACACACACACATATATATATATATATATATATTATATATTATATTATATATATATATATATATATATACATGACGTGCAAAAGTTTCCGGCCAGTATGACATTTCGTACTCTAATTTATATAATAGTAAAAGAATATTATTTATGTTTGTGAATATATTTATTATTATTATTCTTATATTTATATGTGCAAAAGTTTCCGGCCACTTTGTACTACGAGAGAAATTATTAGTCCATATGCTCTATAATAGACTTAAATTATATTTTTATGTTAATATTTTGTAACCATACCCTTTGCAGCGATAACAGCTGCACAATGATGTGGCATTGACTCAATTAATCGATTAATACAAGCAGGTGAAATTTTATCTCATTCTTCCTTTAATGATTTGAATAATTCGGTTTTATTTGAATATGTATGCTTTCGAACTTGATGATCTAGCGTTTCCCATTAGTGTTCTATTGGGTTCAAGTCCGGTGATTGAGATGGCCAGCTTAAAACTCTCACATTTGAAGCAGAAAACCACTGTTTTAACAACTTGGATGTATGTTTGGGGTTATTATCCTGCTGAAATATCTAATTCTGCGGCAATGTTTCTTCGGCATATGATAACAAATTGTTTTCTAAAATGTCCTTGTAAATATCAGAGTTCATATTTCCGTTGATCTCGATCAATGGACCGACTCCTTGTGCAGAGAAAATTCCCCAAACCATCACACTTCCTCCACCGTATTTTACAGTAGGAATTTGGTACCGAACATCATTTCTCGTACCAATAGGACGTCGTACATGTTGTCTACCATTGCTTCCAAAAAGATTAAATTTAGATTCGTCTGAGAAAGCTACTTTTTTCCAATCTTTGATTGTCCAATTTAGGTGATCTTTGGCAAATTGTAATAGGGCCTTCTTATTCTTTTTAGTGATTAATGGTTTTTTAATACCTATACGACCAAAAAGTCCCACATCACGTAGTCTTCGTATCACAGTAATACGACTAACATTAGCTCGGTTTTCGTCCTTTAGCTCGCGTGCAATTTCGGGAGCAGTTTTCTTGACATCCGCAGTTGATTTGCGCTTAATGATACGATCTACTTTTTTAGACGTTTCTTTTGGGTCTTCCACTACGCGGACGATCTTTTAAACCATATCCACAACGATATTTTACAATAATATCGTTCACGGTTGATTTACCTATCGATAATAATGAAGCAATCTCACGAGAAGATTTTCCTTCTTTTGAAAATTTTAATACGAATTTGGATTTGTATATGCCGAGCCATGTTCCCACGACCTTTTATGAACTAAATGTGAACATTCAACGCGCTATTATTCGTAAATACGTCTTTGAACGTCCTACTGCGTCAATGTATATTATGTGGCCGGAAACTTTTGCACACATAAATATAAGAATAATAATAATAAATATATTCACAAACATAAATAATATTCTTTTACTATATTATTTTGTTTCCTATATCTCAACTCACATCTCATTTTCTTTTTTTTAATAAATGTCACTGGCCGGAAACTTTTGCACGCCACTGTATATATATATATATATATATATATATATATATATATATATATATATATATATATATATATATATATATATATATATGGATGTGTCCCGGTATCTTTGAACCTTGAATATAACTTAGACAGGAAAAAAAATAAAGACTCATGAAGCATTTCTGAGATATTTCAATTAGGCGAGACTTTATCAACACACTGTATAAATATCAGTTATATATTTTCATTTTCCAATGCAAAATTGTTACAGACAAATTCGACTACAAACTATCAAATAAAATAGACCTGGATTTATATTATAGTAAAAATCCTTCCACTGATCCAGCCACACCTCGGCCAGCCTGGCGTTGTTGTGGTTCACTATCCGAGACGTTCCGCCAGGAAACGAATAAGGCGTTGATTTCCGGAATACGTGACCCACGTGGGAGCAGGTGGCGATTTCCAGTGTACCACCGCACATCCAAACCTGATTGTATGTTATTTGTTAAAAATGATTATGAGACGATTAGATAGATGAACTGGTTAGTTCGGGTTAGGAAATGAATGGTAATCAAAACTAAAATTGTTTATTTAAAATTTTCAAATAAAAATGTCAGTACTGTATTTCCAGTGGTTTTTGGTCTTTATCAAGACTATTTTTAGTACAAAAGTTGCTGCCGACTTGAAAAAAAAAAAAGGATGAAAAACACTCCCCAGTGCTTTCGTGGTAGTTTCTTTTATGTATATTATTTTGTAATGGGCGTTTGTAACTAAGAAAAGTACCATTTCGCATCACTGTAAACAAAACAGCACAGGAAATATACGAGGGTGGTTTGGTCAGTCTGGTAAATTTCTACGAAAGGGTGACAAATGTTTTGTAAGCGGCATGACTGTTGGTAAGTGTGCAAGTTGAGTGTGCGATGGATGCTGCGTTCGACTCGAGACCAAAAATGCAAGAGGAAGGACACAAAGGACTACAAAAGTTGTACTGTAATAAGAAGGACTTTTGACGTCGTTTTATGACTATAGACGAACCGCAGGTAAAACAGCGGATTGGCGGAAGTGAAAGTGCACCGAAAAAAGGGAAAACAGTTTTGTCGGTGGGAAAAAATGATTGCAACTGTTTTTTGAGACTCACGGAGTATTATCATAATTGACTATTTCGAAAAGGGTAAAAAAATGACGGGCTTTTATTACGCAATGTTATTGGATCATTTGCATAGTGAGTTGAAGCAGAAGCAACCAAGATCAGCGCGCAAAAAAAAAAGAGCTCCTTCCCCAAAAATTGGCTTGGGAGGATGAAATTTTCATCGAAAAAAAGGTTATGTGTACTGTAAACGAGTATTATGCTGGACCAAATGTATTGGACTCAATGGATTGATTGATTTTATAGGTGTCTGGCGCATCGACTACAGAGGTCATTTTGCGCCAGGACTCAATGGAGATTATGTTGAGAAATAAATTTTTGCTTAAAAACAAAATGGTATTTACTTTGTTTTTACAAGACTTTTCAATCTGCCCTCGTATTTATAGCAATCAGAATTTGGCGGGAATAACAATACCAATCAAAATCAGCAACAATAATTCACGCCAAATTCCGATTGCTATAAATATCTTCTCTGCGCTTTTCTGTTTGAAGTGTTGTGAGATGATGGTCTAAAACATCTTCTCCAGAAATAGTTTTGATAAAGAGTTAAACCAGAAACGTTGGCGATTGTATAAAGCAAAAAGTTTCATTTCGTCATAAACCCACTACTGGCGCTAGTGTTTTTTACCATCTATTACATCATCATTGACCTACTAACATATATATTAACACTGGCCAACATTTTTCAAACCCTGAGACCAGACTCAGAATTGCTCCATCAAATCAGATTTTCGAGTTATCCTACTCTAAAAATGCAGCACGGTTTTTCGCTATATTCGAGATTACATTATATTGCGAATTAATTTTTCATCACAAAACTCGTTGCGGTATTTGAAAGTAGTACTCTTCTCCTTCAAAATGTATTTCGAATTTTTCAGATCTTTTATTTCTTCTCGGAGAAATCGTCCGTTGAAATTAATTAGTTTGGCATTTTCGTTGCCAGTTGATCTACGTTTTCATAAGAAAAGGAAGTAATTCCATTCTAATTAGTTCTAAAGAGTAAGAAAAAATTCAAAGAAAAAATCATAAAAAAAGAAAAATAGAATCAACACCGCTACGTCCTCGTTTCGTGACTCTGGGTTCGGTTGAGAGCGATAATATGCAATCGTTCATACAAAGAAACTTGTCAAAGTTACTTTTTGGTATGGTTGTAATGAAAACGCCAAACTAGAGAAAATCTGAAAAATTCAAAATGCATTTTGAAAGGAAAGAGTAGTACTTTCAGATGCCGCTACGAGTTTTGTGGAGAAAAATTAATTCGCGGCGAAATATAGTCCCGAATATAGCGAAAACCTGTGTTTTTTTTGCATTTTTAGGTTAGGATATCTTGAAAACCTAATGTGATGGAGTAATTTTGAGATCGGATTCAGATTGAGCACACCAAAAACCTTTGGTAAAGTATACTCTGATCTTAGAGTCTGGAGCTTCATCCATTTTTGTCGGCCTGTGTAGTTAGAATAAAAACCATAAGACCAACCAAATATTCATAAATTTTATGAAATCATGAACATAAATGTCTCCAGTATTGGTCTATTCCACAATTGTTTATATGTAATAAGCTTAATATATTTTTTATTAGTAATGTGTTAGGTATTAATAAATAAATAACAGCCAAAATATTTAAATTGGTTAAAATAATATGTTATGGTAGATAAAATTCCCTTTCTAACGTAACAGCATATTGTAAAAAATAAGCTACACAATGTAAATACCCTAAGAGAGTTTAGTTTTATTATTTTCAATGAATATCTATAAGAAGCCAATGCTCAAAACCACTCATCAATTAAAATAAAAAAATTATACTCGTTGATTAGTAAAGATTTACAAATTATTTTTTATGTTATAGTGGGTGCGATCCAAAAATTCCTGGACTGATAGTTACTTTTAGGTTTCGAGACCCCCGTCACCCTCAGACTAGTTCCCCTATACTCGGTCCTTTCCGTCTCGAGGCGACCCTTTTTAACTTCATCTTCCTACAGAGAAATCTCCCGAAGTCACAGGAGGTCAAATCGGGTGAATAAGGAGGGTGGGAGACGACAGTCACGGAATTCTTTGCCAAAATCTGTTGCATACAGAACGAACTAAGGGTCGATGCTTAGTAGTGATAAAGAAGGAAACTCTTCGCGCTCCAACGCTTTAGCCGTTTCCTAACCGATAGAAAGCTCGTCAGAGATGTATGTAATTGTCCGGCGACGGTCTTCACGAGTGATTTGTTGAACTTCGGCGAGGATTTTAGGCGTGATTGTAGTCCAAGATCTTCCGGAATACTCATCGTCTTCCACCGAAGTTTAGTCAGCCTTAAATAACGAAGATCACTAGGAAATTTGCCACGGTTCAGGGCTAAGTGCAGAAATGATTTTCGAATCATCACATATGTGTCAGTAGTACTTTTCTTAAGCTCAAAACAAAATTGCATATACACTACATAGGGTGAAAAGTCCCGAAATTTTTGAAGAAAAAACGATTTGTCGAGATTTCTAAATTAAGCCCGTTTCCCATTCGACTTCCTCATTTGAGCCAAATCTCTTTCTCTGGAGCCACCTTTTTAAATTTGGAAAGAGGGGCCATATCTGGTGAATACGGCGGAAGAGGAAGCAATCATAGCCCAATTGGTCTAATTTCACCATCGATTTTATGACATGAAAATTTTACACGAATCTTTTGAGAGTTGTAAACGAACATCATGAGTTTTTTTTGTTTATGCTGCCATCTCTCAAAAAGCTTCGGAACTTTTCATCCAATGTATTCTAAAAAATCGCAAACCTACATATGGAAAAAAACTGAACGATTTTCCAATTGAAATTTGTTACGTAGAAATGTTAGGGAGGTACCTAGCGCCACCTATCAGCGCGAGCCGATACTATTTTGCCTTCTTGCTTATAGCGTTAGTCCGGGAATTTTTAGATTGCACCACATAATACACAAAATAGAATGCTTCTCATTCAAGTCAATCCAAATACAAATCAAAATTGGTTCAAACCTGGGCTCATTATATAATAAAACTCTTTCCAATCGTCCATCCAAACTTCGGCCACCCTGGCGGCATTGTGCAACACTATCTTGGACACTCCTCCGGGGAAAGTGTACGGGGACTTGTCGCGAAAAACGTGGCCCACGTGTGAACATGGAATAATTTCTAGAGTGCCTCCGCACTGCCATACCTAAGTTCCAGTTATTTCGTGTCAATTTGTTTCCAAATTATTATAATTTTGTTATTTTAGTATAATACTGGAGGATCTTATGAAAAATGAAAACTCACAATTTGATAATATATTTAGGTAAACCTTCGCCCACTACCAGGCAAAATCTCATACTATTTATATCAAATTCTGCACAAAAATAACACTAACTAACGAAATTTTAGTAAGTACTTTGTTTTTATACGTAAGTTAGTCATCTTGAGCCCCCCCACAAAAGCACAAAAGCCAAAAAAAAAAAGCACCACTCGGACCCCTTCAAAATAGCAAATGTCAATGTCAAACCTGGGACCATCGAATAATAAAAGTCTTTCCATTCGTCCATCCAGACTTCTGCAACTCTAGCGGCGTTGTGCAGAACTATTTTCGATACCCCTCCGGGGAAGGTGTATGGGGACTTATCACGGAACACGTGACCCACGTGCGAACAAGGTATAATTTCTAGGATGCCTCCGCACTGCCAGACCTGAGTCCCAGTGAAAAGTTAGCAATAACTTATGGAATATGGTAACACTTTTTTTTCATTGAAATTATAATAAACTAAAAATGGCTGCATATTTTAAAAAATACACATCTATACCTCTATGTTCCAAAACTAAGGGGATTAAATAAAACACAATCTATTAATTTACTCATCCTTCAAAGTAATCTCTTCCTACTGCAACACACGTTTTTTTTCATTTTTTTTAATATTCAAAACACTAGTATATGATTTCCCGTATTGCTTTCAAAGCGGTCAGCGAATTCTCTTTTATGGCTTCTATAGATTCAAAACAGTGTCTACGGAAATCTCAGCTTTGTTAACTGGAAACAGTCACAAGGTGTCATCATCATCATCATCATCATCAGCTCCAGCTTATACTGTCCAATGCTGGGCCACTTGTACCCAATTTCCAGCCACTCTCTTTAAATCATCAGCCCACTGACTTCGTGGTCTGCCTCGACTACAATAGGCTTCGGATCTTGGTCTTGGTCTATAATTTTTTTTGTCCATCCTTAAACCTAGCAACATATCCAGCCCAGTTCCATTTAAGATGTAGATTTGACTGCGGCATGTACCCCCGTTGTTTTCCTGATAATGTGATTTAGGATGTGACGTCTAAGAGTAACGCCTAACATTGACCTCTCCATTTTTCTTTGCATAACACATATTTTGTTGATATTTTTCTTCATCAATGTGAGAGTATCGGCTCCGTACGTAAGAACGGGTAGTACGTATCTGTCAAATACATCGGAAGAGTGTTTAAAAAAAAAATAAAAATGACATATATCGTCCAGGAGAGATCTATTCTCCGCTGAATTTCATGTGTTTGGCTATCTCGTCCTATGCTGACTTCATGTTCTAGGTATTCTAGGTGTACTTGCTCGGTCTCCACGTTATTCAGTTTTATAGTGTCGTTTAATACAAGATTTGTCATAAATTGAGTCTTCGATAGATTGATTTTTGAACCAACCCTTCCTGAAGCTTCTCGAAGCATGTGCAACATAGTTTGTGCTTCTTGAATACTGTCTGTTATTAAGACAATGTCGTCGGCCAAACAAAGGTGATTTAACTTTTCACAGTCATTTCTTCCCAGTTGATTGATTGTAGCATACTTTCTAGAAGTGTTACGAAAAGCTTGGGAGAAAGAGAGAGCTTATCACCCTGGTGCATTCCTCTTTCGAGTTGATATTTGCTGGTGGATTGGTTAGTTTGTGTTTTGACATTAGCAGTGGCATGTTCATATACGAGGCTGGTTTGAAAAGTCCGTGCAAAAATAAAAAACTACTTATGTGTTTGGGGTAAACCTTTTTTATTTTTTCGACATAGTCTCCTTTTAGGCTTATACACTTCGTCCAATTATGTTCTAGTTTGTTGATCCTTTCCGAATAATAGGATTTGTCCAAGTCTGCAAAATATCCATTAGTGTCTGCAATCACCTCCTCGTTTGAATAAAAACTTTGTCCCGCCAGCCATTTCTTCAAATTGGTAAACAAATAGTAGTCCGAGGGAGCCAAGTCTGTAGAATAGGGGGGATGTGACACGAGTTGGAATCCTATTTCCATTAATTTTGCGACCACAACTGCTGAGGTGTGTGCTGGTGCGTTGTCGTGATGGAAAAGGTCTTTCTTGTGGGCCAATCGCGGGCGTTTTTCTTGCAGCTCGGTTTTCAAACGGTCCAATAACGATGAATAATATTCACCTGTAATAGTTTTACCCTTTTCCAGATAGTCGATGAGGATTATTCCTTGCGAATTCCAAAAGACAGTCGCCATAACCTTTCCGGCCGAAGGAACGGTCTTCGCCTTTTTTGGTGCAGATTCTCCCTTGGTAACGCATTGTTTAGATTGCTGTTTGGTCTCAGGAGTATAGTAATGTATCCATGTTTCATCCACAGTGACGAAACGACGCTTAAAGTCCTCCGGATTCTTCTGGAATAGCTGCAAACCATCCTTGCAACACTTCACACGATTCCGTTTTTGGTCAAGCGTGAGCAATCGCGGCACCCATCTTGCGGATAGCTTTCTCATGTCCAAATGTTTATGCAAAATATTATGTACCCGTTCAGTCGAGATGCCCACAGCACTAGCAATCTCACGCACCTTAACTCTTCTGTCATCCATTACCATATCATGGATTTGATCAATGATTTCTGGAGTCGTAACCTCCACAGGCCGTCCAGAACGTTCAGCGTCACTTGTGCCCATATGGCCAGTCCGAAAATTTTGAAACCACTTATAAACTGTTCTAATCGAAGGTGCAGAGTCGCCATAATGTTTATCAAGCTTCTCTTTAGTCTCTTGAGGCGTTTTGCCTTTCATAAAGTAATGTTTAATCACCACACGAAATTCTTTTTCGTCCATTTCTTGAAAATCACTCGACTTCCTTGATTCACACGAATGCCAAACACAAAGAAATAGACCAATATGGCTGAAACTTGGTGTGCGTTCATTCAAGAGATGCTACTAACTAAACATGACCTCGATACGCGCCGGTGGTGCCATCTCTCGGACTTTGCACGGACTTTTCAAACCAGCCTCGTATGTATTTAATTATACTGGCGTATCGATGATCAATACGACATTTGGCAAGCGCTTCCGAAAGTCTCTGCTGGTTTACAAAATCAATAGCCTTTTCGAAGTCCACGAATATGAGCATCAAAGGTTTATTATATTTTATACATTTTTCGATGAGGACTTTAACTGTCAGCAGATGGTTGTTTGTTTCATAGACTGTGCGGAAACCTGTCTGCTCTTTTGAAAGAAAAAACTCAATTTTATTTGTTAGACGTTTGGTAAATATGTTAGTGAATAATTTGTATGTATGACTCAGGAGGCTAATGGGTCGATAGTTAGTAAGGTCCGATGTATCTCATTTTTACACATGAGACAGTAGTTGCATTGCTCCGTTGCGATGGATGCATTTATTAAACAACATATTCAGAGATTTGATAATTTGTTGGCCTCCTTGTCTCTATTACAATATTGTCTTCACCTGGAGCTTTGTTATATTCACCAGGTGTAATATCTGCTAAATACGGTCCTTGTAAAACGGTCATCATTTCATTCTTATCGAAAAAATTACGAATAAAAATCGAATTGTGCGATGGTGGTTACCGTGATGCAAAAAAACAATAAGGTGTTCTGCTACAATTAGGGCCTTTCTTACGAATTAACTCACGTAAGCATAACAATTAAATAATATTCTTTAATAATCAACACCACGATAATAAAAAAAGAACAGTGAACATGACTTTAATTTTAGACCGAATTTGAACGTGGTTTTTTCGATTTTGGTTCACCTTTTCTAGGATATTCACTTGATTGTTGCGCGGTTTCCGGGTCACATAAATAGATCCTTGTATCATTATCAGTAATTATGTGCGTTATAGTCGAGTCATGCAAAGCAAGAATTTTTTTAGCGATCTTACCACGATAATTTCTTCCAAGAATATTATGTTTTTTTGAAGATTTCAGTAAAATCTAAAAAATATCTGATACTTAAATGGTGATTTCTGAGTAAAGGATCCTTGATTTTATTAATGTTTTCTTCTGTAATAGCGGTGGATGGTCTTCCAGAAAGTACATTGTTTTAAGCTGCTTCTCTGCTCCCTTGCAACGATCTGTAGCATTTAAAAACCTTTAATCGTGCTTAACATTCATCACCGCAACACTTTTCTAGAATTCTTATCATTCTTATACCGATGTATAAGGAAATTCTCTGCGTAATAAATTTATTCATTTTAAAAATGGCACAACAAGAAATTTTCACTATTTTAAAACCCGCTTTTATTTCTAATCTATGACATACTTGCGCCATCTCGCATTTTACAAGTAAATGTCAGATTTAAAATATCTTCTTACAGTGCCACCTCCATTACTGAAGTTGGGCTGTAATCACGGCGAATTCTTCCTTATCCTGAGCAATTCTTAATAAAGTGTGGGTATCCAGACCTGTCCAATCTCGTATATTTTTTAGCCAGGAACATTTTCGCCGCCCCACACCTCTTTTCCCTTCAATTTTCCCTTCCATCAACAACCGGAGCAGTGAGTAAGAGTAAACCCCTATAAATATGTCCCAAGTAACGAGTTTTTTGTCTTTTAATAAATGACGATAGTTCTCTTTCTCTACCCATTCGTCGAAGTACAACTTCATCAGTAAGACTCTCTGTCCAAGAGATCTTCAATATTCTGAGCATGACCCATAATTTGAAAGACTCCAAACGATTCATTGATCCTACTCTCAAGGTCCAGGCTTCAACTCCACATAAAAAGCACTGGATATATATAGACCTTTACAAAACGATAACGAGTATCCAAAGAGAGGGTTGAGTCTGTAAGGAGGTGTTTCATTTTGAGAAAAGCCGCTCTAGCCATTTCAATGCGAACTCGTACCTCAACTTCAGGATTCAAATCATTAGTTACCCAACACCCTAGGTATTTAAATTTGTTTACCTGTTCTATCAATTGATAGTAAACACGAATATCTGTTTGCAACCCGGGTGTTCTTGAAATGACCATTACTTTCGTTTTATTAACGTTTACTTTCATGCCCAAAATATCGCCTTCCCTAGATATATTGTTCATAAGACGCTGAAATCCATCCGCTGTATCTGCTATAATAACGGTATGATCAGCGTAACTTAGGTTGTTAATGATTTTGCCATTAACTTTGATACCATCTGTGGCATTCTCTAAGGCCTTCTGGAATATGTGCTTAGAGTATAGATTGAACAGGAGCGGGGAAAGAACACATCCCTGACGAAAACCTCTTTTTATTCCTATTTCCTCAGTCTCTCTGCTATTTACTCGTATTGTCGCCACCTGATCCCAATATAGGTGAGTAATGAATCTGATGTCATTTTCGTCAAGGCCCATATTTTGAAGCATTTGTATTAATTGTGGATGCTTGACTCGATCAAATGCTTTTTCGTAGTCAATGAAACACAAGTAAACGTCCTTCCTTTCAACTCTACATTTCTGTAAAAATACATTCAGCCCGAAAAGTGCTTGTCTAAATCCGAATTGCTCTTCGCTAACATTTTATTCGCATTTATTGCGTATTCTATGGTAAATGATCTTAAGCATTATTTTCAAAGCGTGGCTTATTAGGCTTATAAGACGGTACTGTTCACATCTGTTCGCATTTGGCTTTTTAGGTAATGGTATGAACACAGACTTAAGACAATCCTTTGGTATAGTTCCTGTACTGTAGATGGAATTTATGCAGCTGCACAAGATATTAATATTTTCTTCATTTAAAAGTTGAAACATATCCGCATATCAGGTCCAGGAGCCTTTCCAGTTTTTGCATGTTTTATTGCATCCCTAACTTCTGCTGGGAGTATATTTAAAGAAATTCCGTCCATAATGTGTTCTGGTAATTCTCTGTCATCATCAAAGGTATTTTTAATGTATCGAGCCCATTCTTCTTCTAACTCTTTTTGTTCGGTTAATATCTGATTATTACCGTTTATTAACTGTGTTGGTGTTCGTGTACTGTTTTGACCAGTAACTTCTTTAACTTTTTTATACATACTGAAATAGTCATGCTTTAGCTGTAATTCCATTCTATTTTCTGACATTGTTCTTCCATCAACTTTTCTTTAGCCTTTCTTATAAGCTTTCGAATCTGTTTACTGATCTCTTTATATTTAGTTTTGTTATTGTTTTTATACCGTCTTCTTTCATCCGTAAGTCCCCATACTTCCTGGGTCATCCATTCTCTTTTCGCTGTCCTTGTTGGCATATGAAGTTTTTCGTTTTGAACTTTGACACAGATATTTTTAAATGACTCCAATGTGGCTTCGACTGATAGCAAGTGGCCTATTGAAATTGTTTGACTTATTTCTTGGTTGAGTGTTTCGGTTACTTGCGATCGAATGTCTGGGTTCCTCAGCAGTCGAAAGTTGGGCCTTACACTTTTTGCAGTTTGAATATGCTTCAGTTTGATGTTAATTATGCCGGTCAGAAGGACATGGTCAGACTCGATGTCGGCTCCAGGATATGTTTTAACTCCCCGAATCCCATTCCTATAGCGCTTATTTACCAATATGTAATCGATTTGGTGCTGAACTACATTACCGTTATGGTTTCTGGGGGATAACCATGTATACAGTCTTCTCTCGGACAGCGTGAACCATGTATTACTACTAAACTCTCTTCTTGACAAAACTCGACAAGGCTTTCACCCCGCGCATTGCTTTCGCCTAGCCCATATTCCTCCATGACATCCCCACAGCTCCTCTTCCTACTTTTGCATTGAAGTCGCCCATGATAATATTTACTTCGTGTTTTTAGTAACATTTAAGAGTTGTTTTAACTGGGCATAAAATTGTTTGAACTTCCACTTCACTTTTATCTGATGTAGGAGCATAAACCTGTATTATATTTATATTTTGTGGATGGGCTCTCATTTGGAGGAGTATGACCCGGTCAGACAGGGGCCCAAAGTTGAGTACTGTCCTAATGCATACTTTATTCAATATAACTGCCACACCGTTGTAGTAGTTTGGATCATCGTTTCCAGAATAGTACATAGTGTAGTTGCCAATATTGGCCTTTCCCGTTTTGGGCCATCGTACTTCACTAACACCTAACATACTGATATTTAGCCGTTCCATTTTCTGATGATATTATGTGTTTTTCCAGTTGTATAGAGACTTCTTGCATTCCATGTGCCAATCTTGATGTCCGAAATCTTATAATTATTTTGTTTATCCACTTGCGGGTGAGTCCTAGCATTCATCGTGGGGATTCTTAGCACCCCTTGACTATTTAAAGTCTGTCACGGACTAGGGGCCTTTTGACATATAAACAACCATATAAACGTCACTTATCTAATCTTGCTTTCAGACGGTTATAGCCAACTTACTTGCGGAAATATACCCCCAATAAAGTAAATGTGATGAAGTTTTTGGGCAAATGGTAATAATAGTTCTACCTTACTTAACTTAAAAAAAAAAAACAAATATTAGATAACAATAGCGTGCGTATTTTTTAAATAGGCCCCTTAATGTTTAAATATATAGTAAATAATAAATTCAAACGAATTTTTCCCTATTAAAAATTATTAATTTTCCATTAATACAAATGTTCAAATTTTTGACATAATTATAACAATTAACTGACATAACTTCACACAAAAAGCAACTGCAACATCACCTAACATTTTATATATATATATATATATAGCAATGTGTATAACAATACGACAAACAAACAATTTCAACAACACTGCCTCCGACGCCTATTAAAAGGACAAGTGTCAAACCTGCAGACATGGCATAATAAAAATCTCTCCAATCGTCCAGCCATACGTCGGCAACTCGGGCCAGATTTTTCAGCACTATTTGTGAAAAACTCCGCCTGGAAAGGTGTACGGCGACTGGCCTCTGAAAACGTGGCCCACATGTGAACAAGGAAGTATTTCTAGAATTCCGCCGCATTGCCATATCTAGATACATTGAGGTTATTATAGAATAAAATGGTCTGACAAAATAGCTCTACATAACAGTCCCACGTCAGAAATTAATCAGCTGATTATCCTAGATTAATACGCTAAATTTAAATATTTTCGAAAATAAATGACTTACCCTGAAACTCATTTCCAAATTTTCTCCACCCCAGATGTCCATTCCTTCATCGTAAGAGCCGATTTCGTAGAAGTAATCTTTGTCTATGGCAAAGAGACCCCCGGCCATCGTCGGTGTCTGCAAAGGAGCTGTTCTGTCTCCTTTCCTTCTGTCCATTTCTCTTTGTGACACTCTGTACCTATTAAATGACATATAATGATTTAAATCGACCTTAAGCAAAACAATATTTAATAATATTACCCACCATCGGAAATTTAATTTCCAATTAAATCCGCCCCAAGTCATATCAGAAGCAGTAATGTATTCAAAAGTTTCATCCGAAATGACGTCAATTATAGGGCACACAACTGTTTTTCGATTTTCGACGATCCTCGCCAAGAGAGGCTCTAACCAGCCTTCGGTGCACTCACAATGAGCATCCAAAAATGTTATGACCTGAAAAATATTTAGATTTGTCTCCCATAGTAACAAGCAGTATACTAAGCACTGTAGTATACCGCTCGTTATTGTTGAAGAATTATTTTGATGGAAAACAGACTATTTATGTCCCATAATTTCATATTATTTTACCTGGGCTGTCACGGTTTTTGCTCCCAATAATCTTGCTCTGATTAATCCGGATCTCTTTTCAGTTCTTAATACGTAAGTAGGCACTGGTAGATCCTTTACATAATTTTCCAATTTTTTACCTAAGTAATCTAGAAATAAATAAAGATGATAAATTATCGTAAACTGATCTCTGATTTATTCTTAAGTTTAATTGTAAACAATTGGCCAATTATGCTATGGGAAATGTTAAAAAAAAAGAAATAATAAGTGTGAAGAGAACACAGAATACAATATGTTATTAAATTATGAAATAAGAATGACCTTTACATAAAAAAATAATTTAAATAAACATTTAATGCCAACCCTTGTGGTTTCTTCAGTCAAAGGAAATGGCAAATTTACTCTTATATAAATAAGGCAAAGGCGAAAGGGTAGCCTACATCCGTATCGTATATGGTACATCAAGAAGAAGAAGAAGAAGATGATAAATAAGTAATTTTAATTTTTTTATTTGTGCTGCCGCATTACATGGCGTGAAAACACCCGAGAGTTTTGCAGAGCCGAAAAAACAATGTTTTTGCCAAAATCGATTATATTTTTCAAAATAGTTTCCTTCAAGAGCGATATACTTATTTCAGTGATATTCCAACATTTGGACACCTTTCATATCGTACGATATGCCGAGCTTTCTAAAATAAGCCTCAGTTTCTCATTCAACGTCTTCATTTGAGTGCAATCTCTTAATAATAGCTTGGGACCAGATCTGGTGAATACGGCGGATGAGGAAACAATTCATAGCCCAATTGGCTTAATTTCATCGATTTTATGAAATTTTGAATTGGTGAATTATCCTGGTGAAATAACACAAATGATTATTCGCCGCTTCTCAACATAGTCTCTCTTATTCCATGTCCAATCCCAAAAAATACATTCCAAAACCTTTCCAGCTGATGTTTGTGTTCTTGGACGGTTCGGTCGGCTTTCAAGCATTCCAGCCAATTTGCGATAGTGTGTAGTAGTGGATCCATGTTTCGTCCATTGTTACGAATCGACGCAGAAACTCCTTTGGATTACGCCGAAATAGGGCCAAACAGCGTTCTGAATCTTCGACACGTTGCTGTTTTTGATCAATGGTGAGAGTACACGGCACCCATCGGGCACGTAGCTTTTTCATATGCAAATATTCGTTATTCAAATATCATCCATTCAGCATATTGGTGGTCGACCTCTTGATCTCGGCCCTAGATATGGTCTCCACTGTAGTATGGATTTGTTCCATCTATCATCACGGTACCTAGCAACATGTTGCGCGAAGTTCGGTAATAGCTTCTCCAATATCCTTTATCTTTGTCAGACCCAGTATTATTTCATTTTTCTTTCTTTGTCTTAGGGATACTCTGAGCAACTTGTTGTAAACCAACTTTTTTATTATTTATTATATTGTTTTGCCCTTTAGCTACGTCTAGCCATAGTTTAACAATAACCAATTCTCATTCAAAGATATACTATGTTCACTTATTAATAGCTCAGTAAAACAACTACTTTCTACAATTAATTATTTTCTTTGTAAACTTCTTGGTGGCGTCGAGAAGTCGCCAAACTCTGTAATCATTAGGATGATAGGAAAATATTTGTTAGCTAAACTTAAGAGTACGCCTATAGTAAATTTTAGAGAGTACATGTATAAAATAATGGCTAGAGAAGCCATTATTATTATGACATTATTATTTTTAGTTAATTAACAAAAGACATAAAATGCATTATTATTAACAATAACATCACATATTAAATATTGTTACTACGAGTATTGATATTATTATATTCATACCAAGCTAATAAGTATTATAAAATTTACTTAATAAAATGTTAGAAGTTTTATCACGTGTTATCGTTGATCAACTTACAAGCCAGTAAAGCAACGGTCGGTTACAATCTGCCTCTCCAAAGCTTTGTGTTATTCTGAGCCGTTCCATCGATTTTTTCGTCATTGTCCAGGTTGGACACCCAGAAGTCATTAGAGGGAGTACACACTGATTGAACGGACATTGGGATATTTTTATTTGTCATTTTCCCAAGGATATTGTACGTCCTAAGTAAACATAGTTTGATACGTTTTCTGGGACTTAGTTTCTTATTATTATATGCGGGTCGTCCCTACACGTCACTTTAGTTTTTCCTAAATTTATGTGAAGTCCGATTTCTGCTCGCTTCCAATTCCACTAACATTTATCCAAGTTCTTCCTTATTTTTAGTTATTAGAACGATATCTAAAACTTTTGCAGAAATTTCACTCATCTTCAAGGCGCTCTAAATTAAGCCTGAATAAACGAATTCCAACAGTTCTTGCACGTCTACTACTGTTAAATATCAGTTTTCAACTGGTGCTAAATATCTTATCTTACTTGAAATATTGACCCTAAAGTTACAGTTGAGTGCAAAAGTTTTGGGCCAAGGATATTTTTGTGATTAATACAGGGAGAAGAGAGAAAATCAAATAAACCATCAAAAACTACTTCAACTATACTAACAACGTATACAATTAAAAAATCTACTACTATAAATAACAATATTTCCTAACAAAAATAACATTTTTCGGTTACTCTCAAGTATTGGGCCATCTTCTAAAAAACTGTGATTTAATCAGTTATCTTTACGTCTCTGATCGTCAATCTAGGTAAACATCAAGAATTTAGTTCACTTTATAATTGTGTATTAGTATCATTGAGGGAAGATGCCGAAACGCACGTAATTAGGCATTCGGAAAACCGTTATAAGATTGTACGGTAAAGGAAAAGTTTCACGTGAAATAGCTGAAGTTTTATCCATTGGAAAAAGAACGGTTAACAATATAATTAAAAAATGGGAAACTACAAGTACTTTGAACGATAAACCATGTTCTGGAAGACCAAGGAAAACGTTTCGTGTCGATAAAATAAAAGCAGTTGCAGACGTAAAAAAGAATGCTGCAATTATTGTACGTGAATCACGTGAAAGAAATTTCACTTACATCAGTAGGAGTACTATTTCTCCCAGACTAACACAAGTTGGACGTGTAGGAGTAAAAAAACGGTTCATCAGCAAAAAAAAATAAGAAGGCCAGATTAGAATTTGCAAAAATACACCAAAATTGGAGAGTTAAAGACTGGAAATAAGTTCTGTTTTCGGACGAAACTAAAGTTAATTTATTTGGAAATGATGGAAGAAGATATGTTCGACGACCAAAAGGTACTAGAGATGATTCTCGGTATCAAATACCGACTGTTAAGCCTGGTGGTGGTAATATTATGGTTTGGGGGCATTTTCGTGGCAAGGCGTCGGTCTAATAGTTAAAATTGAAGATACTATGGACGGTGTTATGTACAAAGATATTCTATGCTTACTTATGGCCGTCGAAATAAGCCAAGAGGATGGAGTTTTCAAGAAGGTAATGATCTGAAACAACAATCCAAGCTTTTGCAAGAATTTTTCAGAAAGAAAAATCTTTGAGGTTTAGAACGGCCAAGTCAATTCCAGACTTGAACCCCAAAGAACATTTGTGGGAAAAGTTGAAAATGAAAGTGGCCCGATACTTATGAACAGCCGAAAAATGTTATTTTTGTTATAAATGATTGTTATTTATAGTAGAAGATTTTTGAGTTGTATATGCTGTTAGTATAATTAAAGTAGTTTATGATGGTGCATTTGGTTTTTTCTCTTCTCTCTTTATAACTCAATTAACCACAAAAATATTTTTTGGCCCAAAACTTTTGCACGCAACTGCATCTAACAAGAAAAAGCCTCAATATAGTACAACAGTTCCTACCTCTCTCACTAGCATCATCAACTAAGATAATTTCCTTCAATAAGGCCCTTGGAGATCTGTTGATCACGCTCCACACCGTTCTTAGGAGAGTGCTCCAAGCTTCATTATGGAAAACAATCACTATGGAAGTTGTAGGAAGAAGTCGTGGATACACCTTACTTTTGCATCTGAAAAATATAACTGTATTAGATTTGTCAACCCTGAAAATTCCAATCAATTAGATGCCGGGTGGATTTTAAAACACAAACTTCCTTTCTTTAATTTAATTGGCTTTGGTGGGTTTTAAATCGACCGCAAGAACAAGCCCACTGCGTTTCAAATTTATTTTTTATTATCATATCTCTTTACCCGTATAACTTAAAAAATTGTGTAAACTTCTGTTACAAAATAATAAATGTAGATAATTATATTACAATAATTAATTACGTTTTTTAATAGAAACTTATTACAAAATTATATTTACAAAAACGGTTTTTTTTCTCGTTAACCAATTCGGTTTCCTGCCTGTTACTTATCTACTAATCACTTTGTTTGTCCAATGTCACACTTTATTCTGCGGCTTCATTGTTACTTTAAAGGCTTATCCATGCAAGAAATAGGCATGTAAAGTAGGATAATGAAATTCATGTAAAATAACGATAATATATATATTTTTTTAATACAAAAGTAATCTGTTCAACATTTTTAAAACCTTATAACTAGTTAACTATACACCTAGAGGTGGTTCGTTCGGAAACAAGTCGGCTCGATGAACCGGGACACTACTGCGACACGAGCGAATTGTATAACACTTTTGTTCTGAATCGGTTCACAGGATCCGTTAAATACAGTCCCTGGCCAAATTATTAGACGCACTGCAAGATTTCATGTAAAATATTAATTACCGAGTGATATTGTACCGTTTTTATTATTTTAAATTGATTTGTTTTTTATTTTTATATTATCCAATCAATTACCTATTTATTTGACATAAATAAAACAGCATTAATTTAGAAAAGCGTAAGTTTATTAAGTTTTAAAGAAAAGTGAAATTAATGTTAGTAAAAGTCAATATTTAGTTGAGCCACCTTTAGCCGCTATCAAAGCTTTAATTCTGCGCGGCATGCTATCAATGCAAGATTGTACTGTCTCCTACATTTGAGGATGATGATTCCACACATGAATAATCTTTTCTAGGAGCTGGGTTTTGTTGGTAATCACATCTTTAGCCACTTCTCTTTTCATCAGCTCCGACACATTTTCAATGGGGTTCATACCCGGCCAATCCAACAGAGGGATATTTTGTTCTGCCAAAAAAGCTTTAACAGACCGAGCAGTGTGGCAGGGAGCTCCATCTTGCATGAAAGTGAATGGTTCCCCATTTGGAAACCATTCTCTGAGCTGCGGAATCAACCGATTTTGTAATACTTCTTTGTACTGATCTTGCCTCATTATTCCTTTGACAACGTACAGACGTCCAGTGCCCTTGCCGCTGATGACTGACCAAATCATCACTTTGGTGGGATGTTTAACCGTCGGGACGACACAATCAGGATGAAACTTTTCTCCATGACGACGACGCACATACTGAGCCTTATTCTGCAAAATTTCGAATGTGCTTTCGTCACTGAAGCAGACCTGTCAAAAATAGGAAAAAATATATAAACTTCCATGTTTATTTGCTTTATTTAACTGAAAATGATAATAATGTATCAATTATTGATTAAATTGCTGTATCTTACCGATCTCCAGAAGTCCACATCTTTGTCTTGCCATTGTTTGGCCCACTTCAGGCGCTTTGCTTTCATTGCAGCTGTTAACTTGGGCTTCCTGCCGGGGCGACAGGCCTTAAAATCTAATTCTTTCAATTTTCTTCGAACAGTGCGCTCAGAAGCATTTACGCTAGCATCCTGGAGTTGTGATTTTATTACCTTTGTGGTAGCAAATCTGTTTTCTACACAAATTTTCTTCAAACATCTCTCTGACCGTGGAGTGAAAATTGGTTTTCTACCGCATCTTTTCTTTCTTTTCGGGCTTAATTCCTTCCCTGACTCAATTTTCTTTTTTATGCGTCGTACACTAGCTTCAGAAACCTCCAATCTTCGTGATATTTCTCGGTTTGTAAATGTTTTCGCAATCACAAGGGCCTTCACTTCAGCTTTTTTACGTGGTGAAAGATCGCCTTTTCTACCATAATGAAAATAGTCCAATTACTTTTTTAAAACACTGCATACAAAATAAACTAATAACTGAGTAGTATAAAACTGTTGAACAAACAATCACAGTCCATAAAGCCACAGAAACACGTCCGTACCTGACTCGATTCCGATCGCGACTGATACAGGTTTGTACTTATTTACGTTCATGTATCACTTTGTCAACACAGTGTTGCCATATGTTAAAAATAAATACAAATATGTAGTCTACAACAATTCTTTTAAATAAAAATCAATAATATTGTAGTTTAAATATACCATTATTGCATAAAAAACTCTTAAGAAACATAAAATTACTAAAAAAAATACAGTGCGTCTAATAATTTGGCCAGGGACTGTATATGCAACAGACGAATCGAGTGGCGAGCCGGTTGACGAAGTTTAGCGATTTTTATGTAGGAAAACGTCTATTAAGTGTACAAATTAATTCGGTACCTTTAAAATATAACTCACAAAATTCAGATTCAAATTCAATCTTCTTCGCGCTTCTTTTATGTTTGAAACTACCAATGCTAAAGAGGCAAAATCATCATCTCAAGGGATGCTGTTGTTCATATAACCTCAAAATACAGACTCGAAAGCGATGTAGTTTCACACGCAGTATTCGAGGCATGGAAAAGAAATGAAACTACTGAGATCTATCTTAGGGAAGAACAGGCATGATCGAATGAGAAACGCAGATATCAGAAAACAGTGCAGTATACAAAATTTAATAAGATGGGGTCAAGAGAGAAGAAGAAACTGGAATCAGCACATCTCCAAAATGAGAGGACACAGGCTAACAAGAGTGGCACGCGACGCAAAACGCTCTCTCTAACGCTTTTCTAACATTTCTATACCTTTCTTGTAGAAGGATTTGTCTTTGCCTTCAAAATAGGCCTCAGTTTCGGCAAAAACTTCTTCATTGGAGCATTCAGCATAGTCGATGAAAATTATTCCATGCATATCCCAAAATACAGAGGCCAAAATCTTCCCAGCCGACTGTTGTGTCTTTGGTCGCTTAGGGCGGCTTTCACCGACTGCTGTCCACTCAGCTGACTGCCGATTTTATTCCGGTGTGTAGCGGTGGATCTATGTTTCATCCTTTGTCACATATCGCATGAAAAAAATCCTTTTTATTGCGCCCAAACAAGTCCAAACAGCGCTCAGAATCATCAACACGTTGGTCGACTCTGAGCAAACGCGGTACCCATTTCGAACAGAGCTTTCTTATACCCAAATGTTTATGCAAAATATGACCAACACGTTCTTTTGATATCTTTAAGGTGTCAGCTATCTACACAGTTTCACTTTACGGTCATCCAAAACAATTTTGATATTTTCCGGTGTAACCACCTGATTTGGATGTTCAGCGTCATTTGTATCTGTACGACCGCGTTTAAATTGATCATACCAGTAAATGATCAGTGGTTTTCCAGGGGCAGAGTCCCTGTACATTGCTTTACTTGAACGGTACCTAGACCACCAGGAAGGCCACCGAAAAGATCGCGAGATAGCTAGGCATCAACCTCGCAGGAGAACCAGTAGAACACAGGCCGTAGGTCTAACGTGAGAAGAAGACGAAGAATAGTATTTGAGGCATCGCGTTTCCAATGCAAAAAAATACGCGCAACTGATATTTTTCACTTAAAAAGAAGGTGCTGTGACGCACAAAATGTGCGAAATATGGTACCATCGATTTCAAAGCGATCACTTTGATCTTCCGGATTGGCCCGTTCTCAACACGCGGCAAAAATAAAATGAAATTTTAGTTTTTCTTTGGGATTGAAAGTTTTCTTTCTTAACATTATCTTTCTGATTCCCACTATACCTTATTGGAAGATGTCAAAAAAAACCATAATCAAATTCATCGAGTCGAAATTCCAGTCCACCAGCAGCTTGAAAATGTGTAGAGAATATTTTCTTGATGGAGTATTTTATTCGTAATTAAATAAACTTTAAAGCATCAAAAATATCGAAGCAATTTGTACACCTGATATGATTTAAGGAACTCTAACGTTTCCGCTTAGCGCCTAGTCCGGAAATGCCCGGCTTCTTTCTCAACTTGATTGTCTAAAACCTATTTCATATATTCTAACAATTTTTTTTGTTTGAATCATTGTATTTTAAGCTTTGATTTAACTCTAGACCCGTAAAAAAAGAACCCCGCACATTTCTTATGGGAAGTGGTCCTCGGTGAAATTGTCTGAAATCGATATATGTTATTCCTCTCGAGCTCCTGATCAAAAGCAGTTCCCATGGGCACAGAGTCGGAAAAAATGGACAGTCTTTCAGATATCGGGGGTAAAAAGACGATTTTCGGAGATCTTGTCGACAACAGAGTAGAACCATGAGGTTGTTTATGCGCCGTTCTCCAGGGTATACGGAGGTTTTTTGGGTCGCTGATTCCAAATCTGGCATCAAAAATGACATCTGACAGTTAGCAGCTGTCAAAAAACTGTCAACTCACCTCGCTTCTAATGCCCATCATAATATACATTGGGACGTTTTTACGGTCGCTGATTCCAATTCCGGTGTCAAAAATGACATTTGAAACTTGACAGCTACCAATGAAATGTCAACTTACCTCACTTGTAACAAAATGTTTAACAGAATATATTTCAGAGGGTTTTTTTTTTATCTACTTTTAGCATTATCCGGGAACAACGACGTGGGCATAGGAGATTTCTGTTCCCTTTGCTTGTTTACTGTGCGTCCCCCGTGCCTCTCACGATTGGAGTGCTTGATTAGGGTGAGTCTCCGTGCTGCCTCTCACGATTGGGGTGCTTGATTAAGGTATCAATAAGGCGAGCTGACAGCTTTATGACAGTTAGCAACTCTCAAATGACATTTTTGATACTAGGTTTGGAATCAGCGACCAAAAAACTCCCGTATACCCCGGAGAACGGCGCATAAACAATCTCACGGCTCTACGCTGTTGTCGACAAGATCTCAGAAAATCGTCTTTCTACCCCCGATATCTGAAAAACTGTCAATTTTCCGACTATATGCCCATGGGAACTTTTGATTAGGAGCTCGAGAGAAATAACATATATCGATTTCAGACAATTTCACCGAGGGCCACTTTCCATAAGAACTGTGCAGCCTCCTTTCGATTTTCAAGCTCGTGGTAACCTAGGAAACATGATCAGTGACTTCACAAAACACACCCCAAATGAGTTTTCAACAAAGGTTTTTTCCAATCTTTACTAAAACTGATGAGCTTGAATTTTTTTATGCTTTTTTATACGAGGCTGGTTTGAAAAGTCCGTGCAAAGTCCGAGAGATGGCACCACCGGCGCGTATCGAGGTCATGTTTAGTTAGTAGCATCTCTTGAATGAACGCACACCAAGTTTCAGCCAAATTGGTCTATTTCTTTGTGTTTGGCATTCGTGTGAATCAAGGAAGTCGAGTGATTTTCAAGAAATGGACGAAAAAGAATTTCGTGTGGTGATTAAACATTACTTTATGAAAGGCAAAACGCCTCAGGAGACTAAAGAGAAGCTTGATAAACATTATGGTGACTCTGCACCTTCGATTAGAACAGTTTATAAGTGGTTTCAAAATTTTCGGACTGGCCATATGGGCACAAGTGACGCTGAACGTTCTGGACGGCCTGTGGAGGTTACGACTCCAGAAATCATTGGTCAAATCCATGATATGGTGATGGATGACAGAAGAGTTAAGGTGCGTGAGATTGCTAGTGCTGTCGGCATCTCGACTGAACGGGTACATAATATTTTGCATAAACATTTGGACATGAGAAAGCTATCCGCAAGATGGGTGCCGCGATTGCTCACGCTTGACCAAAAACGGAATCGTGAGAAGTGTTGCAAGGATGGTTTGCAGCTGTTCCAGAAGAATCCGGAGGACTTTAAGCGTCGTTTTGTCACTGTGGATGAAACATGGATACATTACTATACTCCTGAGACCAAACAACAATCTAAACAATGGGTTACCAAGGGGGAATCTGCACCAAAAAAGGCGAATACCGTTCCTTCGGCCGGAAAGGCTATGGCGACTGTCTTTTGGGATTCGCAAGGGGATAATCCTCATCGACTATCTGGAAAAGGGTAAAACTATTACAGGTGAATATTATTCATCGTTATTGGACCGTTTGAAAACCGAGCTGCAAGAAAAACGCCCGCGATTGGCCCACAAGAAAGTCCTTTTCCATCACGATAACGCACCAGCACACACCTCAGCAGTTGTGGTCGCAAAATTAATGGAAATAGGATTCCAACTCGTTTCACATCCCCCCTATTCTCCAGACTTGGCTCCCTCGGACTACTATTTGTTCCCCAATTTGAAGAAATGGCTGGCGGGACAAAGATTTTATTCAAACGAGGAGGTGATTGCAGACACTAATGGATATTTTTGCAGACTTGGACAAATCCTATTATTCGGAAGGGATCAACAAACTAGAACATCGTTGGACGAACTGTATAAGCCTAAAAGGAGATTATGTCGAAAAATAAAAAAGGTTTACCCCAAACACATAAGTAGTTTTTATTTTTGCACAGACTTTCAAACCAGCCTCGTATATGAGATAAATTATTAAAGGTAATGCACTCGTCATAATTTTCGTTCAATCTACACCCTGTGGCGAATATTCCAGAATTTATCAGTACTTTTCGAGATAAGGGGGGCAGTGATTTTTAGCGATTTTTTAAAAATAATTCAAAAAAAAGTGTGCGAAAGTATGACATTACATATATTTTTGAACTCGTGTTTTCATAGGCTTTCATTTGACACCCAACCCGATGACCCGGTAATTTTTTTTAACCCCCTAAAACTAACCCCTGAAGTAAAAATTTAACTTTCAAAACTACACGGCTCTGATGAGGCCATCAATTCCTATATTAGTACCAAATTTCAACCGTCTACGTCAAGTAGTTTCGGAGAAAGTCGGGTGTGACAGACAGGCAGGCAGACACCGAAGTGGTCTTATAAGTGTTCCATACGGAACATTAACAATATTAATGATCCTCATTCTTGACAAGTACGTCATTTAATGCATCGTTGCCATAAGCACAAAAAACCTAATAGTACCAGGAAAAAATTGTTTAGAGTTAACTAGGCCTTAAATTTATTCTCATATTTTATAAGAAATCATTAGTAAATTACTAGAAATTAAAAATAAACCGAAAAAGTGAAATTTTGTGAAATTATTTGGAAGTTATTTACTCGTGTTAAAGGTGTAGTAATTAATGTTGCGTTAATTCTTATATTTACATTAAGAACGCGTAAAATGTAAATAACGAAAATCAGCGAGGCACAGAATAACTACCGAACTTACCAAAATCTGAATCAAAGGGAAAAAGTAAAATATAATATTACTAATACTTTTTAAGGCCCTACCTATTGACTGCCACATTTTTTTCTCCCATCTATCTATTTTTTAGTTAACCTCTAAATTTAAAAACATTATACCAAAATTGAAAGAAAAAATGTAACAAGGTTACCAATATTGGAAAAATTATGCAAAGAATGTAAAAAAACATGAGCTATATTTACAGAAAATGTTCATGTTCATATTATTCATATGAGTTCTGGCTCTTCAAAATGCTATCTAGGTTACGTTTACCTATAACCCCTTTTTTAACAATACCTTTCAGATTTCTTGAATTTAAGCTGTCTTGAAATTGCTTTTTAATGATATAGTAGTTTTGACATAATATACTATAAGCCTAGTTCATTCAATGTTGGATTCTGAATTTCCATCTCGATCTATTTGCAGCTGTTGTTATCCATCCAACGCCCGCAACCTCCTGTATATCGTCCTGCCTTCTTGTTTTGAGACGTCCTACTCTCCTTTTCTGTTCTCCTGGTCTCCGTTCTAATATTCGCTTGGTCTATCGATCATCGGTCGTGCGTGATACATGTTTAGCCCATGCCACGTCTTTCCGCTACGTGCTCTATAATATCCTTTAATTTCGTTCACGTAGCCACTTGTTTCCTTTTTAGTGTTCCGTACGGAACACTTATAAGATCACTTCGGTGTCTGTCTGTCTGTCTGTCTGTCTGTCTGTCTGTCTGTCTGTCTGTCTGTCTGTCTGTCTGTCTGTCTGTCTGTCTGTCTGTCTGTCTGTCTGTCTGTCTGTCTGTCTGTCTGTCTGTCACACCGATTTTTCCGAAACTATTTGACATAGAAAGGTGAAATTTGGTAATAATATAGGAATTGATGGCCTCATCAGAGCCATGTAGTTTTGAGAATTAAATTTTGACTTAAGGGGTTAGTTTTGGGGGGTGAAGTCGGAAGCGAAAAAAAAAATTTTTTTACTAGGTCATCGAGTGTGGTGTCAAATGAAAGCTTGTGAAAACACGAGTAAAAAATATATATATAATATTATACTTGCGCGCACTTTTCGTTGTGTTATTTTTAAAAATTCGCGAAATATCGCTGTCCCGGGCCTTATCTCGAAAAGTACTTATCAAAAAATTTCGAAAAAAAAAAAAAAATTCTGGAATATTCTCCACGGGGTGTAGATTGAACGAAAATTATCACGAGTGCATTACCTTTAATAATTTATATGGTATATAAAAAAAAACAAAAATTTCAAGGTCATCAGATTTCAGTAAAGATTGGAAACAAACTTTGTTGAAAACTCATTTAGGGTGTGTTTTTTGTGAAGTCACTGATCATTTTATACCACCGTAACATAAATTTTGACTTAAGGGGTTCGTTTTGAGGGGTGGAAAATCGGAAGTAAAAAAAATTTTTTTTTACTAGGTCATCGAGTGTGGTGTCAAATGAAAGCTTGTGAAAACACGAGTAAAAATATGTATATATATATATATATATATATATATATATATATATATATATATATATATATATATATATATACTCGTATATAATGTAATACTTGCGCACACTTTTCTTCGTATTACTTTTAAAAAATCGCTGTCCCCTACCTTATCTCGAAAAGTACTAATCAAAAAATTTTGAAAAAATTCTGGAATATTCTCCACGGGGTATAGATTGAACGAAAATTATCACGAGTGCATTACCTTTAATAATTTATTTGGTATATAAAAAAAAAAACAGAATTTCAAGGTCACCAGTTTTCAGTAAAGATTGGAAACAAACTTTATTGAAAACTCATTTGGGGTGTGTTTTGTGAAGTCACTGATCATTTTATACCACCCTAACAAAAATTTTTATTTTGAAAACAATCAACGTACGGAACACTAATTGTGCAAGTTCAACTTGCACTTGACCGGTTTTTTATCTTTAAGTTTTATCCCGATCATCTGTCTTTCATGTGCTCTCTGGGTCCGAGCTAGTTTTTGTATATATATATATATATATATATATATATATATATATATATATATATATATATATATATATATATATATATATAATATCTCAAATATTTTCTACAGCTGACGCCGTCTTCCTTCTCTCAGCCTTTGATTCCATCCGTTTCTATGTTCCCAGTCTCCATCTGTTAGACCCCTGTCCTCCATCGTCCATATCGTCTCTCCACGATCGTCTGGGTCTTCCTCTTTTTCTTGTTCCTCTCTCCTGTCCACCGCCCGTCTTATGTGTCCATACCATTTCAATCGTTTTTCTTCAATGGTGCTTATTGCGTTCTCTTTGATGTTTATTCTGCTTCTTATTTCTTCATTTGGTATTCTCTCCATACGTGTCACTCTACAGCATCTTCTCCAATACTCCATCTCTACCGCGTTAATTTTAGATTTATTCCTTTTGTTGATCGTCCAGTTTCTGACCCGTACGTCATTATGCTTTGTATTATTGATTTGTATATGCGTGTTTTGTTTCTCTTTGTAATGTGTTTGTCCCACAGGATCGAATTTAATTGTCTTATGCATGTCCGCGTTTGTCCTAATCTAGCTTTGATCTCTTTTTTTGATGTTGCGTTTTTTGAAATGATGGTTCCTAAATATCGTCCTATTTCATTATCGACTTCTAGATTCTCCACATTTCCCTCCTTTGTTGTTAGATATTCAGTTTTATCAAAGTTTATTGCTAATCCTGCTTTAGCGTATCCTTCTTTCAGTTTTCTTACCATATAACTGAGGTCTTCCTCATCTTGCGCTATGATTACTTGGTCGTCTGCGAAACCTAGAGTACATAAGTAATCTTCTCGTATTGGGACTTCCATTCCACTACATTTTTGCTTCCATTTTTTAAATGTTTGTTCGAGGTATATTTTGAATAGTGTTGAGGATGTAGAGAATCCTTGTAATAGGCCTTTTGATGTTTGGAGTCTCTTCCCTATTTTATGACCTATTTTTATGTTCACTGTGTTTTCGTAAAGAACTTTTACTGCGTATTTCTTTGTCAATGCCTATTTCTTTCATTGCGCTCCATAATCTTTGTCTTGGTATTGAGTCATAGGCCTTTCTTATGTCTATGAAGGCTAGATGAACTTCTCTATTCTTTGCCAGTTTTTTTTTCCATTGTTTGTGCTAATTTTTCTATATCGGCTTTATTCGGTGTCCAAGTTTCAGTGCCATATGTAATTACGAGTAGGATGCACTGGTCGTAAACTTTGGCCTTTATCTTATTTGGGATGGCTTTAACTTTGAATATATAACTTAATTTCTCGAATGCAAGCCTGATTCTTCTTGAAATATCATCCGAGACACTATCTCTAGTCGTAGTAATTTTTTGCCCCAGATACACATAATTCTTAACAATCTCGAGAGCTGTGCCTTCTAAACATAAACATATGTTGTTATTAGTGTTGGTTAATATTTTTGTCTTACTTTTATTCATCTTAAGACCAATTGCCTTTGAGTGGTAATTTAACTCATCTAAAATTTCTTGTAACTCATGTGGATTATTACTGATGGCTACAAAATCGTCTGCGAACCTTAAATGACTCAGATACTTACCATCTATCTTTAAGCCGTTCCTTGTTCAATCTATTTGGTTAAATACATCTTCTAGAGCTGTAATAAATAGCTCAGGAAAGATTGTTTCTCCCTGTCTTACACTTCTTCCTATACGTATTTGTTCTGTACTAGGTTTTATGTACATATTTGTATTTTCATATATATCCAGCCAGCTTTATGGCTTCAACCACAATACCATCCTCACCTGGAGATTTATTATTTTTCATCTCACTCAAGACTCATCTTCTGTTATTTCGGGAAAATCTTCTGAACTTTGATTTTGAATATGTGGAACTCATACGGTGTGTCCTTAGTATTTTTATAAAGCTGTTTATACCTTCAACAATATTAATAATCTCTTCTCTGTCCGTTATCACTCTTCCATCCGAAGATGGAAAAGTGATTCTGAGTACAACACGTGAAAAACTGACTGGATGGTCGTCATATACCATAAGTGATTGGTATAACATATCCCGCGAAGTGTGCTCCTCAATCGCAGAGAACAACTAATCGACAGCAACGACGATCCTATACAAATTCATGAAGCGCGATTCGCGGTTCGCCGAAAATATGACAGGAGAAGGTTCTTACAAGGTGATCACCAACCTGAATCTGAAGACAGCGATGTCCCGGTGCAAAACAATCGAAACCATAGTAGACGTATAGATGGACCGTGAGTTTTTGGTTTGAAAACAAAACAAGAAGTACGATATTTTACTGTGGAAAGGAGAAATAAAAACACATTAATGCCAATTATAGAAAGAGAGGTTCAATTTCAATCTGTTATTCATTCAGACAAGTGGCCAGCGTATAGGAATCTTGGCAGGCGAGCCTTCGACCACCAAACCGTTAATTACCAGCAAAACTATGTTGATCCACTCAGAGGAGCTCATACACAAGGTATTGAACAGTAGTGGCTAGATGCCAAAATTTATATCTTAAAGAAAATGAGGGTAGTACCGTTAAACCATCTTCAATCACATTTGGAAGATATTAAGGAAGAATGAAGACGACCAATTTGTTAGCTTTTTAAAGGATATTGTTTCTGTTTATAGATATTAGTTATAAATACAGCCTTGGCCAAAAGTATTAGGCACCCCTAATAAACACGTGAAATTCATAAAATATTTTAAAAAAGACTAATTGTTTTAACAATACTATAAGCGGCACTGTCAAAAGCTAACTTAAACAATAGACAATCTCTTTTACAGGTCCATAAAACACTTGGCCCACCAAACTGCGATAATGAGGTTTTTTGAAAAATATTTTTAATGTTTTATCAGTCTCTTTTTACTACTTGTAGTGTCAAGAAGCTTCCGTGCGTGTTTTATTTGTGAACGGGACATTCTTATATTTGAGAAATGCCTAAGAAAAGTGAGCTTGGTACCGAAAAACGAATTAAAATTCAAACCCTACATGAACAAGGTAAGTCCCAAGTAGAAATAGCCAAGTTAGTGAAATGTTCTCGGTGAGCAGTGCAATGTGCTATTAAAAGGTTTTTGGAGACTGGCTCCCATGCCAACAAAATGAGAACGGGCAGAAAACGTAAGACTAATGAGCGACGGGACAGAAAACTCATCCGCGGGTCTATTAAAAATCGAACAAAAACATCATCTGAGCTCGCTGCAACTCTGTCGGAAGAGATTGGGATGCTGATTAGTTCTCGAACGCCAAGGAGAAGACTGATAGAAGCTGGATTAAGAGAGTGCAAAGCTAGAAAGAAGCCTTGGCTTTCAGAGACCAATAGGAAGAATTGCTTAGTGTGGGCTCTGAAGTACCAACATTTTAGCGAAGAGGATTGGTCTAATATTGTGTGGTCCGACGAATCCATCTTTGAGGTAAGTTTTTATATGATTTATTTTAACAAATAACTACATACAATTACTCTTGATTGAATCCGTTTTAGTCAAAATAATAACTCATTTTTTAATTGAGTATTCTTACAGCTATTCGGAACGTCAGGTGTGACATTCGTGAAGCGGCGTGTCGGCGAGGAATACGATCCAGATTGCGTGGTACCTTCTGTAAAACACGGAGGAGGCAGCATTATGATTTGGGGCTGCATGGCTGCTAAAGGTGTCGGCGAAATGTTCGTTTGTGAAGGTCGCATGAATAGCCAGAAGTACATAAATCTACTAGAAATTGTACTGATGCCTTCGCTAACGCGCATTTTTGGCGACACTAATTTAGACGACATCAAATTCCAGCAAGCTTGTCATAAATCAGCGGCTACAATGCGCTGGTTTAAAAACAATAACATTGTCTTGTTGGATTTGCCGGCGCAATCTCCAGATCTAAACCCTATCGAGAATCTTTGGGGTTTTCTGAAGCGCAAGATACGGGAGCCTAGCATAACATCAAAAGCAGAGCTAAAAAGCGCTTTGATGGATGAGTGGGATGCCATAAGTACAACTGAATTTTACTAGGCTTGTACGCAGCATGCCCCAAAGAACTTCTGCTGAAATTAAAGCTAAGGGCGGACACACCAAATATTAATTTATTTCATAATTTTACCTCAATATACGATTTTACGAAACATACGAATTTAATTTTTTACCCTGAAACACAAGAAATGAAGTAAATTGCAGGGTGCCTAATACTTTTGGCCAAGGCTGTATATTCGTAATAAAATCATTATTAACAACAAATTGTTCGTCTTTTTAATTATTATTGTATAGCAATGTTATAGCAGGGTAGATCTCAAATTTTTTCATTGACCGCACGCTACAGCCACACCAAATATTTTATATTGAATAAAAAAATTTCCTACATATATTATACTTAAACATAGAAGTTCCTTTTATCTATAATTTTCAATTTACAAACATTAAAAAAAAAACATTTACGTCAAGAAGCGTGACAGATGGTTTTACCTACCGATACCGCAATGCTATTCATATCTATAATTACATTATAAAGCAATATGTAGTAATAAATTCTACATTGGTTTTACACAACTTTGTATTAGAGAGTGCGGTATTAATTAACGATTAATGAATCGTGTCTTTGTTTTTACGGGACCGGAAATCGACGCTGCGCCAAGGAGCGGAAACATTAAGAAAATCGGGTTTGAATGCGTCCCACGAGACCATTCTCTTCATCTTCGTGCTCATGATGTCAAATTCCGAAACACGTTGAAGAAACCTTTGCTGGGCGAAAATCACGTTGCGAAGCAGCTCGCTTGGGCCCACGATAAGGTACTAAAATGGCCCTCACAAACGCTGGATGCCAACCCTATTGAAAACGTTTGGTCCCTTGTAAAGATAAAAGCTCAGAGGAAAGACTCTGAGGACGTTGACTCAGTTGTCTCGCGAGATTCGAAAAATATGCAGAGTATGAAGAAAATCTCAACGACAGCATGCCTCGAAGATGCCAGGCAATTATTGATGATGAAGGAGGCGATTGAACAACTTACCAGGTGTACAAGTATGAAATGTGGATTTTTTTTCTAAAAAAAACATGTTAAATTCGGAAGAGATGATAAAAAGTGCTTTATTCAAAGTATGCTCCATCGGTTGTTATACATTTTTCCCATCTTTCGGGCAATTTGTGAATACCACGCCAGTAAAAATCTTCCCCTTTTGCTGCGAATCATTCATCGAGCCATTTTTTCACATCTTCGTACGAACCAAAGCGCTGCTCAGCAAGTACGTGACCCATCGATGCAAACAAGTGGTAATCGGAAGGAGCCAAGTCTGGTGAGTAAGCCGCATGGGGTAAAACTTCCCAGCTGAGTGGCCGTATGTACTGGAGCATTGTCATGAAGAAAAATGACTTTGTGTTGCCTCTTTCGGTATTAACCGTTTCCCCAGGTTTTAACTGCTCATAATAGACCACGCCCCTCTGGTCCCACCAAACACAGAGCATCGTCTTTCTGCCAAAGCGATTCAATCTTGCGGTCGATGTGGATGGTGCGCCTGGGTCTACACATGATTTTTTGGGCTTGGGATTCTCAAAATAAATCCACTTTTCATCCTCTGTAACTATACGATGCAAAAAAAACGACTTCCTTTTGTACCGAGCGAGCAAAATGTCACACGTGTTTTTGCGCTTTTCCATTTGCCTGTCGTTCAACTCATGTGGAAACAACTTGTTGAGTAACGCCCAATTGCTCGGCAAGTTGTTTTTGTGTTTGCGAATCATCTTCGTCCAACAATGCTCGCAATTCCACATCTTCGTATTTTTTTGGCGGTTTTTCCACGTTCCTCGTCTGCAACATCGAAATCAACACTTTTGAAACGCCGAAACCATCGTTCACACGTACCTTGCGATGGAGCATGTTCACCATAAGCTTCTCGAAGTAATCGGTATGATTCAACAGCAGTTTTCTTCAAATGAAAACAAAAAATTACTGCTGTCCGCGAATGCTCTTTGTTCGGTATAAATTTCGACATGCACACACTCTTCTAATTTATCACACGTGAGCGTTTGACACTTGTTGATGACAAAACAAAATGGCGCAGTGTCAAATCTTTATAGCACAAACTGCGTTGGTGCACCATCTGTTATCTGAAATCCGCATTTCATACTTGTACACCTGGTACTAAGGTAACTGCGTCGTTATTAGCACACCAAAGAATACATTGATGGCAAAAAATGTTCTCGAAACACATTTTTTTCCAGAATACGAGCTGTTACGTTCTTACTTGACAGAATGTATTAGTATATAAGACTAGGTACATCGACTGGTAGGTTAGAGCATGAACGAATAAACTAATACAGGCTTGCAACGTAAATGGTCCTTAATCGACGAAAAAATCCCTACAAGGTGTAAGGATGTCAAACGCGCTTATTTTATTAGCCTATCTTTTAGTGAGCTCTACATACTATTAGAGTACGAGGTTCCAGGTAGTACCAGTGCCGCGCTTCTATTGTTGCAAAGGCTTTACCTGCTACTTGTAGTTGCCTAAAATTTACAGAGTTACCTACTTTGATAGGAATAATCCGTTCGCGATCTTGCAAATTAGTATCCCAAAATTCGGTTTCAGATTCAAACTGTTTCTCGTTACTTTCCTAAAGAAGCGCGATAACGCTATTCGCATAACCTCAAAAAAGAGTCTCGAAAGCATTGTCGTTCGGCAAGGCACTACATTTTAAATGCAACAAAAACCGCGTCTGAAGCTGAGCAAATGACTCTTTTAACTCCAGGAGAAGGACGCAAAAAACAGGTAAAATATAATACCAATGATTTCAAAGTAGTGACTTTGATCTTTCGGATCGTTGTGGCTTGGCGTTGTCTAGAACGAGGCTGGATCACGCGCGGCAAAAACGATACAGGATTTTATCCTTTCTTTGGTATAAGAGAAACTACTATCTCTTTCATAGAATAAATGCGTCAGTTGCCCAAAGTGGCTACAGTGTTGAGAATAGGGACTATTTTTTCTGGGTGAAATTATTATATTATATTAATAGTGTATTTTATGTACAACCTTTGTAAGAACACACTCAGAACAATAAAAAAAGGTCTGTATTGTATGTACAACCTTTGTAAGAATATACTCAGAACAATAAAAAAGGTCTATTCAAAAGTCATGCTGCCAAGTCTCGAAAAAAATCACACAACAGCATCTTTTCTGTCAAAGTGTTTTTATGTATTTTTCTTGATCTTGGTTTTTGTAACGATAAATTGTGCTTGATTACTGGTGCACTAAGATAGAATTGCCTCCAGGTCTTTACTAAGTTCCTGCTGTCTGCGGATATTTGCATGAGTAGTCGATGTTCGAGCGTTCAAAGTGAATGCAGAAATAGGCGTACTGTTATCTGCAAAGCTGTAGATGGGCCCCCGGTCCCTTCCATCAGATCGTTAATGTTGACTTTTTTGGGTATCGACTAAACTGCAGCGCATTTCCAGCAGGAAGGAAATATTCCCTTTCTGTAGGAGAGGTTAAAAAGCCTAGTGTTAGTTCACTAGAGCATTTTTTGAGTAGTACGGCAGGTATTCCAACAGCGCCAGAAGCTTTTTTGGTGTCTAGCTTTATTAAAAATCAAAACTAAAATATTCGGGACACTCACGTCACATTGCTCGATCATGTAGGCCCAAGCGTTGGTTGTGTCGCTAGCGGCAGACGCCTATGCAGGACACAGAAACAGCACAAAGGTTAAGAATTAATAATACGTTTCTTTCTTATACTTTGCATAGTCGAAGGTAAATTTTACGCGTATCGCACACTATTATTTTCAAAGGTAGATGGATAAGATAATGGCCAGTTGTTCGTGGAGTTATGTTTGTTTAACCAAAAAGTTATGGTCGATGCAGTTAAACGTAGATGTCACTTAAAACAGATGTTATATGAATATTCCAAAAAGTATAACGATACGAACTTGTATAACATAAAATTCCTATATGCCAGATGGTGTTTACTATCATAAAAATTTGGGTGGACGATGGGTACGTAATTCATACATTATTTCTATATGCAATTTTTGACGCAGGGGAGGCGTTGATTTTGGATCGGGAGTTTGTGACTTCTATGAGTTAGTGTTCCGTGGTATTAAGGAGAGGTGTTATTTGTTAGTATTTTTCTACAATTGCTTTTTGCTACAGAGATATATTAGCTTCAATATATTAAGTGATTTTTATAGCACCCTATATTTATTATATATATATATATAAATATATATATATATAAAATATATATATATATATATATATATATATATATATATATATATATATATATATATATATATATATATATATATATGCATAACATATTATCGCGTTTTTTCAGGAAAAGACAAACATGTAAACACGGTCAGCTGCCTACAGAAATCAGATACGAGCGACGTGAATCTTTCATTGCTTAGGTCCTGCAACTATGGGGAATTGATAATGGAGAGCGATTTCAAATAGCAAGCGAAAAACCACCAGGAAGAGAACATTTTTGTTATGTTTGTATGTTAGTGAGCCATAAAGCCACATTTTCTTGTAAGCTTGACAATAGTCAATAGGCCTTTTTTGTATTTTTTACCGTAACCCCACAAAATTATCCTCTTTTCCAACTGTTTGGTAACAAACAAACCTAAGTTACTTACAGACATGGGGTTCTAGCAAAACATCTGGCTTCAATGCAGCCATAATACACAGTAATCTTAAAATCAAATGTTTTTTTAACATAATATTTAATAAGACAAAAGCTTTTCCTTAAAGATCATCCGGAGATTTATATGATTAACCAAAAAGTGTGAAAATATGAACTTGTATAACATAAAATTCCTATATGCGAGACCCGTGTTTACTATCAAAAAAATTTGGGTGAACGATGGCTACGTAATTAATACATTATTTCTATATGCATTCCAAGGCAGTGGGAGCGTTGATTTTAGATCAGGAATTTGTGACTTCTATACGTAACAGGGGCGCTATTTGCTAGTATATTTCTACAATTACTTTGGTTACAGAGATATACCAGTTTTTAAAATATTAAGTGATTTTTATAACACCCCATATATATATTATATATATATATATATATATATATATATAAAATATATCTATATATATATATATATATATATATATATATATATATATATATATATATATATATATAGGTAACAACATTTTTGTTATAATTTTTAGTGAGCCATAAAGAAGAAAATATATTTTCTTGAAGGCTTGACAACTACAATGAATCGATAGGCCATCTTTTGTATTTTTTTACCGCAGCTCCACAACACAAAATTATCCTCTTTTCCAACTGTTTGGTAACAAATAACCTAAGTTACTTACAGACATATGATTCTACCAAAACATCTGGCTTCAATGCAGCCATAATACATAGTAATTTTTAGTGTTCCGTATGAAATATTTATAAGATGACTTCGGTGTCTGTCTGTCTGTCTGTCTATCACACCCGATTTTCTCCGAAACTATTTGTCATAGAAAGTTGAAATTTGGTAATAATATGGGAATTGATGGCCGCATCAGAGCCGTGTAGTTTTGAAAGTTAAATTTTGACTTAAGGAGTTAGTTTTAGGGGGTAAAATCGGAAGTGAAAAAAATCACTAGGTCATAGAGTGTGCTATCAAATAAAAGCTTGTCAAAACACGAGAAAAAAAATATATACCATGTAATACTTGCGCACACTTTTCTTTGTATTATTTTTAAAAAAATCGCTGTCCCCCCCTTATCTCGAAAAGTACTGATTAAAAAATTTTGAAAAAATTCTGGAATATTCTTCATGGGGTGTAGTTTGAACGAAAATTATCTGGTATATAAAAAATTTCAAGACCATCAGTTTTCAGTAAAGATTGGAAACAAACTTTCTTGAGAACTCATTTGGGGTATGTTTTGTGAAATCACTAATCATTTTATACCTTCGTAACAACATTTTTTATTTTAAAAGCAATCAACTAATTGCGCAAGTTCAACTTGCACTTGACCGGTTATTTTAACACAATATTTAATAAAACAAAAGCTTTCCTTAAAGATTATCAGGAGATTTATATCATTAACAGTGAAAACGGTAATATTACTGTATAGTGCAGTAAAAAAAAGCATTTGAAATTGCACGGTTTAGATATAGTAATATTATGATTTTATCCTCTCTGGGGTATCACCAGGAGTATTATCCTGAGTTTTGGACCACGAAAAACTTGTGTTCTTTTGTTTATAAGCAATTTAAGTTGTCAAAACGCGTTTTTTGAGCTTAAAATGTGAATAACTCCGGTTCAATATATCCTCATTGGTTTTAAGTCGCTCAAGTGCGTGCATAACCTACAAAATTGAAAAAACAGGCAAAGAACTGTTTTTTTTTCTTTATTTTATTGTACAGGTCGACTAAGTAAACCGATCGGCATGAAACTTTCAGAAAATATGCCTTTTATTATAGCAAAAATACGTTGAAATTTTTGGTACAAAAATATTGAACCAATTTGTTATTTAAAATTTGAATTGCCCGCCATTTGATCCAAAAGGGATCTTTTTTTTTCAATAATTAAATCTCGACGCCAGCTTTCCGATACCATTTAAAAAAAAAATTTTTGGAGTCATTTTAACCGTTTTTTATATTTATTAATCAAATAACAATAAATGCGTTTTTTCGGTCATTCTGAAACAAAATTGAAAAATTTTTATATCTGGTAGAGAATCGCGAGACCTTCACTTAAAAAAAAATTCACTTTTGTTAACAATTTTTTTTTCAAAATGGCCGAAAAAAACGCATTTGTTGTTATTTGATTAATAAACAAATGTAAAAAAAACGGTTAAAATAACTCCAAAGAAACTTTTTTTAATGGCATCGGAAAGCTGACGGCGAGACATAAATTTTGAAAAAAAAAAAAGATCCATCTTGGACCAAAATGGCATAGCAATGGCGGGCAATTCAAATTAAAAATACAAATTCAATTTGGGTTCAATATTTTTGTTCCAAAATTTTAGGGTATTTTTGTTATAACAAAGGGCATATTTTCTGAAAGTTTCCAGCCGATCCGTTCACTTAGTTGACCTGTACAATAAAATGAAAATCAAACAGTTTTTTGCCTGTTTTTTTTTTTAAAATTTTGTAGGTTATACACGCACTTGAGCGATTTAAAGCAAACAAGGATTTGTTGGAAATTTCATTACGAAGAGTTTAATTTTTAATGTTCCGTACGGAACACTTATAAGATCACTTCGGTGTCTGTCTGTCTGTCTGTCTATCACACCGATTTTCTCCGAAACTATTTGACATAGAAAGTTGAAATTTGATAATAATATAGAAATTGATGGCCTCATCAGAGCCATGTAGTTTTGAGAGCTAAATTTTGACTTAAGGGGTTAGTTTTGGGGGGTGAAGTCGGAAGTGAAAAAAAAAAATTTTTTACTAGGTCATCAAGTGTGGTGTCAAATGAAAGCTTGTGAAAACACGATTAAAAAATGTATATACAATGTAATACTTGCGCGCACTTTTCTTTGTATTATTTTTAAAAAAAATCGCGAAAAATCGCTGTCCCGCGCCTTATCTCGAAAAGTACTTATCAAAAAATTTTGACAAAATTCCGGAATATTCTGCACGGGGTGTAGATTGAACGAAAATTATCACTAGTGCATTATTACCTTCAATAATTTTTATGGTATTTAAAAAAAAAAAAAATTTCAAGGTCATCAGATTTCAGTAAAGATTGTAAACAAACTTTGGAAAACTCATTTGGGTGTGTGTTTTGTGAAGTCACTGATCATTTTATACATCTGTAACAATTTTTTTTATTTTAAAAGCAATCAACGTACGGAACACTAATTGCGCAAGTTCAACTTGCACTTGACCGGTTATTTTTTATCTCGATCCGACTTATATAACCGGAGTTATTCACATTTTAAGCTCAAAAAACGCGTTTTGAAAACTGAAACTGTTTATAAACAAAAAAGCACAAATTGTTGAGGTCCAAAACTCACGACAATACTCCTGGTGATACCCCAGAGAGGATAAAATAATAATATTGCTGTATCTAAATTATGCCTATCTCATTATTATTTTGACCTCTTTTTGCTGCACTAGTAGCAATGTACAAAGATCAATACATAGGTACGACCAAATACAAAAAAGTATGTAAGGATGGTCTGCTTCTCAAATACAGATTTATTTTTTAGGTGAATCTACCCCACAAAAATAAATTATATAAAACTTACCCATCTAGCCGCACATCCTGTAACGATCTATTCAAGGAAATGATATCGCTGGCTAGTAAATTGAACTGGTTCAATTTGAATTTTTCCTTCATCAATTCCTCTTGATCGGAAGGAATGTGCACCGCCTTTCCTTTTTCGCCCGGTCGCCCAGACACGGGCAGCACTACGGGGGCTTGCCGCCATTTTTTTAAAGTTGCCGCCCGATAAGTTGCAGGCACTCCGTGGGATTCGCTTGCAGTATCTCTACGGAAAAATGAAATCGTATAGTTATTTAGCTAGAAGGTATGTTGCAAGTGCAGGTTAAAAAAAATGATTCATTATCCTCCACTGATTACTATAGCTGAGATTGGGAGCCCCAAGACCCCACTCTGTTTAAAATTATCTCTTCTCACCACCCCGACCTTCTCTCCGATCCTTTGTATAGATATAATGATAAATTATGCTCCATGACGTGCTCAAGCTTTAAAGGGTTGGTGGGGCAGGTGTACCCAAAGATTCTTTTTAGATGTTTAAAATATTAATAAAAAAGACTTTTTAGATCCAAAACAAGCGAGAATATACCCTGCCCATCGTCTCATTGACAGCTTCACTGACTAAGCTCGAATTTAACTGATTTTCTCATCCAAAAACAATCATGTCTTTCCTCTTGCTCAAAAGCTATAATTTTTTCCCCATTTCAAGTATTAAATGAGTACCAAATTTAAAATAAATATTTTATTTTGTTCAGGAGTTCTCACGGCAACCGAAAAATAGCAGAATTTTTTAACTGAACAGTATCTCTTTTATACGAGGGTGGTTCAATAGTATCCGTGATTGAAGTTGATGTTACCAACGTATGCTGTCATCTAATTGATGATACCAAAAAAATTTGACACTGATTCATAGGTTAGTTTCATTTGGCAGCCATTTCAGAAAGTAGTGTAACGTGCTTGTCGCTAAGATGGAAAAAGTGCAGTATTATTCAGCGATTTGCTTTTGGATGGGAAAACGTGTAAGGAGATTAAAAGCGAAATCGGATACTGTTTTGGGGACCCTTCGCCATCAATGACAACACTCAGATATTGGTTCAACGTCTTTTTAAACGTGGTCGAATATCCGTTTTTGATGAGAATCGCCCGGACGCCCATCAGATGTGGTTACCGAGGAAATCATTGAAAAAGTCCACAACATGATTCTCGCTAAATGTCAAAGGAAAGTGCGCGAATTAGCAGAGGCCATAAGTGTGTCGACGGGAACGATAAATAATATTGTACATGCTAAGTTGGCTATAAAAAAGTTGTCGGCCCGATAGGTGCCGCGACTGCTCACGGTCGACAACAAGCGCCTGAGGCTTTCAACTTCGAAGCTGTCTTTGGAGCAATTTAAGCGAAATCTAAAGAACTTTTTGCGGCGAGTTGTCACCGTCAATGAGGCCTGGATTCATCACTATACACTCGAAACCAAGCAACAATCAAAACAATAGGTTGCTTCCGGTGAATCTGCTCCAAAGAAGGTGAAAACGGTCCATCGGCCAGAAAAGTTATGGCGACGATTTTTTGGGAATGCAAAGGGCATCATACTCATTGACTTCTTAGAAAAAGAAGAACGATCACTGCACTATACTATAGTAAGTTATTGGACCGCCTTGACAAGAAACTGAAGGAAACACAGCCCCATTTAGCGGAGAAAAAAGTGCTGTTTCACAACGACAACGTTCCAGCACATTCATCCGGAGTTGTCGCCGCCAAACTGCATGAATTGCGTTATGAATTGTTGCCGCACCCCCCGTATTCGCCCGACCTGGCTCTGGGCGATTTCTTCTTGTTCCCAAAGACGAAGAAGTGGCTCGCAGGGAAAAATTCCAATGAGGAGGTCATCGGCCAGACAGAAGCGTATTTTGGGGAGTTAGAGAATTCCTATATTTTGGAGAGGTTAACAAAATGGCAAGGACGTTAGGAAGAGTGTATATACCTAAAAGGGGACTATGTTAAAAAATAAAAAAATTGTTTTTGAAAAAAATGGCGACTTCAATCCTAACACGGGTACTTAGTGAATCACCCTCGTAAAGAGAGGTGTTCTAAAATTTTTCTTTTTTAAAAAATGTACAATCTATTCTACAGTATAACTTAGTTAAAACCGAGAAAGATAGTCACGATTTTCGTTTGTTGTTAACAGCTCAGGGCTAAATTACAACACACAACGCTCATTACAAAATATCCTTTTCAACGTCCATTCAACAAATTATTTAATTCTTGCGTTTAAACAAAATCATGTAAGAAATAAAACTTTATAATTCGTGGCAAACTTATAAATTTATTTATGCTTTTCTTAACGGAATATTTTAGGCATTACTAGTATTGCGTGCTTTACATATCAGATTTACAATTAAACCTTATAGAAGATAAGAAAAATACTGTCATATTTAAAAATATTACTCTTAGAAATGTTTCCTGTTGTTTACCGCTCGGAGTGATAATAATATATATCGCCGGCGAAAACTTTGAAAGCAGTGACCATCCTTATTTGAAAAATAAGTGTATTTTAAACATTTAAAAACGAATTACCCGCGATAAATCTTTATTAACTACCCCAGCTAACTGATGTAACTACAATAAATTTTTGATGGGCGTCTTTTTATCGGCGTTAGTAAATTTCACACCAAGACTACCTGCGCCCTTAATACAACAGGTAAACTCCACACTAACCTTATAAGGGTGCTTAAATCTTACAGGTAATTTCCACACCAAGCAAATATAATTATGCTTTATTCAACTAAATAAAATTGGACGGATTTCTTTTAAATCAGTTTTTATTGAAAATTTTAGATATTTGCAAAAATATATGTTTTTATTTCATAGTAGAATAATATTGATAAAACATGAAGTTTTTGCTAAATACATAAAATACAATTGGACAAATTTCCTTACATATACTAGATAATGCTACAAACCTATACATATCTATTTATATATATTTACAAAACAGGTTGAGAAAAATAGGAGACACATTTTAAAAAATGGAAACGATTAATATTTCCTAATTGTCTTTGTTCATAAAGATTTTTTAATTGTTTTAATTTTTGATTATTATGATTATTACTTATTTTAGACTCGTCGACACTTTGTATTTTTATATATACGTTAATCTGAAATTCTTTCGGCCTATCGATAAAAGTATACAGAGACGGATGTGTAGAATAAAAAGAATTATTTAGATGGGAATGGAAGGACTCACAACAGTTAGTCGTTCGAGTTAAAGATGGACTCGATTCTGCCCATATTTAAACTGGAAAATCGGCTCCTTCCTCTATATACGTTTCTAGTAGGTAATCACAAAATTTATTTAAACGTTCATCCTCAGGTTTTATAGAATTTAAATCGTATGCAAAACTGTAACCTAATTCTTCAGGTGCTAAATAGGACAAGCCGAAACAATAATTTAACCAACGACCAATTTCAGAATTTTTGTCGCAATATTCTTTAGCTAGACCTAAATTCTGTATCTTGCGAAACCAAGATTGGTGTAAATGAAATCTACATCGTAACACTTTAGCATTTGGCCAAACTTCAGATACTGCCTTATGAATAGATTTTTTCGAAGTCAATAGTAATTTTCTCTGGATTGAAATACAGTGTATCTGTTGAATAAATCTTACATTTTAATAATATGAAGAAGTTTTTGTATGTTTCAGCTCTCTTATCACGCAATAAGCAAAATAATAATGGAATGTAATGACCGTTTGCAAAACCAAGCACTGTAAATAATAATAAAAAATATTTAGTACAGTATGAAAAGGTGCCGTCCATATATATATATATATATATATATATATATATATATATATATATATATATATATATATATATATATATATATATATATTGGATATTTTACACAACATATTGACATTTGTAGTACGAGAAAAAACAATAATGCCACTTTCGAGTTCATTGATATATAGAAAATCTCACCCTTGCTAGTTTTGATTTCAAATGTCTCTAAAACACTATGCACCTCCTCAGCACTTCTTGGATTACGTCCTGGCAAAAATTTTCGTCTATGGTTATAAATGTTTTTTCTAATATATTCGACATCTTTTTCTGTTACTGTTTTAGGCAGCGTGTTTTGTAGTTCTTGTCGGATAATTTTAAATGGCCTTTCACTCATATGCTCTCCGGCTTTTCCTTTGCAGGAATTACTAATTATTTGCCGATTCAGCTTCTTGGTGTCGGCTTCGTGTGTATGGAGTCCTTCACTTCTGGTAACTAAATTCTCGGGCCCAACGGTGAAGACTTTTGATTTGCAATCTTTTTTTGAACATCTCCAAAATGTTTCTCCACATTTTAGCACCTTTTGTCGAAAGTAAGTGTAATAATTCACACATAACATGTCCTTTCCTCGATTACTTTTTATTAACTTTGCTTCCATATTAGCAACACTTTAAAAAATATACGTAACCAAGTAATAATCACAAATTAATAATATGTCCTAAACTGATATGTAGAAGGGTTTAATAATGATTTAATTGAACAGGCCGGTGCGTACCACCACCCATTTATCAACTCTCCTCCTCTACCTGAAAGTACTCGGTGTGGAATTTACTTCTGCAATTACAATCCCTTAAATATGTCTAGGTCATAAACGGATTAGTGGTGTGGAAATTAGCTGCGCCCCGTTTTATTGTTGTCAATTTTCGACAGCACACGTCGTGGATTTATGAAAGATTTGAGAACGAGGGAAGCATTATTTTCAATGAAACTTTTTGTACAAAAATGTTACGACCAAAGACAGGATGTATTTATATGTTTTTTATTGACTATCAACTGGCATTTGACAACATAAAGCATGACTTTTTGATGCAGCCGCCTCATGAGATTGGTATAGATGATAAGGATGTACGAATACTAAGACAGCTATACTGGAATCAATCTGCCGAGATCAAAATTAATAAGGACATTTTAACAAAACCTTTCAGTATCTTAAAGGGTGTTAGGCAGGGGTCCATACTGTCACCAGTATTATTTAATATCTACGTAGAGAAAATATTTCAACTTGTTCTAGAAGATGAACGCAGAAGGATAAAAGTTAATCGAAAGTCTATAAATAATATTCGGTATGCAGACGATACCGCAATAGTTGCCAATAACATGGAAGAACTGCAAATTCTAATCAATAAGCTAAATGATATTGGTGAGGAGTATGGTCTACGTATAAATATTGGGAAAACCAACATGATGGTGATTAGTAGACCCCCCAAGAGGATGCATCTCTGTTTATAAAGGATCAAGAGTCTGAGAGAGTTACTAAATTCATCAACGAACGATAGGATGTGATAGGGAGGTTAAACTGCGAATTGGCATGGCAAAGGATACCTTGCCCGATCCAAAAAAGAGATCGTTACTTATAATGGATAAATTTAATAAGTATCTTCAATTAAGTAAGATTTTAGAAGTTGTATTCAAGCAATCAAACGTGAAGGTTGCGATTTCTTAATTTATTGTGCTTCAAAGGGTTCGTGCGGTTGTTTAGTACGAGATTTCTTGGTAAAATGGCGTCTAAAAAGACGTTGAATGTCAAACAACGAATTGGCATCTGTACATTATTTGATTAAGCTATTAGTAGATAACACCGATGTTATAACTGTACAAAAGACTAGAGACATATTATCTTCTACAATTCTCTAAATTCTTCTAAACCTAGTTCTAAAATGAGATTCAAACTCACTAGAATATCCTGTATGGTCTGGCCTGTCAGTCATACAAGACATATGTGGCGTGTTCCAAAACAGATTAAAGCTATAAAATCTGAAGTATGTACTTTTAGGCTTTGTGACTTCTGTCACCTTCAAAGTAGTCCCCCTATACCCGAATGCATCGTACCCGCCGTTATTTTTTTCAATAGTCGAACATACTTTGGAAGGTCGCTGCTGGCACTGTCTCCAATACCACCTATGATTCGCAACTTCATCTTCATATCGAAATATAGCTCCAAGTAACAGGAAGCCAATCAGGAGAATAAGGGGGCTGGGAGATGGCAATCAGGGAATTTTTCGCCAAAAAGTGTTCCGTACAAAATGAGACGCAGGCTAGTGCATTGTCGTTCTCATTCCTCGGCCGTTTTCAATCCAACAGAAGTTCGTCACAGATGCTTAGAATTGTTCTAAGACGGTCTTCACGAATGATTTGTTGAAGCTTGGCGGTAATTTCCGGCGTGGCTGCAATCGAAGGTCTTCCGGAACGCTCGTTGCCTTTCAAAGTACGTCGGGCTTTAAGTCGTGAAAACCACTCGAAAAGTTGCGTACGACTCGGGGCTTCATTCCTAAATCCTTTCTGAATCATTTTGTACGTTTTAATAGCACACTAATAAAATTTTAAACACATGCGTAGCTCTTTTTAGTATCCATGATAGAAATAGCCGAACATAATTAGACCTTTATACAAACATGCATGCAGAACAAACTGAACGAGCTAGCACGCTTAAACTTGTCACGCAGCGTTGTTAGGGCTGTACATAACGCCACGTATCGGCGCGTGTCGATACTATTTCGCGTTAGTCCGGGAACGCACCACGTAGATAACGAGTACCGATTTTTTGATATATTTAATTAAAACTCTAGCAATTAATATACTTAATTTAACATACATATCCTCTTCAGTACGAATGGTAAATGATTTTTACTTAATTACAGTAATTTATTACAATTTCTCATTTTACTCACTACTTTTATTTTTTAATTAGGCTAATAATCAGGTTGATGTTACAAATAGTTACACACTTTGATTATTTTGATTATTCAGATATTGGGGTTGTTTGTTGTGTTTTTTAAACCCTATATCGAAAAAAATATTAATAACAATGGAGGAAATGTACCTTTGCCTGTCTTTAATGGTTCTATTATAGTAGGTTCTACTAGTATTATGTGCTTCATATATCAGATTTACTGCCCAGGCTACCTTTTAAGCTTTTACAAAAACAATAACAGAAAACAAAATTTTGGTTACAAATCGTTTTATTGCTTCTCAAAATATTCGCCTTTAAGATTTATACCCTTTTGCATATGTTCGAAACAATTTTCAAAACATTTTTTCCACTCTGTAGTTGGTATAGTATTTTTCATGATCTAAGAAAGTGACTTACCTACCTATACCCATTCAAAATTCAACGAGATTCGAAAGTGATTAATTTATGGCTGTTTAATGATAAGGCATCGTGCAGGGCCGCACTATACCTGATTGTATAATTGTTGGGTTTAAAATTTTATTGTGATAAGACAATTGAATTTTAATGTTTCATGTACTGAATAATACACAATATAGTAATTACACAAGTATATTAAAAGAGTGTACAGTGTCCTCGTGTACATTTGTTACAATTTTAGTTATTAATTAATATCTAGTTCAATTTCGCTATCGGTAGTATCTTGCAAATCAATAATAAATTATTTACAGGTTCTAAACTATTTATATTTATGTACATACATCTATATGTGTTTTCAATTTTTTTGACGTGTTGAATACAGTTTCTCCAGTTTTCAACGGTTACATTTTTGACTTCTGTCTTTATCAACTCAATCACACTACTGTTTAAAGTGGGTGTATTATTGTGAGCATATATATTAGACTTTATTTTATGCCATATCAACTCGATCGCATTAAAGACACAATAATAGGGTGGAAGCCGAATTATTTCGTGTCCTGCTTCCTTTGCAATTTTATTACAAACATATTCCTTTGAAAAATTGTAACTTTTTAAAACTTCTAACAACAATTGTTTAATTGTATAACTTTCATGGAAATATATGTCACGTTCGCACAAAAAGGCTTGTATTTCCATTTTTCTACTGGTGGAATTTCGTACCTTATGCATTTGGCGACTATCGTAGGATGCATTATCCATCACAATATAGCTATTCGCTGATATATTAATTTGTTTTGAAGCCAATTTCAAAAACTTCAGTGGTTATATCACAATGATAATCCAAGCTGGAATCTGAATCTAGGCTGCAAAATAGACATTTTGGTATCAGTTTTTCTGACCCTGTATGTAAAATATTATTTTTTTACCTTTGTTTGACAATGATTTTTTTGGAATCAATCCAAGGTGTGTCGTGGATGTCAAACCAAGTCTCGATAGATTATCAAGCTGTATTATTTTTTCAAGATATTCCATTGTGAGTTGTTGTAAGCGCCGTAATTCCATTATAACTTTGCGGCTTCTGATGGAAAGGGCTTCGGACATTTTTGAACTTTATAATACACACTATATCAGTATAATACTACAGATAAAATGAAGCATATTCTTTATATTTATAAACACAAAGTAGCCAATAAAATTTTAGATTGAAAGGGAGGTATATATTAATTACGACCCTGTTATGGCCAGGTATATGTGAAGATCCTAATGGTCGTTTAATGTTTTAATTGCATTAATTTGCCAAATCACTTTCTTAGATCTTGAAAAATACTATACCTCAAAAACATGGTTTTGGAAGGATTCAACAGCTTCTTGATGATGAAAATCGCTGTCTATGAATTTTTTTGGCATTCGGAAACAAAAAGAAGTCGTTAAGCGAATACGGGAAATGAGATATTGAATCGATGTTTTTCTCCGTCAATTGTTTGATGTGCTGTATGGGAGCTAGCATTGTCATAATGAAGAATGATGCGACGTTTTCGGTTGTTTTTCCTGATTTCATCGATGACTTCTACCAAAAAAATTGTTGTATACCATTTAGCATTAACTGTTCTTGGATTCTCTAAAGCAATGGTTGCAACATGTCAAGTATAACCAAAGGAACAAGCGATCATTTTCTTTGAAATGCTTCGTAAACGACTTTTGTTGGATTCGATTAATCTTGGAAAACCTAAGCAGTTGACTGTTGCTTCGTTTCCGCGTCGTACGAATATATCCAAGTTTCGTCTCCTGTTATGGATTTAGTATGTCCTCGGTCGAATCTTTTGAGCATTTCATTACACCAATTGACACGAGCCTGTTTTTGAGTTTCGGTCAAATTAAGCGGAATCTAACAGGAACGGATCTTTTTCACCGCTAAGGGTTCATGCAAAGTCGAATGTACTACAGTCTTTGATATGCCTAAAGATGCCTTCATCTCACGGTAAGTCACATGCCGATCCTCTTCAATCATGTTAAGCATAGCAATGGTATTTTTGGAACAACAACCTATTTTGGTCGACCTCTATGAAATTCATCGCTGACGGAAGCACGACCATCGCGAAATTCTGCAAACCAATTGTAAACAGTCTTTTCTGATGGTGATTCATTACCAAAAGTTGAACGGAGCGACTCGAAGCATTGTTGTTGAGTTAGACCTACAATGAAAACTTTCACGTGAAATTTCAATGTGTTCACAAAACTGTTTTTTTTAAACGCTCACTGTAAACAAATTACTCAGCCAATTTCTGAACTGCTACTGTTTTAACAATAACAAATGTCAATTTTACAACAATGAATGTCACATCTTTTTAGCGCCATCTAGTGGTAGTTTGTAAAAACTAAAAGGTAGCCCTCGTATTGATCTCTACGGCAGATAAGAAAAATACTGTAAAATTTATTACTCTCAAAAATGTTTTCTGTTATTTACCACTCGGAGTGATAACAATATACACCACCGTCCAAAAGTTTGCCGACAATGACATTTTCTGTTGAAAAATACATGTGCCATAAAAATTTTCGCTCGAATTTCCCGAAATAAATAATTACTGATTAACTCAGCTGCTCCATGAAACTAAAATAAGTTTTTATGAGTATTTCATGGAATATGTCTTTTGTCAATTTTCTGATGAAACAAGTGTTTTATTACCAAAAAGGGTTGTTTACTTATGAATGAGTTTAATAAGTAGCTTATGCACATTAAGACAAATCTTAACACTTGTAATCAAGCATTCAAAGGACTCTGGCATTTGCGACTTCTGAATTTATTGGGCTTGAAAAAGTACTCATGAGTACTCTGAGTAGTACTCATGAGGTTTTTTTAGTCTAAAATTTCGTTTTGAATATGGCACCAAGGAAGAAACTGGGTGTTGGACAATGAAGTTTCATTTAGACTATATGTTGAAGGCTAGTAAGCGACAAATTGAAAAAAACTCAGTTTACAGAAAACAAAAACTAACAATGAGACACAAGTAAAACAGATTACAATGAGGTAAAACACATAGAAAATGGATGATAGACTAATGGAAAAACAGTCCTTTCGATGGTTGAATTGAAATTCTAAATTCTTGAATCTAAAAGAAAAGTTTGTAAGTCGCTCAACTAATGAAAAGGGCTTTAAATTTTGCACTGTCCCATCTATTAAGCAAAGAGGCGGCACCCTAATAGTCTGGGGATATCTTGGTGGCAGTAAACCAGGTAGTTTGCTGAAATAAATGAGCCATTATATAAAGGGGGATTATTGAAAATTTTGCAAGAACATGCCAAATATTATTGGTTCCAAACTTATATTTCAAGAACATAATGACCCTAAACACTCTCCAAAATTATGTCAAGGGTATATTAAAAAAAAAAATTACAGAAAAACTATTAGATAAATGCAGTGGCCATTTTCGTGCCTGAATCTCTCTTCCATTGAACTAGTATAAGAATAAATTTAGATCGAATATTTAAAAATCTTTGTTTATCAAACTCTATGTAGCTTTGAGAATATCTAATATATAAAAGTTGGGTGCTGAATATTATAATAGAATGGTGAATATTTGCAAGCTCTTTAAAAAATAAAGGTGGTCAATTTGATGTAAATACTTTTTTATATGTATATTTATGGATAATTTTGTAGATAACACCTTATTGTAAAAGTAGACATTTATTTTACAATAATAAAAAGGTTTGTTCTATTCATATTTGTGGTTTTAATTAAAGATTAATGGGTAGTAGCAGTGCTACCCAACTTTTGAATAGCTGTGAATGTAGGCAATATCTATAATCCAGTAAACTACAAAAAAGCAATTTTCTTATAATTAAGCATTAGGTGCTTAAATACATTACTTTTAAATTTGAAGATCATTAGAAAGTTTTAATAGCTGTGCAAACTGTTATTTTATATATTTAAATTATTTTTACATCTTTTTAATTGGTTATTTATATGTAGAAAACACAGCAAAGCTACTTAATTTGTAACAATTATACTGACCTAGTATTATTTTACAAGTAAAATCTTTTCTACAAGTATTATTTTACAGACATACATTTCAATTCAAAATTTATAATTTTTATGTAAAATTTTGTCAAAGTTATGTTTAATTAATGATGTATTACACAGGAGAATGCATAAGAACATTAAAATTGGACCGTACAAAAATTTTGATTAAAACTTTTCGTATACTTGTATTTAAGTTAAACAGCCACAAAAACATAACATAAATTTTAACTAACAGCGGGAATAAAATGCAGATCCATGTAAAATTACACTTATACTTATAGGAAATTTAAATTTTAAGTATACACACCCTATAAATTTAAAAACATGTTTACCTTCTAGACTCAACTTCTTCAATCTTGTTTTCTCCAAAAGCAGGGTCATAGTCTGGACTTTCTTCAACAAGGGCTTGTGCTTCGGGAGATTTAGGTTTACAGGAGCCCCCTAAACACTCCGAATAAAAGCTTAATATTACAACATCTACCAAAAACCATACCAGGGATGTTAAAAGGATTACCCTGCAGGTATGTATTCTGAGTTTACCGTGTAACATTTTCGACTTATTTTACAATATAAATAGGTGTAATGAGATTTTAAGGGAAGCTAGACATTACAGAAACTAAACTCGGTATTACAGACCGCGTAGATTGTAATTATTCAAAGAAATTTCACTTAAAAGTCTGGCAAAAATGAATGTCAGAAACCTAAAAAAAAAAAATGTAAACAAATGTCCCGCAGTTAGTATTGAACGGAGCCGCGTTTTTTTCGACATACCGATATTGTGGCACTATTAAATTAATTAGTCAAGTTATTGTGATGGTAATTTTTTTGTGATTTCACTAATAAAATCATAATTATTTTATGTTTCACACACAAGTTTACACGTCGACATTTACACGACTCCGCATTTGACAGCTTGCCTGCCCCTCTCACGATTAATATTAACCTAACCGGCGGCGTTGTCAAGATATCGCAAAGTTTGATATTTATGTTTTATTATGCACCATGTCCTGTGTTGCCACTAGTACCACTTTCATTTTTTCTTGAGTCTTACAGAAAACTGTGGGAAATTAGCATAAACAGAAATAAAATTATTTTATTACTTTAATGTAAATTTATTTATTTTACGTAAAATATACACAAAGTAGTTATAAAACCTTGCTAATACAAAGAAATAGTTTATTTCTACAAAGATAAGTAATGAATAGTCAACAAAATAGATTATCTATGAGTAATTAACTTTCATAAACTAATGAACATTATTTAGCAAATAAAAAAAAAAATAGAAAGAAAAATATAATAAAACTTCTACGCTAATTTCAACAGAATGTTAATTTTTATGTTCAGGAACTCTAAGAGTCCAAACATCAATATATAATGTGATATACACTTTTAAATTATCACAGACGTTAACTTTCAGTCTAATATACTTCAATATGAAGTTTAATAGATAAAATATTCCCTGTTATAGAAAATAGAAAGATAGTTAAAACTAGCTTAATAAACAAGGATAGTATAGAATTACTTCAACTGATTTTTGTAATAACTATCTGGTGGTTTAACTGTTAAGGGTAACAAAATTTAGTCGTCCCAGTTTTCCAGTTCTTTACTCCAGTACCTTAAATTCTTCAAATCTGCAGAATGAACCAATTCTTCATGGTGTATTTCAGCATTATTTGGTATTGGTTTGTTTTAGACATTGACCAAGATGTTTCTCCAATAATTTATTATCTCTAGAATAATATTTGCTACTAAAAAATAAAACCAACTTAATTGTACCTATGCAATTTATATATTTGCCGAAAACAGTTTATGAATGAAATCAGCAAGTCTCACCTTACTACAAATGATTTTGATGTTTGTCATCTAGGTAGTGCATTTTTAACATACCAGGTGTACAAGTATGAAATGCGCATTTTTTTTGCTAAAAAAACATGTTAAATTCGGAAGAATGCCATATGTGATGGAGCATTGTCATGAAGAAAAATGACTTTGTGTTGCCTCTTTCGGTATTCTGGGCTTTTTTAAAGCAGCGAACGGTTCAAATCGGTCAATTGTTGTTGGTAACGTTTAGTATTAACCGTTTCCCCAGGTTTTAATAGCTCATAATAGACCGCGCCCCATCGTCTTTCTGCCACAGCAATTCGGTCTTGCGGTTAATGTGGATGGTGCGCCTGGATCTACCCATGATTTTTTGCGCTTGAGATTCTCAAAATAAATCCACTTTTCATCCTCTGTAACTATACGATGCAAAAAAACGACTTCCATTTGTACCGAGCGAGCAAAATGTTACACGTGTTTTTTGCGCTTTTTCCATTTGCCTGTCGTTCAACTCATGTGGTACCCATCTAACGGTCTTCTGAATCTTTCCCATCTCTCGTAGCCGATTAGAAACAGCTTATTGACTAACGCCCAATTGCTCTGCGAGTTGTTTTTGTGTTTGTGAATCATCTTTGTCCAACAATGCTTGCAATTCCACATCTTCGTATTTTTTGGCGGTTTTCCACGTTGCTGGTCTGCAACATCGAAATCACCACTTTTGAACCGCCGAAACCATCGTTCACACGTATCTTGTGATGGAGCATGTTCACTATAAGCTTCTCGAAGTAATCGGTATGATTCGACAGCAGTTTTCTTCAAATGAAAAACAAAAAAAAATTAATGCTGTCCGCGAATGCTCTTTGTTCGGTATAAATTCCGACATATTAAACACAACACTGCACACACTTTTCCAATTTATCACTCGTGCGCGTCTGACACTTGTTGACGACACAACAAAATGGCGCAGTGTCAAATCTTTATAGCACAAACTGCATTGGTGCACCATCTGTTGTCTGAAATCTGCATTTCATACTTGTACACCTGGTATGTATTAGGGTGATGGTGAATATTTTGTTTATTTCTTCTAAATACCTCTCGATATGATTCAAGTTAGCTCAACTCTTAATCTAACTAGACATTCTTAGATACTTTGGTAAAATATGTTGCTTGATCCTAAGGCATGGTGTAAGTTGCTTCCTTTTTTGACAGGGTGTGGGCCTTAGATAAATTACTTACTCAGTTTTTAATGGAAATGATGGAAGAACTCAGACTTAGAACAGATTGATTGAAACTTGGACAAGTTGTCTCTTCTTATTATTTACAATTTTCAATAACGATATTAAAAGTCATTAACACATAAGAAAAATAACGGTAATATCATTACTGATTTCTGTACTGCACCAATAAGTAATCGTGAACATACAGATGAAAATAATATTATATTACAAACCTAAGGAAGTGTAATGCATTATAGGGACATGATACATAATTGGGATAGTTAACCATGCAGCGAACAACATGTGCTTGTAGAGAACTTTCATTCATACGATGTTCTTTATTAAAAGGACATGAAACAAAATCTTCTCTACCAAATTTTACATTTGGCATGTAAGGAAGAGCCCTGCAAAAGAAAATATTATGAATTGATTGATTTCAAGAAGAACTGATAATTTTTTATTTTTTCTATATTTGCATGGTGTCCTGATCTGTTATTTTGATTAGTACAGATAAAATCACCAAGTAATTTTCCACACACCTGGTATGACGGCGCTTTTAAGCAATAATTGTAATTTGGTAAAAGGAATTATGTTTAATATAATACTCACATAATGGTTTATTGTTTGTTTAATGAAATTAAATACCACATTACCTAAACAAACAAGAAAACAGCGGCAAGAAAGGTTAGGAATGACTTTTTATCATAGACAGAAGCACTGAGCATTAACCTCATAAAATTGACCACTCTCTAGAAAGAGACAAAGCGATTGTGCGGCCAATACCTGTCTCTTTTCTGTAGGCCTGTAACAAACAAGGCGTAGTACCCCGAGACGGAATGCAAGGGAAAAAAAGCCCCATACCCGATTTTAGTTCAAATAGAATACTTAGAAATATTATTTTCAAGAGCGCCGTAGATTAGCGGCATTCTGAAAAGAGACAGCTACTGGCTACTCATTCGCTTTATCTCTCTCACCCTTTTCGTCCGTATTTACTTCACAGCGGGATACGGAACACTCAGTCCATCCTCTATGTCTATGCTTTTTATTGTTACAGCAGCATATACAGCCTTGGCCAAAAGTATTAGGCACCCCTAATAAATACGTGAAACTCAAAATATTAAAAAATAAAAACCGGTCAAGTGCAAGTTGAACTTGCACAATTAGTGTTCCGTACGTTGATTGTTTTTAAAATAAAAATTTTTGTAAGGGTGGTATAAAATGATCAGTGACTTCACAAAACACACCCCAAATGAGTTTTCAACAAAGTTTGTTTCCAATCTTTACTGAAAACTGGTGAAATTTTGTTTTTTTTTTTATATACCAAATAAATTATTAAAGGTAATGCACTCGTGATAATTTTCGTTCAATCTATACCCCGTGGAGAATATTCCAGAATTTTTTCAAAATTTTTTGATCAGTACTTTTCGAGATAAGGAAGGGGACAGCGATTTTTTAAAAGTAATTCGAAGAAAAGTGTGCGCAAGTATTACATTACATATATATTTTTTACTCGTGTTTTCACAAGCTTTCATTTGACATCACACTCGATGACCTAGTAAAAAAAAATTTTTTTCACTTCCGATTTCACCCCTCAAAACGAACCCTTTGACCTAAGGTCAAAATTTATGTTACGGTGGTACAAAATGATCAGTGACTTTACAAAACACACTCCAAATGAGTTTTCAACAAAGTTTGTTTCCAATCTTTACTGAAATCTGATGACCTTGAAATTTTTGTTTTTTTTATATACCATATAAATTATTAAAGGTAATGTACTCGTGATAATTTTCGTTCAATCTACACCCCGTGGAGAATATTCCAGAATTTATTCGAAATTTTTTGATAAGTTCTTTTCGAGATAAGGCCCGGGACAGCGATTTTTTCGCGAATTTTTAAAAATAATACAAAGAAAAGTGCTCGCAAGTATAATATTATATATATATTTTTTACTCGTGTTTTCACAAGCTTTCATTTGACACCACACTCGATGACCTAGTAAAAAATTTTTTTTTTCACTTCCGACTTCATCCCCACAACTAACCCCTTAAGTCAGAATTTAATTCTCAAAACTACATGGTTCTGATGAGGCCATCAATTCCTATATTATTACCAAATTTCACCTTTCTATGTCAAATAGTTTCGGAGAAAATCGGGTGTGACAGACAGACAGACAGACAGACGACACCGAAGTGATCTTATAAGTGTTCCGTACGGAACACTAAAAAGACTAATTGTTTTAACAATACTATAGGCGGCGCTGTCAAAAGCTAACTTAAACAATAGACAATTTCTTTTACAGGTTTATAAAACATCTGGCCCACAAAATTGCGATAATGAGGTTTTTTGAAAAATATTTTTAATGTTTTATCAGTTTCTTTTTACTACTTGTAGTGTCAAGAAACTTCCGTGCTTGTTTCATTTGTGAACTGAATATTCTTATATTTGAGAAATGTCTAAGAAAAGTGACCCTACATGAACAAGTCCCAAGTAGAAATAACCAAGTTAGTGAAATGTTCTTGGTGCGCAGTGCAATGTGCTATTAAAAGGTTTGTGGAGACCGGCTCCCATGCCAACAAAATGAGAACGGGCAGAAAACTTAAGACTATTAAAAATCGAAAAAAACATCATCTGAGCTCGCTGCAACTCTGTCGGAAGAGATTGGGATGCCGATTAATTCTTGAACAGCAAGGAGAAGACTGACAGAAGCTGGATTAAGAGGGTGCAAAGCTAGAAAGAAGCCTTGGCTTTCAGAGACCAATAGAAAGAAACGCTTAGAATGGGCTCTGAAGCATCAACATTTTAGCGAAGAGGATTGGTCTAATGTTGTATGGTCCGACGAATCCAACTGTGAGGTAAGTTTTTATATGATTTATTTTAACAAATAACTACATACAATTACTCTTGATTTATTTTTTCTATTCTTACAGCTATTTAGAACGTCAGGTGTGATATTCGTGAGGCAGCGTGTCGGCGAGGAACACCATCCAGATTTCGTGGTACCTACTGTAAAACACGGACGAGGCAGCATTATGATCTGGGGCTGCATGGCTGCTAAAGGTGTCGGCGAAATGTTCGTTTGTGAAGGCCGCATGAACAGCCAAAAGTACATAAAAAGACACTAATTTAGACGACATCAAATTCCAGCAAGATAATGCGCCTTGTCATAAATCAGCGCTGGTTTAGAGACAATAACATTGTCTTGTTGAATTGGCCGGCGCAGTCTCCAGATCTAAACCCTATCGAGCATCTTTGGGGTATTCTAAAGCGCAAGATACGGGAGCATAGCATAACATCAAAAGCAGCGCTAAAAAGCGCTTTGATGGATGAGTGGGATGCCATAAGTAAAGGGTGATTCATTTAGAGGTACTTTTTTTAAAATAAAAAAAAATGAATAAAAACAATTTTATTTTATAATCTTTATTATCATATATGTTAAAAGAACCATTCTTTACAATTATTTCTTAAAGATAATTTCTTTCAAATGTTGTCCGCGACTACGGTTAACAACGTCCATTCTGAAGTTCCAATTTTCAATGACGCGTGTGAGTATTTCGAATGGTATTTGGCCGATGACTCGAGTAATATTGGCCTCCAATGCCTCAATTGTAGCTGGCTTATCCATGTAGACTTTGGACTTTACATAGACCCAAAGGAAAAAGTCAAGAGGTGTGATGTCACATGATCTAGCCGGCCAATTCACTGGTCCAAAGCGTGAAATGATCTGTTCGCCGAATTGCTCTCGCAGTAAAGCCATGGTTTCACGGGCTGTAGGGCAAGTGGCGCCATCATGTTGGAACCAAATTTCGTCGAGACCACGGGCTTCAATTTCTGGCATCAAATAGTCTGTTATCATGGCGCGATAACGGTCACCATTCACAATAACATTCTGGCCGGCCTCTGTTTTGAAGAAATATGGACCAATTATTCCACCGGCCCATAAACCACACCAAACAGTTGTTTTTTTTCTGGATTTAATGGCAGCTCTTGAACCTCTTCAGGTTGTTCATCACCCCAAATACGGGCATTTTGTTTATTCACGAACCCATTAAGCCAAAAATGGGCCTCATCGGTGAACACAATTTTTCTCGAAAACAGTGGATCTTCTGCAAGCTTGTCAAGAGCCCAACGACTAAAACGGAAACGATTCGGAAGGTCGGTCGGCTTCAGTTGTTGCACTAGTTGAATTTTGTATGCTTTTAAAGAAAGATCCTTACGTAAAATACGCCAAGTTGTTGAATATGATAGGCCAAGCTGTTGAGACCTGCGACGAATCGACACTTCACGGTCTTCGCGTACACTCTCCGCTACCGCCCCTATATTTTCTTCACTACGTGCTGGATGTGGTCTATTTGGTCGAGCATTATCCAATAATGAAAATTGGGTCTCAAACTTATTGATGATAGAGCGAATTGTGCGTTCGGTAGGTCGATTATGTGGACCATAAGTTGCTCTAAGCGCCCGATACACATTCCTCGTAGAACGCCCATTTTCGTAATAAAGTTGAACAATTTGTAGACGCTGTGCCGGGCTAAGTCTTTCCATTATGAATTGTCAAACACTACTGAACAGGAATGCCACTTCAGTTGACACGACGCATGCGCAATCTGCAATTAAATCCCCATCACAAAAAGTACCTCTAAATGAATCACCCTTTACAACTGAATGTACCAGGCTTGTACGCAGCATGCCCCAAAGAATTGCTGCTGTAATTAAAGCTAAGGACGGATACACAAAATATTAATTTATTTCATAATTTTACCTCAATATACGATTTTACAAAACATACGAATTAATTTTTTTACCCTGAAACACAAGAAATGAAGTAAATTATAGGGTGCCATACTTTTGACCAAGGCTGTACATATAAACTTTATCTGCTGGCGACATCTGTTACAAGAAATAATACATAAATCAACGGTTACCCAGCTCGTTCAAAAATAATTAGGAATTAAAAAAACATCTAAAGGTTATGCTTTTAACTTTTATTATTTATTAATATAATCTTCTTAACATTAAATATATGATTTAAAGATTAAAATATTTTTTTAACAATGTGAAGGTTTTGCGAAAAGATTTTAAATAGTACTTAAGGGTACAATATGGAATAATTTAACATCTTGTTATCACTACACTAACATTGTTGGTATTTTAATAAACTATATCTTTACTACTACTGGATAGTTATCTATAAACTACTCGGAGAGGTACCATGAAGCATTGCCAAAAGTCGTCGTATTTTTGCTGATAGAAACTTGTTAATATATTTTTTCTTTTCCAAATATAGTCTGCCAGCTTGAAAACCTGAAAAATGATTAACAAATAGTTTAACATTATTTCCCTATTTTTAGTTCAAGACCCAGTGTATCAATGTGGACTTAACATTAACTCAAGTAACGCCGACTCCAATCAGCTAACGCATTTGCAGTCTAAAATGAATCGTTAACCTTTAGATTTATAAACCAGACCTAAATAAATCAGAGCACATAACAGTATACGCTAATATTACTTGCCCATATTTATTTTTTGAGGTATTAACGAACATTTGCCCAAATAATGCTACAATTATAACAGCCTGTAGGGTATTTATTAAAATGGATGAATTTTCTTTGTAGTTTGGTATAAATTCAACATTTCTTAAAGCTTCTGCTTTTGTTATTTGTCTTTGAGAATCTTCTCTGTGACGTCGTAAAGTATCTAAAACAAAGAAAAACACTTGTATACTATTGAGTTAATATAAATCCAAAGTGTCAAAATCGTTTAACTTGCATATAGTCTCAAAACCATTGTGCTACCAACCTTTAATGTTTCTTACTTCCGTATCAGGTAAATTTCGTCGATCATCTGCCAAACGTACTCGTCGCTCAAAATCCTCACGATCTCGTACCATCCGTTGAGTATTTCTAATATCATCACGTTGTTCTCCCACTTCTCGTCTATCTCGGACATTCTTTGAAACTTCCCTTCTTCTGTCAGCCTGTTGACGATTATTCTTGCGAGAAATTTCATGGCGTTCGACTAATAGACGAGATCTTCGAGAATTATCAATTTGGCGATCAGCACCACGAGAGAGTCTTTCATTTGTAGGGTCTTCACGACGTTCTCGGCGAAATTCGCTAGTGGTTTCGGAACTTTTTCGTATTTCAGTTTTGCGTTGTTCCATTGCCATACGTCGTCTATTATCTGCAGGTTCTGGACTCTGTCGTAAGGTTCGTGACCACTCTCTAATATTCTGGCTGTCTCTTCGGTCTTGGCGAGCAAGGCCTCGTCTAGACAAGATGTTAGAAGTTCCCAGTACTCGTCTAGACAGTTCTTGGACATCATCTCGCCTTTCTAAAGTGGTTCTTTCTGTTCTTCGATCTTCTCGGCGAGAAGTAGGAAGTGACTCCTTTTGCCGGTCATTTTGTCGATTCGCAACATCGTTAATACGTTCTCGCGAACGATCTGCATGTTGTAAAACTGAAGATTCTACCCTGTGATCACCACCCCGGTTAGCAGATCTTCGGTAAGCTGATCGAGTTCGAACGTCTCTAAAACTACGAGAATCTTCTCTAGAATCTCGTCGATCTTGTAATTCAGAATACTGATCACCAACCCTTGAGGTAGTTTTGCTATTGAAACGCCTTTCGACGTCTCTAAGTTGACGAGCATTTTCTCGAACTTCTCGTTGATTTGCTAATGTTCTCTCAAATCGTCGGTCATCGTACCTTGAAGCAGTTCGTCGGTCGTCAGATCGTTCTCGCACATTTCTGGAATCGCGAGATTCTTTTTGAACATCATATCGAACTTCAGATATGCGGTCAAGTCTTCTGTCTCTGATTTGACCATGTTCGTTACCTTCTTGAGATTTTTCTCGAATTTGCCTATCGTGTTGCCTAATAGAGTTAAATTCTCGACGTTCGTTTGGAGAGTCTTGAACTCGTCTGTTTGGTAATTGCCTCTGTAAACGCTGTTGGGAGTGATTTTGTACACGAGCATTATCTCGTCCATTACGTGACGATTCTTCATTTTTTACATTGTTATTAAAGTCTCGAAATTGGCTTTGTGATCGCCGAGAACGTTCTACCCTGTCTGCAACCGAAAACCCTCTTTGATTTCCATTAGTGTCTTGTTCTCGCGTATCCCTCGTGTCCTGACTTCTGTGAGTATTTCTGATGTTTCGCAATTCAGTTCTTATTTCTCGAAAGTCGGTGCGGATATCTCGTGCATCTATTCTCGATTGACGAGAATCTGCTCGAACATCTCGAATGTAGGAAGAGGGTTCCACGACTTCTCGTTGCAAGGGCGTGATGGAACGGCGGGATTCGTCTTTGGAAATAAGCTGGCGTCGTTGATCATCGACGAAACGTCGTGAATCTTCAGTTGTGCGTCTGAAATCTTGAAGATAGCTAAAACATGTATTAGAAAGGGAAAGTAGGATTATAAGTACGGCAGTATTTTTCAAAATACTGTTGTTTTTTTGTTTAAACGGTATCATGCTGGAAGGAAAATTAACAACTATTTCTGTTGCAAAGGTGACTTGTGTGGTAAAACTGGGTATACTATGAAATTTCTCGTGGTTTACTACTTAGAATGCACTGCTCAATATGACAAGATTTTCTTTGTGTTGGTGCTTTTATAGTCTGAACGAAGAGGCTATTTTACACTTGGGATGTTCGGATTGGAATTTGTCGTTAAGTCGATTATTTAGAAAATTGAATGGTGATTTAAATTTATTTGTTGGTTAGTTTTGAGGAATTTCACACTGAGAAAAAATATTTTTCAACAAAAAAAAAATTGCGTAGTTCACAGTCATATTTTAAATATTTTCGAAGACATTTTTGAGGGGGCCAGATTAGGGAGCTGCCCAAGGAGCATAAAACTGTTTTTTTAAAGCAAATTTTTACAATTTGTAACACTGCTTAAATGTTAGGACATTGTATAGCGATTTACCAAACACTACTGTATACAAATGTCAGTGAGAGCGCCGAAACAATAAACAACATGGCCGCCTTATCATTTGCAAATGCTGACAACTATAATATATATAAAATGCAACGTCTCTATGTCTGTCTGTCTGTCCGTTAGTGCGCTTATCACTGGAGAACCACTTATCCGATTTACGTACTTTTTTTTTAAAACATACATATGTTCTCTGGCCAGGTTGTAGGCTATATTTTATTACGATAGGTAGCATAAGGAATGAGCAGTGACAATAATAGTGAATGAAGTCGGAAAAAAGTTTGTCGCTAGCGCGTTCCCTTGCAATACACAGCCTAAACCATTAAATATGGAACAATATTATGTAGCAGAGAATATATATAATCTATAATCTATAATATATATAAAATGTAAAGTCTCTCTGTCTGTCTGTCTGTCCATTAGTGCATTTATCACGCGAGAACCACGTATCCGATTTACGTGTCTTTTTTAAACTCATACATATATTCTTTGGTCAGGTTATATAATAATAATAATAATCTATATCTATAATATATATAAAATGCAACGTCTCTCTGTCTGTCTGTCTCTCCGTTAATGAGCTTATCACTCGAGAACCGCTTATTCGATTTACGTGTTTTCTTTTTTAATTCATACATTTGTTGTCTGGCCAGGTTATCTATAATCTTCTTTCTATAATATATATAAAAAATGCAACGTCCCTCTATCTGCCTCTCTGCCTGTCCCTCTGCCTGTTTCTCTGCCTGTCCGTTAGTGCGCTTATCACTGGAGAACCACTTATCCGATTTACGTGCTTTTTTTTAAAACATACATATGTTCTCTGGCCAGTTATCTATCTATAATATGTATAAAATGCAACGTATCTCTGACTGTCTGTCCGTTAGTGCGTTTATCACTTGAGAACCACTTATTCGATTTACGTGTTTTTATAAATTTATACATATGTTCTACATAATTCGATATAAGCCTAAATAATGGGAGATAAGGTGAGATAATGAGAGATAAGTATAAATAATGAGAGATAAGTATAAATAATGGGAGATAAGTACAAAAAATGGGAGATAAGCAGAGATATGTCTAGAGAATGGGAGTTATGGTGAGATAATGAGAGATAAGGAGAAATATTGCGAGATGAGTCGAGATAAGCCTAGATAATGGAAGATAAGGTGAGATAATGCGAGATAAGGAGAAATAATGGGAGATAAGGAGAAATATTGGGAGATGAGCAGAGATAAGCCTAGATAATGTAAATTATGTAGAGATAATGGGAGATAAGGATAAATAATGGGAGATAAGGGGAAATAATGGCAGATATTTTATTACGTTAAGTAACATAAGGAATAAGCAGTGACGATAGTAGTGAATCAAGTCCACCGGAGCGGAGCCGCGGGCACGGCTAGGCTGTTATAAAAAAAAACCCTAAATTATCTAGTTTGCCGTGAGAATGAGGTTATACAAAGAAACTCAACGTCAAATTACTGTGGCTATTTGAAGTAGTTTGGCGGCATTTTCCTTTCTATTATATTGTATATGAGATTCTGTGAGTCTTTTTCTAGAGATATATTTTAGCCAGTGTATATTCTCTATATGCAGTAACGAATGATTTAAAGTAGAGCGTGGTAGGTGTTTAATTCAGATAAGCTCTAACAATCAATTTACTATTAAATGAGAACGAACCACAATGGGGTGTCACATGTGTGTCCCAAGATTTGCAATTACACACTTCGATTGAACCTGTTCAATACGGCTTTTTCGTGAGATAAGAGGAAATATATTAGGAAATTGATTTTGTATGTTTCATGTGGGTATCGAGAAAACTACGTCATACAAGAGAAAAATTCTTAATTAATTTTGTTAATATTTGTATATACATAAAAGTTAATTCGCGACTTGCAGATGATGTATTTTTATTATTATAATTATTATTGTATGGGCATAGCACACGTACTGCAGGCAAATCCCTAAAACGCTACAGGAGCGACGCGTGTGCGGAAAAAAACGATTCTTGAATCGCTGTAAATTATACTCGGTGGGAAACACAATCCTGGATTTCTATATAAAAGACTGCTTAAAAAGGATTGTACGAGGAGAACTTCAGAGGGATGTGAAGTATTAGCGCGAAGTGTATTCCTAACATGCACCGTTTTGGAAAGAATTAAGTGGGCTACATCCATCGAAAACCTTCCACGAAAATACTTGTAGAATAGGCTCAAGTCGCCAACCGTTCTTGGATGTTTCAAGGAATCAACGTTGCTGGTCAGTTATGGGTCTCCAATCATGCGAAGAGCTCTCTTCTGAATAGAATCCAACAAATGCAGTGTATGTTTGGGAGCAGTATTCCATCGTTGGTCGAATTTGAACTTTGGATAAAATTAACAGTTGTTGTGTAGTGTAAAGCTTTCTAGTTTGAAATAATATTCCCAGCTTTTGAGAAGCTCTCTTTGCCATAATTGCAACATGTTCATGCCAAGGCATATTTTGCTCCCAAATTAACGTCCAGCAAATTGAGTGACGATGCTAGAGAAATGGAGTGCCTCGACTTAACTATATAGAGTTCAACAACGTGAACTTGTTTAGAAATAACTGCCGCCTGAGTTTTTGTAGCGTTAAATTCTACTTGGTTACTGTCACCCCAATATAGAATTTTTTCCCGGTCTTTATCAAGTTGAACGACTTTCTGCTGTCTGTGGGCACTTACATGAGCGGTCGATGTTCCAGCATTGGAAGTGAATGAGGAAATAAGCGTACTGCCATCTGCAAAATTGTAGATAATAGTCCTGTAGGCCATCCAGAGTTATATTTTATTGCTGAAATACCTTCTTTTTAATGTGTACATTGAAAAAAAAGTATAAGTCCCCCTCCCATCGGCTTCCCCCCCTTATTTTGGGTTGAAAGAGTTAAAAAACGGTTTTTTTTTTGCAATTTAGGGCTTTCCTGTGGACTTTAGAGAAAAATGTTTGAAATGAAAAATATTCTACTGAAAATTTCCAATCGACATAGGCCTTTTAGAAAAAAAATAGCTCCACCTTCGGGTGGACGTAATTTTGTTATGTCAAATGTATTATTTTTAACACTTTTTACAAAACATTCATACCACAAATCATTTAAACTCATTTTTGCCATACAAGTAATGAAAAAATATTTCTCCTTGTCTAATAATTTCATTTTGATTTATATTTGGAAGTGAAAATATATGTGCTACATTTTGTAGATTTTTTTATATTATTTTTATATTTTTCTAACAGTTTACAAGCATCTAACTTGCCTTTATAATAAATTGCGGACGTAGTATCGCATCTCGTAAATGCATGAACAAATAACAAATGCTGATTCGATATTGTTGCATTTATACAAGTGGAAGGATAATAGACTTAGCTTGTTACTTTTCGTACAACGGTTTTGAAGCCGTCTTTTATATGGAGAACATCAGCTCTTTGGAATAATTTGCCCAGGACTGCGTTTCCCACCGAGTACAATTTACAGCGATTCAAGAACAACGTGAATCGCTTTTTCCGCACACGTGTCGCCCCTGTAGCGCTTTAGGGACTTCCCTGCAGCACGTATGCTAGACTCATAAAAAAAACTTTTTTATGAATTCTTACCTGGCTTAAAGAAATATACATTTTTATAAGAATAGCCTAGACCAGGGTGCTCAAACCTGAACTGCTGGCGATCTACCTCAATATTTTTAGACTGCGATCGATCGACTCTGAGAGGCTGCAAGTAAGTGTGATGCAGGATTGTCGTCTAGGTAGGGTGTATCGTGGCATAGATATTAGTTTTCCGCACAATATGCATTTTTTTAGTCAAGGTAAGTGTAGGTCTGCTCTAAAATGTCAATGAAAAAACTCATAGTTATTAAAAATTGCGAGTTTATTGGTTCTTACAAAACAAACGAGTTCTAGTGTCTAAATTTAACTAAAGAGTGACTTTGGATGTTGAAGCGTGGCACTGCATATCCTCAGCATACTTTTCATATGATGGTACGTAATTACCGAGTGCTAATGGCAAGCATGATGACATATGTTCGTCAGTTAGTCGATTGCGATATTTTGACTTAATTATCTTCATTTCAGAAAATGCAGACTCGCACAAGTAAGCTGACCCAAACATTGCCGTCAGTTGAAGGGCGATTTGCCTTAGATTCGGATATTTATCTTCAGATATAAAATACCAGAATTTTGTATCAGATGGTGTGGCTTCGAGATGTATATCTGATATAATCTGCACTAACTCATTTTCAACAGAACATGAATCCATGTTAAACTGACTTGCTATTTCAGTAGCTAATTCCTCAATGTTTTTACACGAAAAAGGATAACTCATAAATGATGCGATATTTGCCAATTTACTGAAATCATAAAAACGTATTTCGAATTGGCCCAAAATATTTGATAATTTTGCCTCATAAATATCATAATTCAACTGAGGAATCCTTGCTTTCAAAGACGGAAAATTTTTCAGATCCTTTCTTTTCAGTGGATCTATCATAAGTTGCAATTTACTTTTGAATGCCTTTATTGTGCTAATCATCTCAATAATAGTTTTTCCTTTACCTTGAAGCTCCAAATTAATATGTTTAAATGCATTGTGATGTCTGTCAAAAATGCCAAATCAGTCAGCCATTTTCCGTTTTTCAGCATCTGAGTGTCATCACCTCTTTCGTCCAGAAAAGCTGTTATTTCGGGCAATAATTCTTGAAACCTTTCTAGGAATTTTCCGCGACTCCACCACCTGACGTCCGTGTGAAGAACTAAATCAGTGTGTTCAGCTGACTCACTATCTTCCAACTGCAATTTAAAGAGCCGTCGTTGCAAGCTACGTGCACGGATAGAATTCACAATTTTTATTGCAATGCCCATAATATCCTCCATATTTAGAACTTTTGAACACAAAACTTGTTGATGTATAATGCAATGGAAGGAGAAAAATGAAGGTAAATCATCATTAGCTCGACACAATGCCACAAAAACCGTTTTTGTTTCCAGTCATTGCTGGTGCTCCATCGGTTGTAATGCACACTAGTTTATATATTGGTAGCTTGTAGTTTATTACAAAATTGAAGAAAACGTCACATATATCTTCGCCACGGGTCTTGTCAAAAACTCTTCCTTAGCCGACATGTCATTGAATACCATTCGAATAAAAATACACAACTGGGCAGTGTCTGTCATATCGGTGGATTCGTCGAACTGTAAAGAAAAGTATGTACATTCCATGATATCATGTTTTAGTTTATCTGCCATGTCCTGACTCATGACTTCAACACGCCTTGTGACATTCGGACGAGATAACTGAAGTTCTCTAGTAGCAGACATAATCTCTGTTTTATTTTAAAAATCTCCAAATAAAGTCTCACCTGCTTCAATAAATGCTTCCTTCACAACCAATCCATCATCAAATAGTTTCTTGTGTATCGCCAATATATGAGATATTTTAAATGACGCGATCGTTGCAGCTTTTGATTGTTTGGCTGGTCTTGTGAACATGGTTTGTTCTTTTTTCAAACAAGTTATCAAATCACGTACTTTTCGTTTTCTTAATTCACTCTGTGACGAAAAATCCTTTTCATAGTTTTTATGAACCGTTTTATGATGTCTCTAAGTTCCCACGCTTAGGTATTGCAACTGACGCACGGCAAATGAGACAAATGCACTTATCCTTTACCATACAAAAGAAAAATTCTTCCTCCCAATCGTTATTAAAATGATAAGTTTTACTTTTCTTCGCCGCACTCATTGTGGACTATTTATTAATAAACTTTGTATCGATGTATCGCCTTCAAGTTACAACTCAGACTGACTCCTATTCCTGCAGGCGCAACATTTATATCGGCGCGAACGAAGTCTCGAATGTTCTCGTCAAGCACGCCGCCCGAAGTTTCTAGAAAAATCGGCGGGAATCAAAAACGCGGCTTTTCTTTGACAAGTACCGCGCGTTCCTTTGATAAAGCCGCCTTTTGCCGCTAGCAGGGGGTTATTACGATAAAAGAAAGTGATGAGGGGGTTATTCTGGCCTAATTGTGGATCGAATAAATTTTAGTAGTTTATTCATTACATTTTGTTTTAGTTACCTAAAACAAAATCTGTGAATAGTTCTATATCGGAATTTTTTTCTCGAGATCGACTCAAAAAGCACTCGCGATCGACCGTTTGACCACCCCTCGCCTAGACCTATAACTAATACCAATAAATCAACGTCTTCGCTAACTATAATGTATGCATCACATTCGTTACTTTTTTTAAGAGACCTATGTCGATCGGAAATTTTCCGTAGAATATTTTTTATTTCAAACATTTTTCTCTAAAGTCAACAGGAAAGCTGTAAATTGCAAAAAACCCGAGGGGGGATTTATACTTTATTTTTTCAATGTATAGTATTTTCCACGATTTAAGAAAGTGACTTAGCTACCTATCCCCATTCAAAATTTAACAAGATTCGAAAGTGATTAATTTATGGCTGTTTAATCACAAGGCATCGTGCAGGGTCGCACTATACCTGATTGTATAATTATTGGGTTTAAAATTTTATTATGATAAGACAGTTGAACTTTAATGTTTTATGTACTGAATAATACACAATATAGTAATTACACAAATATATTAAAACAGTATACACTGTCTTCGCGTACATTTGTTATAATTTTAGTTATTAATTAATATCTAGTTCAATTTCGCTATCGCTACTATCTTGCAAATCAATAAAAAGTTTTTTTACAGGCTCTAAACTATTTATATTTATATACATACATCTATAGTTTTCAATTTTTTTGACGTGTTGAATACAGTTTCTCCAGTTTTCAACGGTTACATTTTTGACTTCTGTCTTTATCAACTCAATCACACTACTGTTTAAAGTGGATGTATTATTGTGAGCACATATATTAGACTTTATTTTATGCCATATCAACTTGATCGCATTAAAGACACAATAATATGGTGGAAGCCGAATTATTTCGTGTTCTGCTTTCTTTGCAATTTTATCACAAACATATTCCTTTGAAAAATTGTAACTTTTTAAAACTTCTAACAATTGTTTAACTGTATAACTTTCATGCAAGTATATGTCACGTTCGCACAAAAAAGCTTGTATTTCCCTTTTTCTGCTGGTGGAACTTGGTACCTTATTCATTTGGCGACTATGATAGGATGCATTATCTATTACAATACAGCTATTCGGTGGTATATTTGGCATTAATTTGTTTTGAAGCCAATCTTCAAAAACTTCAGCAGCTGTATCACAATGATAATCCAAGATGGAATCTGAAATATTCTTGGCTGCTAGAAATAGACATTCTGGTATCCAGCCTTCTTCTGACTTCGCATATAAAATATGCAATTATTTGATGGGGCTTTGGTGTGGTATTTTTTGGATTTATCAATCCGTCCTTTACTGGATGTATCGTGGATGTCATACCAAGTCTCATCTAGGTAGACTATTGTTCGATTTTCTGACCTAGCTGTATTTATTTTTTCAAGATATTCTATTCTGTGTTAGTATAAGCCCCGTGATTTCATTATAATTTGCCTTTGGCTATTTTTTTGAACAAAAACCCCAAACGACGTATAATACGCCATAAAGTTGTAGCGGACCATTTTATGTCACAACTATCCGCGGACAGCCTCCGTGAAAGCGATAATAACGTAGAAACTTTTTGTTCTGCATACATTTCATAAATTTTGCGGCGGAGTGTGTCTTCTTGATAGAAATCAATACATTTCGACACCCCTTCGTCTTTTCGTGTTTTTTTAGGCGCTATCCAATTATTTATAATTTTCCAAACTGTACTTTCAGCGATGCTTGTTAAAGCTGATGTCTTCATCAATGAAAAGTACTTTTCGTGGCCTCGCTCCTCTAACTTTAAATAAACACTTTTAACTACTACTTTTGCCTCAACGGGCAAACATTTGCTGCTTCTGATGGAAAGGGCTTCGGACATTTTAAGACACTATTGACTTTATAGTACACACTATTTCAGTATAATACTGCAGTTAAAATGAAGAATATTCTCTATATTTATAAACACGAAGTAGCCAATAAAATGTTAGATTGAAAGGGAGGTATATATATATATATATATATATATATATATATATATATATATATATATATATATATATATATATATATATATATATTATATATATATTATATATATATATATATATATATATATATATATATATATATATATATATATATATATATATATATATCTATATAATATATATAAAATGCAACGTCTCTCTGTCTGTCTGTCTGTCCGTTAGTGACCTTATCACTGGAGAACCACTTATCCGATTTACGTACTTTTTTTTTTTAAATATACATATGTTCTCTGGCCAGGTTATAGGCTATATTTTATTACGATAGGTACCATAAGAAATGAGTAGTGAAGTAAAATAGGGAATGATGTCGGAAAAAAAGTTCGCCGCTAGAGTGTTGCCTTGCAATACACCGCCTAAACCATTAAATATGGAACAATATTATGTAGCAGAGAATATCTATAATCTATAATCTGTAATATATATAAAATGCAATGTCTCTCTGTCTGTCTGTCTGTCCATTAGTGCGTTTATCCCGCGAAAACCACTTATTCGATTTATGTGTCTTTTTTTTAAATTCATACATATATTCTTTGGCCAGGTTACATAATAATAATAATAATCTATATCTATAATATATATAAAATGCAACGACTCTCTGTCTGTCTGTCTGTCCATTAGTGCGCTTATCCCTCGAGATCCACTTATCCGATTTACGTGATTTTTTAAATTCATACATATGTTCTCTGACCAGGTTATAGATATATATTTTATTACATCTATAATATATATAAAATGCAACGTATATCTGTCTGTTTGTCCGTTTGTGCGCTTATCACTGGAGAACCACTTATCCGATTTACGTGCTTTTTTTTTTAACATGGTAAACTATTAAATATGGAACAATATCATGTAGTAAAGAATATCTATAATAATATATAAAATGCAACGCCTCTCTGTCTGTCTGTCTGTCCGTTAGTGCGCTTATCACTGGAAAACCGCTTATCCGATTTGCGTGCTTTTTTGTTAAACATACATATGTTCTCTGGCCAGGTTATAGGATATATTTTATTACATTTAATAGTGAATCAAGTCGGAGAAAAGTTTGTCACTAGCACGTTCTCTTACAATACACTGCCTAAAGCATTAAATATGGAACAATATCATGTAGCAAAGAATATAATATATATAAAATGCAACGAACGTCGCTCTGTCTGTGTGTCTGTCCGTTAGTGCGCTTATCACTCGAGAACCCCTTATCCGATTTACGTGTTTTTTTTTTAATTCATACATTTGTTCTCTGGCCAGGTTATCTATAATCTTCTATCTAGAATATATATAAAATGCAACGTCTTTCTGTCTGTCTGTTAGTGCGTTTTCTATCAGGCTACTGATTCTTTCCAGTAGGTCGTTAATGTAAATGATAAAGAGAGTAGCACACAGTATAGAGCAGAGGTTCCCAAACTTTTTTTTCTCGTAGACCACTTTCAAAATTTTACTGGTTTCGGTGGACCCCCTACTGCTACATTTCTACCATATTCCCAAAACTCGTCAGAAAATGTGAAGATTTGATCTAACGATGGAAATTTGCGTCGTGGCTGAGTTCCAACCCTAAATTCGAAAGGGTAAAAATATAAAGAAAAATAATATATTTTCTTGTGTTCTATTTATTAAAATAATATGATTACAGACTTAAAATTAAACATTAATAACGTACCGTAATGTCATAATTTTAATGGGAGGGATGTACTTGATGGATTGACAGCAAATTATCAATATTTGGCTTCAGTTTTGTAAGGAATAACCGCAAATCTCCCCGTTCTGTGATGTTCAATCTGCTCCTTTTTTTTTGTTAATAGGTTTGTAACGACACTAAAACTTTTTTCGACAAGGTATGACGAGGGAAACGCTATCACAAGTTTTCTCGCAATATCCCACAGCCCAGAATATTTTTCGGGTATTTCTGCCTGCAGCCAAAATGTTTGATAGCCTTTGTTAAATTTCACCTTCAGCTGCTCATTGGTGCTAAGCTCGAGTAGCTCCTCTTGTAATACCACATTCGCCACTTCCGTTTCATCAAATGGATTTATGATTCATGGTGGTATTTACATCGTCAGAATATCTTCAAATCTATTTTTGAAGTCATCATGCAGGGCATTTAAATGTTGAACGTATATCTGAATATCCTCATCAAGACATTCTGCCAGTGACAAGTTTGGAAACTGGGAGAATTCGCGCCGACTAATATTTTGCTTCATAAATTTCAATTTTCCAAGAAAAGCCGAAATTACACCCTTTGTTTTTATTAAATTTAGGCTGTCCCCTTGTAACTGCAAGTTAATGTCATTAAATTTTTTGAACAAATCTGTCTGCTTTCAATTTGATCAGGTTTACTTTTAAATCTGGGTCTTTACTTTCCAGAAACTCTAAAAACTGATTCAAAAAGTGAGTAAAATCTTGTTAAACATGCACCTTTCGACAACCAGCGTACTTCAGTATGTAAGAGCAATCGTTGGAAGTCTTCATCATTTTCGTTGCACAATTGTGCAAATAAACGGGTATTTAACGCATTGCTTCTTATTTTGTTAACTGCTTTAATCACAAATTGAAGCGATTGGTGCAATCTATCACTCAAATTTTTGGCTACTAGGTGTTGTCGGCGGATGACACAGTGAATTGCAGTTACTCCTGGTATAATTCTTTTAAGATGGCTTATAAACCCACGATATCTCCCGAAGATGGCAGGAGCTCCATCTGCTGCCACCGAAATAATGTTTGTAAATGGAATCGATTTTTCCTTAAAAAAATCACTCAGGACATTAAATATTGATTCGCCTTTAGTGTCCGTCTCCAAAGTTTTCGCGCAAACATAACAAATATAATATTATTACAATATAAAATAAAAGTATGAATAACAAATAGGCAGGTACTTACTTTTTCCGCACTGGCAAACACTGACATCAATTCACTCACATTTTTCTTTCCAAAATTCCGGAAACAAATGAGTAACATTTGTCCTTGGCATTCGTATTTATATTGGTGAAGAATCAAACAAGTTCATGCAAGATTGCAAGCACAGCATAAGTCGTATTTCGTCCCTTTGCACGTCTGAACGGGTTGCGTTGCGGGCGAGCGGGCGGCGCTTTGCAAGACTCGACGCGCGTTGTACTGAATATCGAATATGCAAGTTTTTACAAGTAACAGTGGCTGAGCTTCTTAAAATACACTACTCAAAAAAATTAAGGGAGGTTTTAAAACAAGGAAATTAATGCTAAAGAAACAGGCTATCTGATCCATATGCCGGCCTAACTGAAAAAATTTTTTTCAAGCCCGTGGATCAAAAAAAAAGCAAAATATTTGCAATATTATTTTTTCGCGCTATCTGTTAGGATTGCATGAAAACCGTAGCTCCTAAAAAATTTTAGCCAAAAAATATGAAAATTAGAATCTTAAAGCTTCAAAATGCTTTTTTTAAAGTCTCAATACGACCATGTTTCACCGAAATACAGCCTGTCAAAAATCACCGAAAAATTTGGAATTTTTTTTTGTTCCCTTAATTTTTTGAGTAGTGTATTATCTGCCTACATTGATAGGTAAAGCCAAGCCAACATTTTGATCTTTACTATCGAAACCAGATAAATTTTCGTGGACCTCCACTTACAACTTGTGAACCCCCATTTTTTTTTCACCCCCAACGTAGACCCCCCGTCGAGTCTCCCGTGGACCCCTGGGGGTCCACCTGAACCACTTTGGGAATCACTGGTATAGAGCCTTGGGGCACACCGGCGTTGATAGTGAAGGTGTTAGAAAGAAATCCGTCGACCACCACTCCGATAGAACGCTCCCTGAGGAAACACGAAAACCAACAGAACTTTTCAGATATACCCTAAGAGCGTAGGTCATTTGTATTAATTAAAACGAAGCTTCAAAGTCTTATTTAGGCGTTATTAATGTGTATTAGATATAGCTATTTAAAAAAAAAACGGTTAAGTGCAAGTGGGACATGCACAATTACTGTTCCATACATTGATTGCTTTTGAAATAAAAATTTTTGTTACGGAGGTATAAAATGATTAATGACTCCACAAACCACAACCCAAATGAGTTTTCAACAGAGTATTTTTCCGATTTTTTAATGAAAACTGATGACCTTAAAATTTTTGTTTTTTTATATACTAGATAAATTATTAACGATAAAGTACTCGTGACAATTTTCCTTCAATCCACACACTGAATATTCCAGAATTTTTTCAAAATTTTTTGATGAGTACTTTTCAAGATAAGGTGGAGGGACAACAATTTTTTGCAATTATTTGAAAATAATACAAAAAAAAAGTGTGCGCAAGTATTACAGTATATATATTTTTTGAACTGTGTTTTCACAAGCTTTCATTTGACACACCACTCGATGACCTGGTAAAAAAAATCTTCTCACTTCTGATTTCACCCCCCAAAACTAACCTCTTAAGTCAATATTTAACTTTCAAAACTACACGGCTCTAATGAGGCCCTCAATTCATATATTAGTACCTAATTTCAACTTTCTATGTCAAATAGTTCCATACGGAACAGTAAAAATTATAACTCGTAGAATAACACATTTTCTTCATACTCTTTTTTAACAAATTTATTTGGAAAATCATGTTATGTATCGGTAAACAAAACGAATTAAGCAATGATAAATAAAACGGTGTGAAAGATAATCCTATATATTTTAAAATAAATCCTCTTGAATGCACTTCATATTTATAAAACAGGTCAAATGACTTTTCTCAAAAATTATAAGTTTAGAAAAGAATAACTAGGCATCGATTGAAAAAATTGACAGTACGTAGCAAAAAAAGCTTAATACAAGTTCTCTTATAAAGCGGATTAAATTAAAATTATATAGGAAGAAATAAGTTCGTAATGAAATCATTTGGTGTATTTCACCTATAGTCCTGGGAAACTTAAGAGGGGTTTTTCTTAAGTTCTCTAACTACGAGGCGTATTCGAAAAGCAAGGGCCGTTTGGTCATAAAAAAATATATTCGTTAGAAAAAGTTTTTATTGACGTTTTTAGTTTCCTACAAACCTACTTCCACATGCGATTATGTGGAAGTAGGTTTGTACTTCTAAGCACTTTACGTAAAGCTGCACTAGCTTCTTTAATCCCTCAGCATATAAGTTCTCCGTCTGGGAATTGAACCGGTTGACAATGGCAGTCTTGAGTTCCTCGTCGTCTTTACACTGTTGTCCACGAAGTCACTGTTTCAAGGGAATCGTCGATCAGATCGCAGCTTTGGTCCACTTATCGAACGATTTCATCGGTCTGAATACTGGGCCTGCCACTCCACTCTTCATCATGCGCTTTGTACGGCAATTTTTGAAGTCTCAACACCATTGTCTAACGTTTCCTTCACTCATTACTGTACGTCCATAAACTAAGCACAACTCCCGATAAATTGGAGCAGCTGATGTTCCTTTTGCACACGAAAATCAAATCACAGCATGCACTTCGCCACTGGCGGGAGCGCGGACATTGTTGTCTGCGTTCACCGACTACTAAATCAAAACAATAACTTCAGTGGCTTCGGAAACAACCAATAGATGACGCTGCATGTGTACAACTTTGTTCAGACTCGCCGCACAGTGGGGAAAAACGAAAAATCGTGTTTCAAAATTGTCTAGAGCCTTCAATTTTGGTTCGATTTGGACGATTTTTTTTTTAAATTGAAGCTTATTAAATTCCGAACAAAGTTGTCGGAGCCGATTTTGCAATTAAACTTTTGTTTCAAAATGGCGGACGTCTTCAAAATGGCGGTTTCTGATTATATAGCGACTGAGACACAGAAAACGCTTACAGTTTCAAACCAAGTTGTGCTAAAATGCGTGTATGTATGTTTTTTTTATGTCGCAGATAATATATCTAATATCACAGTTACAAGATTAATAATAATGAACCCAAAATGGCTGCCATGAACAATAAAAGTATTATAAATATGAATAAACGTACCATTATTATTTTATATCCATAACATTTGCATAAATAATTTCTTTAAAGTTGTAAATTATAAATAAAATTTACAGCAGCAATATTCTAGCAATAACTGCATGAAAAATTTAAATCCCGCAACTAAACTTGAATAACTTGAATGATCTGACTGCCACAGTCTAAATGCCACAGAGAAACTTTCTTGCTCGATTCAATTTTGGCATCCGCCATATTTGATTTGTCATTTTAAGTCAATTGTTGAAACATATTTATAATTAACAACCTTAAAGAAATTATTTATGCAAATGTTATGGATATAAAATAATAATGGTACGTTTATTCATATTTATAATACTTTTATTGTTCATGGCAGCCATTTTGGATTCATTATTATTAATCTTGTAACTGTGATATTAGATATATTATCTGCGACATAAAAAAAACATACATACACGCATTTTAGCACAACTTGGTTTGAAACTGTAAGCGTTTTCTGTGTCTCAGTCGCTATATAATCAGAAACCAACGTCCGCCATTTTGAAACAAAAGTTTAATTGAAAAATCGGCTCCGACAACTTTGTTCGGAATTTAATAAGCTTCAATTTAAAAAAAAAAAAATAAAAATCGTCCAAATCGAATCAAAATTGAAGGCTCTAGACAATTTTGAAATACGATTTTTCGTTTTTCTCCACTGTGCGCCGTTTCGAATACGCCTTGTATAAAGGAAAACTCTTTCTTCAGATGTTTGAATGAAAATAAATCGCAAAGTAATTGACCAGCGCGAGCCTTGTTGACTCTGCAGTTATCGTGCAACAGTAAGTTTTATTTTCTTTCTGAATTCGGATGTTTTTCCCTAACGACCTGCTACAGGGTTTTAGCCAGTTCTTTCCGTAAACTTCTCCATTAATGATGGACGCTTTTCCATATATTTAATGACAAAAATTCATTAGCAGTCCTAAAAAAGGATTGCGATCAATTTTCCAGAAGATGGCTGAATTTTCGGCTTCTTTGCAGGTGAAGAACGTTTAAACGTTTATACACCCATTGCTTCGACTCCTGCTTCGCGGAATGACCCCAATAGAATACTCAAAATTCGTCGTCTGTAACCATTTGCGAAAAATAACCCGTTTTCTAAAACAGCGTAAGAAATTTTGGAATCTTTCGTGTGAAAACTTCTTTCATCCCTAAATCGTTGTTAAAACTCTTTAAAAATGTAATTTCGGATACTCTATAATCTTTAGCAAGCACTAATATCTTCATTCGTCGATCAAATAGTAGCAAATCCCAACAAGCTTTATGCTTCCTCACTTGAATGGAGTCTCGACTACTTTGAAACTATTTAAACGAAAATTTTGCTTGAAAATAAGATGAGTTGTCATTGCCGTACACCTAGGACATTCTTTCATGAATAACTTTTGGTTTATTTCCCTGTTTAGTGGGTAGTTTTGAAAGAAAAATAATCGTAAAAACTACAAAACACAACGAACTCGTATAAAATTTCTACCAAGTATGTAGTTAAAACATCAACAATACAAGTAATTTAACCGCCGAGCGTCATTTGGATTGATCAGGTAGAAAACTTAAAAAACCACTCTCGTAGTAATTTTTCTAGACAGAAGTGAAAGTAGACAATCAAATTCGAAACTAGGTCTACGTTTCTGCAAAGATCTTGTATTTTTTATGACAAATTTAGGGTTTTAACTGACTTTTACTAGTTTTAGGATCATTGGCATTACTACACACTGTTTTTTCAAAAATATATTTAAAGTTTTTTTTCAAAAATATATTTAAAATTTTAAGAAATTTTATGCAAGATTACATAAGATATTGAAAATCGACAATGACAACGTACGACGAAACGCAACTGCTTTCTCGACCTGCTGGCTGAAAATATTGAAATTTGCGGGACTTATGTCCCAGTAACGGGACAGATGAAAAAAAAACTAGCTTCATTTCTGCCGTGATTGGCGCCGCCACATTGCCTGGAATTAAAAAAAACAAAATGATCATTAAAATAGATATAATTTTCCGTACTATCAACCATGAATTTTAAAAATATTAAAAATTATAAGAATGACGGCGTTTAGAAGAAAAGTATAAAAAAAATAATAAAAAAGGGTCCGTTTTTTGCATGCCAAATTGACATTTTTGGTCCAATCAAAGAATCCATGGCTTATGGTATGACAAAACATATCCTTAACATGCAAAAGAAAAAATTAAATCGATACAATAAATTGTTTTCGAGTTACAGCGGCAGAAAATTTAAAAAACGCAGTTTTGAGAAAAACGAGATTAAAGAATGACTAAAGTGTAACACATAAATACTGACCTCTTACCACGCACCTATCTTTGTGAATATTTTGAATTCACTGGAATATTAGATGTTTAACTTTCACTTACATGATGATGTCACGGCATTTGAATTTTAATACCTGCTCCGGTTCACGTTACGCTTCCAAAAACGAATTTATAACCCCCCTGAGCAGCTGTACCTGGCGACAGCTATATTTTCAAAAATAAACATAGGCTGACTTTGATATTTCGACCTCTTATTATAGAAGCAGCGAAATATGTAAAAAAATCGATTTTTTCAAATTATCACACTGGTATGGCTCTTTAATGAATAGTATTATATTTTTCATTCTGAATCCACTGAAAAACAACAAAAGTCCTTTGAGTTTTCCTCCTCATCGGAACCGACGCTTATATCCACAGCGTCACTCTCCGACGTCAAAAACTACTTGTATTTTAAAATTAGAAGTTGAATGCCGGTGGCAAGCCGGTCTTTCGAATTCGTATTGTTATTTAAATCTGGCGTAACGTGTGAAAGCCGGAATTTCCAAAAATTTATTTCGTTTAGGTCCATCGTGGATTTTCTATTTTGATTTTTTGTTCGGAAAATTTCGCCCAAAAAGTGGTAAAAATGGCGTATTGCTGGGATAACAGGGTTGCTTTTGTAGTGAAATATTTGTATGGTAAGTTTTTCTTTTGGTCTATACATAGTGCTTTTTAATAACTATAACCGGACGATAAATTCATTTTGACTGTTTTTTGTAAATACCAAGAGTGGTATAATAAAAATTTTAAATGATTACTTTTGGTTTGCTTCTCTATATTAGTTTTTGTACTAATTAATTCGATATTTTTAGAAACGTTATTCGGAAAATTAAGTGGTCATTATACTAATTAGTAAAGCATGTCAAAATAAATTCAAAACAGGTGCATTAATGATAATTAATTTTTAATTTTTCGTACGGAACACGTATAAGATCACTTCGGTGTCCGTCTGTCTGTCTGTCTGTCCGTCGGTCTGTCTGTACGTCCGTCTGTCTATCAGTCACACCCGATTTTCTCCGAAACTATTTGACATAGAAAGTTCAAATTTGGCACTAATCTAGGAATTGATGGCCACATCAGAGCCGGGTAGTTTTGAAAGTTAAATTTTGACTTAAAAGGGTTAGTTTTGGGAGGTGAAATCGTTTGTTTTTTGTTTGTTTCTTTTTTAATGAGGGCGCGTCGATAACTGGATCATTTGGTGCCCAATTTGAATTTAAATATTATTTTGGGGTATGATTTCCTTTAGAAGGTTAATTAAATTTTTGATTCTGTCATATTTCAGTCTTAGAATTTGCGATAATGGTCCTCTGATGTTATATTTTATTTTCTTGTCAAGGAAGTCGTTAGATTCCAAATTGTGCTTAATAATCAGCGGGTTATTGCATTTAGGACATACTGAGTGGGGTTCTCCTTTTAATAACTGACAATGTGTAATATAAGTGTGGCCTATAGCAATTCTCCTCCACATAACATCTTCCTTACGAGGTAAGGAAGGGAGGAACAGTGGGGGAAAAACCAGAGGTTTCACCTCCCATAGTTTGTCCGTACCCTCTTGCTAGTCCCAGTCTAGTTAGAATAGACTTGCTATAGTGGTTCTAAAATGGTTTGAAAGGTTTTTAGTGGAGAAAATTAGTTTTATGGGGGTTCCAGTGGAAATAGCAGATTTTGCATTCAGGTCAGCTGATTCATTTCCTTTTATTGACTTGTGACTTGAGACCCATAGGAATACAAATGATAAACCTCTGTTATGTCCGATCTGAAGGAGATCAATAATGTTCAGGACCAGAAGGTAAGAAATTTTATGAGAGGAAATGGCCCGTAGTGAGGACAGGGAGTCCATAATAAGCATGTATTTCTTACTCGATTTTGAAGTGATTGTCCAGCCTAGGGCTTCTTTAAGTTCTAATAGTTCCGCTGAGAATATAGAAGATATTTTGTTAAGTTTAAGTTTCAAGATAAAGTTCTCAGCAATCACCGAAGTACCAACACCTGAGGATGATCTTGCCCCATCCATGTAGATTTGGAAAAAGTCTCTATACTTTTCTTTTATTATAGTGAAAAAGGAATTCCGTATAAGTCGGTCAGGAACGTGTTTTCTATCGTATTTGAGAAAAGAGAGGTCAGTGGATGAGGGTGTGGAGGTCCATGGAGGAAACATTGGACATTTAGAAGTTTCGTGGAATTGAAAAGATTGTGTGTATCGAAGAATGATTTTATTCTGGCTGCTATGGAATCGGGAGGAAGAACAGAGTTGGATCGATTTAAAAGTAATGAGCGCTTTAATGAAGGTTTAAATAAAGCTCTGGCATAGAAGAGTGAAGTGAAATCGGAAGTGAAAAAAATTTTTTTACCTGGTTATCGAGTAGGGTGTCAAATGAAAGCTTGTGAAAAAAACGAGTTCAAAAATATATATAATGTAATACTTGCGCTCACTCTTCATTGTATTATTTTTAAAACATTGCCAAAAATCGCTGTTCCCCCCTTATTTTGGAATATTCTCCACAGGGTGTAGATTGAACGAAAATTATCACGAGTGTATTACCGTTAATAATTTATCTGGTATATAAAAAAAAACAAAAATTTCAAGGTCATCAGTTGTCAGTAAAGATCGGAAAAAAAAAAAAACTTTGTTGAAACCTGATTTGGGGTGTATTTTGCGAAATCATTGATCATTTAAAGTCCGACTTGCACTTGGTCGGTTATTCAGTCTGGACAACATAATTCTGCTACTATTAAGAGAAGTCCAGTGTTTTACAGAAAACCCTAATTTTTCTATATGTTTCATATTCTAGACGTGGAAATGTTGTGTTCTGGCCAAATATGTCTTAGCAAAATGTTATTCTGGAAATGTATGGACGGCATAATTCTGCTACTATTATAAGAAGCCTAGTGTGTCACAAAAACTTCGATTTTTCTACGTAGAAATTACATACACTATCCCACCATATATGTATATATATATATATATATATATTATATATATATATATATATATATATATATATATATATATACATATATATATATATATATATATATATATATATATATATATATATATATATATATATAGTGTGTCACAAAAACTTAGATTTTTCTACGTAGAAATTACATACACTATCCCACCATATATGTATATATATATATATATATATATATATATATATATATATATATATATATATATATATATATAAATATATATATATATATATATATATATATATATATATATATATATATATATAAATACGTGGTTAATAATAAATATGCCATGAAATAACTATAAATTCTAAACGTGAAAATGTGTTCCAGCCAAACATGTCTTAGCAAAATACGGTCGTTTAATGAGATGCGGAGTTGTCAAATATTATTCTCTAATTTAAACACTTTTTGAGATACCGATATGCAAACTGATTTTTAGATGTATTTGAGGATGAGCAATAAGAATCTCTTAATATTTTTCAGATTACTCTCAGGGGGTGACATGATACAGCAGGTCAAGGGATACTAACTAACCTGACCTAATGTAATTTCAAAAAATTAAAAATAAAAGAAACTAACTTAAGAATAATTGATGAAACGTATAAAATAATATCTTCTCTTGATTTTAAAACGTTATATAAAAAAACCGGTCAAGTGCCAGTTGAACTTGCGCAATTAGTGTTCCGTGCGTTGATTGCTTTTAAAATAAAAAATGTTGTAACGGAAGTATAAAATGATCAGTGACTTCACAAAACACACCCCAAATGAGTTTTGAACAAAGTTTATTTCCAATCTTTACTGAAAATTGATGACCTTGAAATTTCTGTTTTTTTATATACCAGATAAATTATTACAGGAAATGCACTCGTGATAATTTTCGTTCAATCTACACCCCGTGGAGAAAATTCTAGAGTTTTTTCAAAATTTTTTGATAAGTACTTTTCGAGATAAGGCGGGTGGACAGCGATTTTTCGCGATTTTTTAAAAATAATGCAAAGAAAAGTGCGCACAAGTATTACATTATATATATTTTTTACTTGTGTTTTCACAAGCTTTCATTTGACACCACACTCGATTACCTAGTAAAAAAATTTTTTTTCAATTCCGATTTCACCCCCCAAAACTAACCCCTTAAGTCAAAATTTAACTTTCAAAACTACATGGCTCTGATGAGGCCATCAATATTATTACCAAATTTCAACTTTCTATGACAAATAGTTTCGGAGAAAATCGAGTGTGACAGACGGACAGACAGAGAGTCAGACAGACAGATAGACGGACAGACAGACACAGAAGTGATCTTATAAGTGTTCCGTACGGAACACTAAAAATATAATTAGCAGACGAAATCTGCACTATTTTTACGCTAAATAAAAATCACAAGAAATGTAAGAAATAAAATAATTAATACCCAAAGCGTAAACATACAAAAGATTTTGAAATTTTGACTTAAGGAGTTACTTTTGGGGGGTTCGCGCCACCTGTGGTGAAGTGTTGGAGGTCTGCTAACCACTCTGTTGGCGAATGGCTGCAGCGAGTCAGCCCTCTGACGAAGTGCCACCTACGAGGTAGGCGTTATATCTTACCATTATTGACCGTCAGTACTAGCTTAACTACCGAAAATTCTGTTCTCTTGTTTGTTGATCTTAGCCCGACTGATGAGCTGTGATATGGCGAAACACGTCTCGGGATGGATTCGACAAATAGGAGAACAGTGGCTAGTCTGCTGAGATACGGACTTGCGTCCGTTTCTTTTGAACGCAACTGTATAGTAGTTAGGGAGATACGTGTTAAGATAAAAGCCGTTCGTTGAGAGATCTCTCAACATGGAGTATGATTGATTCTGAAGCTCAAATAGGTGCGTATCCTATTAGTTTTTAATAAATAAGGTGGAATTTCCACAAATAATGATGGTGAGTGGATTACCAACTAGCCGGAATTTGGTGAGATTAACCAGGAATGGCCATTTAGCTGGGCCTTAGAAACCCGACGATATGGGTACGTTAATTTGGGCTTAAGATTTAATTAAATTACTACGATATTCATAGACAACGGATGGTCTTTCTTACCAGGTGTACAAGTATGAAATGCGGATTTTCTTTCTAAAAAAACATGTTAAATTCGGAAGAATGATAAAAAAGTGCTTTATTCAAAGTATGCTCCATCGCTTGTTATACATTTTTCCCATCTTTCGGGCAATTTGTGAATACCAAGCCAGTAAAAATCTTCCCCTTTTGCTGCGAACCATTCATCGAGCCATTTTTTCACATCTTCGTACGAACCAAAGCGCTGCTCAGCAAGTGCGTGACCAATCGATGAGAACAAGTGGTAATCGGAAGGAGCCAAGTCTGGTTAGTAAGCCGCATGGGGTAGAACTTCCCAGCTGAGTGCTTCCAACGTGTCGCGAACTGGTTTTGCCGTATGTGATGGAGCATTTTCATGAAGAAAAATGACTTTGTGTTGCCTCTTTCGGTATTTTGGCCTTTTTTCAAGCAGCGAACGGTTCAAATCGGTCAATTGTTGTTGGTAATGTTTAGTATTAACTGTTTCCCCAGGTTTTAACAACTCATAATAGACTACGCCCCACTAGTTCCACCAAACACAGAGCCTCGTCTTTCTGCCACTGCGATTCGGTCTTGCGGTCGATGTGTGGATGGTGCCCCTGGGTCTACCCATGATTTTTTGGGCTTGGGATTCTCAAAATAAATCCACTTTTCATCCCCTGTAACTATACGATGCAAAAACGCCTTCCTTTTGTACCGAGCGAGCAAAATGTCACACGTGTTTTTGCGCTTTTCCATTTGCCTGTCGTTCAACTCATGTGGTACCCATCTACCGGTCTTCTGAATCTTTCCCATCTCTCGTAGCCGATTGGAAACAGCTTGTTGACTAACGCCCAATTGCTCGGCGAGTTGTTTTTGTGTTTGCGAAACATCTTCGTCCAACAATGCTTGCAATTCCACATCTTCGTATTTTTTTGGCGGTTTTCCACGTTCCTTGTCTGCAACATCGAAGTTTACCACTTTTGAAACGCCGAAACCATCGTTCACACGTACCTTGCGATGGAGCATGTTCACCATAAGCTTCTCGAAGTAATCGGTATGATTTAACAGCAGTTTTCTTCAAATAAAAACAAAAAATTAATGCTGTCCGCGAATGCTCTTTGTTCGGTATAAATTTCGACATATTGAACACAACAACACAACACTATGCACACACTTTTCCAATTTATCACTCGTGCGCGCCTAACACTTGTTGATGACACAACAAAACGGCGCAGTATCAAATCTTTATAGCACAAACTGCATTGGTCCACCATCTGTTGTCTGAAATCCGCACATCATACTTGTACACCCGGTATATATATATATATATATATATATATATATATATATATATATATATATATATATATATATATATATATACATATATATATATATATATATATATATATATATATATATATATATATATATATATATATATATATATATATATATATATATATATATATATATATATATATATATATATATATATATATATATACATATGTATATATATATATATATATATATATATATATATATATATATATACATATATATATATATATATATATATATATATATATATATATATATATATATATATATATATATATATATATACATATGTATATATATATATATATATATATATATATATATATATATATATATATATATATATATATATATATATATATTTTACTAGCCAAACTCCTATTTTTTTTAGCATTAGAATAGCAAAAAGGATATTAAGTTGAAATTTCACTAACATGTTTCAAATAAGAATTTGACCGTAAAAAACAAATGACTGTCACTTCCGGTAGAGCCGGAAACGAAATCAACTTCGTTATTTCTTACGGAACGTTATATCGTTTTTTAATTCGTCGGAAAAAACTAATCCTAAAACGTGTACCGTGTCCGATACTCCTCTTTGCCAGTTATTAAAAAAATGGCAGTTCAAAATTTCAAATAATCCATCAATATTGTATTCTTGACTGAACATAAATGAAGATATAAGCAAAATAATACCGTTATTTGTACTTATATTAGAAGTATTATTGACTATTGTTACAAAATTATTACTTCCGGTTTAACCAATAGAGTACCGGAAATCAATTTTTAATGTTAAATAACTTCAATAACTTTAGTGGAACGGTATATAATTTATATTCCACAGTTATAACTGAAACTGTTGAAGTCTTCTACACAAGAGTACACTCATCCCAGTGAGATCGACGACAAGAAAACATAAAATTATGAACGTAGGATTTGAAGAAATCCCAGATATCACAGAGAAGGAAATACAAGCTGCATTGAAGCAGATGAAAAACAATAGATGCCCTGGAGAAGATCAAATCACAGTGGAAATGCTGAAACTGGACGGCAAATCTCTGAAAGATGCATTACAAGCCACGGATTGGACATTTCTTGAATCTTATGATAATGTTAATCTAGCCCTCGACGGTTTCTATAAGAAACTATATGACATATTTAATAAGTGCATACCTAAAACTAATAATAAATCAAAAAACTATCCTACTTGGTTTAACATAGAAATAATAAATAAACTCAAGTATAAAGCAAAATTGAGAAAAAAATATAAAAGGATTTATGATTTACTGGTATTGTTAGAATTTAAAAAAAAATACGGGCTCAACTGAAAAATGATATAAGTGCTCAACGTGCGTACTTGAACACAGTATAGAACAATATTGAAATAAGCCCTCGTTTATTTTGGTCCTTTAATAATATAACAAAAAAGGGTCATTGCACATACCAAATAAAATGTTTTTCAATATAGAGGAGTTTAATGGAGGGGATGAAATATCTAATGCATATGCTAATTACTTTGAAAGCGTCTACTCTAATGATTTAGGTAGCAGTAATGATAGTGTTGAAAGTGTCAATCATCACGGTGTTCTTATTGACAAAATTGATATAGTTAATGTTGTGAAGACATTGAGGGAGTTGAAGGACGATAGAGCAACAGGCCTAGATGGCATTCCCCCATACATATTTAAGGGCTTTGAGGATGTATTATGTTATCCGCTACTGTTTTTGTTTAATTTGAGTCTAAAAACAAAAATGTTTCCCCACCTGTCGAAAAGAACAAGAATATGTCCAGTTTTTAAAAAGGGTGACAAAAACAATATAAAGAGCTATAGATCAATTGCAATACTCTCAACGGCAGCTAAAGTTTTTGAAAAGATTATTTATAACAATATATCAACGTAGGTTCGTCACAGTATAAGTACTTATCAGCACGGCTTTATGGAGGGTAGATCTGTCATTAGTAATTTATTAGCGGTAACGCAGGCAACGTCAGATGTGAAATCGACGCGGCCAAATGGATATTGTATATACAGACTTTGAAAAGGCATTCGATAGGGTCTCATTTGCGATATTGTTGAATAAGCTAGAGAAGGATTTTGAATTCCACGTGAATTTAATTGAGTTTTTAAAATCTTACCTTTATAATCGTGAACATGTAGTAAGGATACACCTACATCCGGCATTCCGCAGGGGTCTAACCTAGGACCTCTGCTCTTTTTACTCTATATCAACGGCATCACTGGTGTAGTTAAAAATGCATCCTGCCTGTTATTTGGTGACGACTTAAAACATTATTATGAAATCAGATCGCCTGCTGACTGCCGGATTTTGCAGAATGATATAAACAACGTTGCAAAATGGGCAATTGACAATAAGATTTACTTTAGTGTAAGTAAGTGTACTGTTGTTCCTTATACTAGAAAACTGAAGCCGATAAAGTTTACATATAGTATTGAGAATATCCCACTTTTGTATGAGGATAAGATAAAGGACTTAGGGGTGATTTTTAATTCCAAATTGACGTTTAACTATCATGTAGGTTATACAGCAAGTAAAGCGAACAAAATGTATGGCTTAATTGTCAGAAGCACAAAAGATTTTAGAAGTACAAATTGCATAAAACAGTTATACATATTCTATGTTAAAAGTATATTAGAATATGCGAGTATAGTATGGTCACCCTTTTATAATTGTCACAAGCGAACACTTCAATTGATACAGAATAAAATGATGCGTTACATGCATTATAAACAAACCGGTTTCATATAACTCTATGATCTCTTCTACACTGTTGCACGAACGCTATGGGATGGTAACCTTAGAAAAACGTAGAAAACAATATTGCATGCTCTACTTGTCTCTGGTCTCATTGATGACCCAGCATTTCTGTCCAACTTATATTTCAGTGTGCCAACGTACACCACAAGAAATCATAGCACTTTCTATATATCAGATGTAGCCCATAATAACCATCACCTGGGATCTCAATTGTATAATGCTTGCATGCTATACAATGGAATCCAGAATAGTGTAGATATATTTAATGATAAGTGCAATCTTTTCAAAACTAAATTGCGTGCGTTGTTTTAAGTGTATGTAGATTATTATGTAATGTTATTTAAATTAAGTTAATTTACGTTCTAGTACTTTGTAATTGGAAAGATCTCTGTGATCAATCTGCAAAGTGCAGTAAATAAATAAATAAATAAATAAATAAATGTCTCTAGGGGGGGAAAATTACAACAAAATGGTATAATTCGGAGCTTATACTTCTCTATACGAAAACTGTTATCAAAAATTATCGGCCCATATCCTTCTGTCGCATTATATAAGCTAAAATTTGAACAAATCGCTTAACAGCTAAACTATCAACCTGTGGAACAGGCGGGCTTCAGACAGGGATTACTGTTGAAATCTGGTCAGTTCTAAAATTCCTGGCGAACGCAAGAATAGACTCCAGATATATAAAAATAATAGAGAACATCTACGAGGCTGGTTTGAAAAGTCCGTGCAAAAATAAAGACTGCTTATGTGTTTGGGGTAAACCTTTTTTATTTTTCGACATAGTCTCCTTTTAGGCTTATACACTTCGTCCAACGATGTTCTAGTTTGTTGATCCCTTCCGAATAATAGGATTTGTCCAAGTCTGCAAAATATCCATTAGTGTCTGCAATCACCTCCTCGTTTGAATAAAATCTTTGTCCCGCCAGCCATTTCTTCAAATTGGGGAACAAATAGTAGTCCGAGGGAGCCAAGTCTGGAGAATAGGGGGGATGTGAAACGAGTTGGAATCCTATTTCCATTAATTTTGCGGCCACAACTGCTGAGGTGTGTGCTGGTGCGTTGTCGTGATGGAAAAGGACTTTCTTGTGGGCCAATCGCGGGCGTTTTTTCTTGCAGCTCGGTTTTCAAACGGTCCAATAACGATGAATAATATTCACCTGTAATAGTTTTACCCTTTTCCAGATAGTCGATGAGGATTATCCCTTGCGAATCCCAAAAGACAGTCGCCATAACCTTTCCGGCTGAAGGAACGGTCTTCGCCTTTTTTGGTGCAGCTTCCCCCTTGGTAACCCATTGTTTAGATTGTTGTTTGGTCTCAGGAGTATAGTAATGTATCCATGTTTCATCCACAGTGACGAAACGACGCTTAAAGTCCTCCAGATTCTTCTGGAACAGTTGCAAACCATCCTTGCACACTTCACACGATTCCGTTTTTGGTCAAGCGTGAGCAATCGCGGCACCCATCTTACGGATAGCTTTCTCATGTCCAAATGTTTTTGCAAAATATTATGTACCCGTTCAGTCGAGATGCCCACAGCACTAGCAATCTCACGCACCTTAACTCTTCTGTCATCCATCACCATATCATGGATTTGATCAATGATTTCTGGAGTCGTAACCTTCACAGGCCGTCCAGAACGTTCAGCGTCACTTGTACCCATATGGCCAGTCCGAAAATTTTGAAACCACTTATAAAACTGTTCTAATCGAAGGTGCAGAGTCACCATAATGTTTATCAAGCTTCTCTTTAGTCTCCTGCGGCGTTTTGCCTTTCATAAAGTAATGTTTAATCACCACACGAAATTCTTTTTCGGCCATTTCTTGAAAATCACTCGACTTCCTTGATTCACACGAATGCCAAACACAAAGAAATAGACCAATATGGCTGAAACTTGGTGTGCGTTCATTCAAGAGATGCTACTAACTAAACATGACCTCGATACGCGCCGGTGGTGCCATCTCTCGAACTTTGCACGGACTTTTCAAACCAGCCTCGTATAAAGAAGCATCTATAGATATTAAAATTAACCAAATAACTGTCACTGACAACATACCATGAAAGAGAGGAGTGCGACAAGGAGATACTATCTCACCTAAATTATTTAACATGGTCCTTGAAGACGTCTGTAAGGAATTAATTTGGAATGAAAAGGCCATCAACATCGACGACACTAAAGTGAGTCATCTTAGGTTTGCCGACCTCATCGCCGTGATAGCTAACAGTACCAGCAAGCTACAAGAAACATTAAACCAGCTGAATGTGGTCTCTGCAAGGGTAGGTCTTAAAATGAATTTAAAAAAAACTAAATTCTACAAAACTTGCGCCCTACCTGTCAGCACATATGGAGTGAAAACGATATGCCTCATTAAAGATTTTGTTAAAAAGGTCGCAACTTCACAGACAGCTGTGAAAAGAAGCATGATTGGTATCTCCCTAAGGGATAAAATTCATAACGAGCAGATAAAGAGAGGAACTAAAGTCAATGACATAACTCTGGAGACGGCAAGGATGAAGTGTGAATGGGCGGGTCATGTGGCTAGCTTATACGGACACAGATGGGTATTCAGGTCACGGAATGGAGACCTAGAGAAACAAAAAGAGACGGGGCACGTTCACAGCAACGATGGGTGGATGATATAAGAGTAGTAGCGGGCAAGCAGTAGTTAAAGGTGGTAAAAGACAGGGAAACAAGGAAGATATTAGAAGAGACCTACGTCCAGGAATGGACAAACTTGGGCTGAGAAGAATTAATGAAGAATATAGCACTAACCGTAGGTTGGGTTAAAACTAATTATGTTTATGTCTAGAACCAACCATTACTATGACAAGGCTATGACACATTTGTGACCGACCACTCTGGATATTTAAAGAGCTGCGTTAGAAAGCAAATTTTTTTTAATGAATAATCAAATTATATTTAAAAATTACCCATCGAAATAAATATTTCCAGGCAGGTATAGCATAAACATGCATTAAATATCTAAAACTATTTATCTGTGCTTTTTGCTTATTTTAAGGCAAAGATCATCGACCGAAAAAACTTGGCAAAAGTTCTCGTGTAACCGCATGTGATGACTGTCAAGACATGTTTTGAGACAAATTTTCTTTTATTGAAAAAAAAAAAAAACGAAATTGACACTTGTCGTGGGGAAAATTAATTTGTTTGTACGTAATTTCAAATCAGTAAAACCAAATTCGATTTTTTTATGATCTGAGATATATATAAATATAACTTATTTAGACTTACAGTCCGTCAAATAAGAAGTGACCGCTCGAATTTTTGAAAAAATGTGTTTCGAGGACATTTTTTTGCCATCAATGTATTCTTTGGTGTGCTAAAAACGGCGCAATTACCTTAGTAAGTTGTCCAATTGCCTCCTGCATCAATAATCGCCTGGCATCTTCGAGGCATGCTGTCGGCGAAATTTTCTGCATACTCTGCAAATTTTTCGAATTTCGCGATACAATCGAGTCCTCAGATTCTTTCCTCTTAGCTTTCTCTTTACAAGGGAACAAATAGAGCAAGAGCCCGCGACTGCCAGACCTTCGGTAAATAATAAAAGCTAAAAGTTTCTCTACGTATGTCCACAATACGGGTAAGAACGATTCCCGACTATAAAACTTGAGTCGCGGTGGCTTTGGCAGGTAACAGGTAGTAAAGGTGTGTAACATTATGCCTCAAATTCAGTATAGTATAAAGCTCAGTTTTTATGTATTGTATTCGTAATAATATATATACTTACGTTATAGTATAAAAGCTGAACTTTATATATGTTATTTGGGAAACTATAAAATGATGTTTCCTCAGTAGCCAGACACTTTCGATAGTTCCCCCATCTTGCCAGACACATTCAAAATCTACTGTAGGTGCGAGCGCGAGGGATATATATGTAAGCGGGTGCGAGTGAAATAGTGCGTTCGGTCCATGGCGATCTTTTACTGAGTATTAACTGTCTCTTATTCTGTGGTAAACTATTTTCTATATTTATGAAGAAAATTTATTATATAAAATTATTAGGGACTAAAAAATAAATTTTCCAAAAATTATTCAGCAAAATTTTCATGTTAATAAATTATTAAATCAACAATCCAATAGTGTAATCAATTACGTTTTAGAGTTTTGTAAACTTCATTTAAATATTTAATCCAATAAAAATTTCAATATTTTATAAAAAAATTTTGTTTACAATAAGGAGGGAATAATTATTTTGATAGTAAGAAATTCAATGAAAAAGGAGTTTGATTATACTTATAGCCATCGTATACAAAGTAAAAAAATAATATTTCAAACATGTATTATTAAATTCAAAAAAATATTCAATTATTTTCATCGTTGTCGTCGATATCTTCATTATCCTCATCACCGCTACTCCAGTCTGTGGATAGGTCGTTATCATTATTGCCTTCTCCGGCAGTTTCTGTAATAATTAAACCAAGTTAACACAATTACGAATAGTCACAAATTTATCTACAATAATTTAATATCATAATTACATACCTGACAAAGTACTTAGAGAATCACTGACATAATTTGGTAGTTGATCCCCTTCAAAACCATTTAAAATGGTATTGGTCATTTTCCAGTACCCAACCATTATTTTCTGGTTTATAGGAAGTTAGTTTTTTCAGGTGAGCATTGTTCCAAATAGTACAAATATAATTTGCTCGCAAAAATTGCTGTAATAGTTCACTTTTACAAGGTGGTAAACTGCTAGCGTCGAAATTCGCATTTTTTTTTCGATTAAAAGCTTCACTCACATCAGAGACTGTATACGAATCTATGAACATTTAAAGTCTAGACGCATCAACATCAATTATATTACCAACATTGTATATATTGCATATAAATCTCTGAATAGTATTAAAGACGTTTTCTTATTCATCTTTATTTTCAATTAATTCGCTGTCACCGAACTTAATGAAAGCTTTCTGGAATTCGTCAAATTTTTTCAATAGTTTGTACGGTTGTAATTTTCCTTTCCTGAATAATGCAGGATTATAATAACCACCATCCGTATATTCATCAGGCAAAATAATGTTTTTATATTTGAGGTTGTTTTTTTCTGACTGTCAAAATAGTTTGGCATTTTTTTAATGTCTCTTCAGAAAACAATGTTATTTTGCCATCACTTTTTTTAAAAACAAAACAAATTAATTTTTTGTCTTCCGTTTCCATGATAACACTTTATTACAACTGGATCACACTTATTTCATAAACTGCACAAATGAATAATAAAACGTTTGCTGTACGTATAACAGTTCACCACACAATACACAATACAGAATAAAAGACAGCTGATGCGCAGTAAAAGATCGCCATTGACCGAACGCACTATTTCACTCGCACTCGCTTACATATATATCCCTCGCGCTCGCACCTACAGTAGACTTTGAATGTGTCTGGCAAGATGGGGGAACTATCGAAAGTGTCTGGCTACTGAGGAAACATCATTTTATAGTTTCCCAAATAACATATATAAAGTTCAGCTTTCATACTATAACGTAAGTATAATTACAATTAACTATATTTTAAGGGTGTCTGGCAGGAGGTTGCAACCGTACTAAGTATCTGGCAGTGGACGAGGCGATTTATAAGATTATTACGAATACAATACATAAAAACTGAGCTTTATACTATACTGAATTTGAGGCATAATTTTATACACCTTTACTACCTGTTACCTGCCAAAGCCACCGCGACCCAAGTTTTATAGTCGGATCGTTCTTACCTGTATTGTGGACATACGCAGAGAAACTTTTAGCTTTTATTACTTACCGAAGGTCTGGCAGTCGCGGGCTCTTAGACTAAAACGTTTTCAAAAGGGTTGGCGTCCGACGATTGTGAAGGCCACTATAGTATTTTATTGTGGGCCTAAGCGAGCCGCTTCGCGATATAATTTTCGCCCGGCCAAGGTTTCTTCAGCGCGCTTCGGAATTTGACGTCATGAGCACGAAGATGTCGAATGGTCTCATGTACATTTAAACCCGATTTTGTTAATTTTGCCGCTCCTTGACACAGTGGGTCCCGTGAAAACAAAGACACCATTCGTTTTTCGACTTTCGGAGTGACTTTGCCTACCGAGCCACGTTTTGGCAAGACGTCGACATTTTTCGTCTCTTTAAAATGATTTGCCCACTTCTTCACAAACGATACCGACTTTTTAACATATCTAGCTGCCGCAGAATGTGTCATTTTAGGCCCCTTCGGATGGGAACAAAGAAAAATGCACAAACAAATGACTCATTTTGAATTTTACGTAATTTCGACGAACGTTTGGGATCGACTGATACTTTTACTAAAATGGGTCGTAGACACAGGTTCCTTCTACTGATTTTTTGTTGAATCGTTAGAATCGCATCTACCAAAAATGAATTATATCACTTGACAGACTGTAAAGCAGAACCAAATTGACATAACTGCATTGTGAATCTCAATGCATTTATAGGAAAATATCAAATAGGCAAAAGTTTAGCTTTTATGGATCTACGTAAGGTGATCAAATATAAATGAGTTTTTTTTTTGTAGAAATAATAAATAAATTTTATGCCTAAATATTTATTGTAAAACATACAAGGGACGAAATTTGTGGGGACGGAAATTAGATGGATTGTTTCGTATTAAAAAGCCTCACGTGTGATATGTCCTTTTTAGGGTTTTTGAAGTCCAGAAATCCAAAAATTCGATTGTTCTTTCATTATTTTTAATTTTATCCCAGGAAGGGGATGAAAGGGGCGGGAATTGTTTGATATTGTATAATTTAAGCAGCAGTACAGGTTTTTTTAGACAAGTTTTATTCATATTATTTAAATGTAAGGGATAGATGATGAAAAAGGTTAGTTCTTATACATGATGTTACCGATCTTTTTCAAGGTTTTTGGAGTTGAGGAACCTGAAAATTAAGTTATTTTTACATTACTTTCAATTTTAATAGAGGAAGGATTTGAAAGAGTCAAATATGGTATAGTTTTAATCACATTGTGGTGATTTTTCCAGGTTTTTGGCTTCGATAATGAACAAATTTAAAGCATCATTAATTATTAATAATTATGTAACCTATATATATATATATATATATATATATATATATATATATATATATATATATATATATATATATATATATATATATATATATATGTGTGTGTTCGGGAAGGAAGTTAGGTCCCGTATTTATTATGTTAGAGGTCTTTTTCGGGGTTCTTTGAGTCAAGAGGTAGAAAAATTTCATTGTTTTTCGTTATTTTTAATGTTAACAGAGGAAGAGGGTGAGAGGGAAGGGGATCATTAAACATTATATAGTTTTAATATTACAATATGTCAAGTAAGAACGCTATCGAGATTTTTCTACAATGAACGTTAAAGTTTTGGAATCTCTCCGACTTTTTGTTAAATCGCTAGAATCGCCTCTACCAAATATGAATTATCGCGGACACATTCTTATTTGACAGACTGTATTATGAGAATTTTTTCTGGTTTTTGATCCGAATATTTTATAAAATTGTAGCTTAGTATAGGAGGTGAAAGGAATGGGGAGGGGTATATATCATAATATACTTCTATTTCAGGGTGCTGTTTGATTATTTCCGATTTTAACAGAAATACAGTGAAGTTTGCTTATAACGAATCCGTTTATAGCGAATTTCCGGTTAAAACGAACTATTTTATAATGCACGAAAAAACTTCCATAAGACCAATGCAAATTTTTATCGGTTATAACGAACCCGGTTATAACGAACTTCCGGATAAAGCCAAATAAATTTGGATGTTTTGTGTCCGTTTATAACGAACTTGCCACTTCCCGTGCTTGATGTCTCGCGACTTGATCTAAAATTCCCCGAAACTCGCTGGAAATCCCTATTTTACTTGTTTCTGCCGCGTCGCTAGTTCGAGCAGTATTATTTTCAATTTATTTGTTGTGTTATGCGGTTCTAATGCATATTTGATCTAAGTAGCAAAGTGAATGTTTAAATTTCTATTTTAAAATGAGTACACAAAAACGTAAAGTGTTTACTTTAAAAAACAAACACGATATTACAAGGAAAATAGAAAATGGAGTTAAACAAAGTGATGTTTGTAAACAGTTCAATTTAATTAAATCTACGGTTTCTACCATATGGAAGAAGAGGCAAGAAATCTTATCAATCTATGATAAAAGAAACTTTAGTTGTAAAAAGGTAAGAAAATCTACACATGACTAAGTTGATAAAGGACTCCTTAAATGGTTTAGTCAAAAACGACATGAACATGTTCCTATTACCGGCTATACTTTACAAGAGAAAGCTAGTGAATTGGAAAGGCAAATAGACAACACCGAGTTTAATTGTTCTAGAAATTGGATTGAACGATTTAAAAAGCGACATAATATTAGTGGGGGTAAAATAGTAGGAGAAACTGCAGGAGTGGATATGACTATTGTTGATCAGTGGTTGGCCAATGTATGGCCGGGAATTCGAGAAAGTTATGAATATGTGGACCGTTTTAATGCGGATGAAAAGAGTTTATTTTATAAGATGGCGCCTGATAGGACATTAAAGTTTGTCGGAGAGAATTGTTGGTGGAAAATTATCAAAAATAAGGATTACTGTTGGTAACTGCAAATATATCTGGAACAGAGAAAAGAAAATTGTTGGTGATAGGAAAGTCCGCCAATCCCAGGTGTTTTAAAAACAAACATTTACCACTAAAGTACAAATCAAACAGTAAAACCTGGATGACATCAGAAATTTTTAAAAACGAACTGATCGCATGGGACAAAGAATTAAAATTCACAAACAGAAAAACATTACTTTTGATTGACAACTGTTTAGCGCACCCTGAAATTGATCTACAGCAAATAAAATTGGTTTTTATGCCTCCAAACATAAGTGCAAAGCTCCAGCTTATAGATCAAGGTGTAATACATTCTTTAAAATGTCATTATAGAAAGATTTGAATTATGAAAATGTTAGAAACGATCGATAAAGGTAACATTTCTTCTGTAACTCTCTTGGAGTCTATAAACTTTATCCATATGGCTTGGCAAAGAGTCAGTAGAGAAACCATTGCAAACTGTTTTAAGCATGGCGGATTTTTAAGGAAGGAATGTAGATATGACTCAGATGATGAGCTACCGTTGACTCAGTGGATTGAAAAACAACGAGAAGATCCTACTGATTGTCTAGAATTTGTTTACGATGCTGACATTCAACAAAGTACAGTGGAAATCGAGATTAAAAAGATGTTTAATCACTTTAATTTTCAAGAATATGTATGTGCTGATAATGAATTAATGACGAGAGAAATATTAACTGATGATCAAATTGTAACATTAGTGACTTTTGGAAAGATTTTAAGCGTTAATGACGACGAAGAAGAGCTTGGAGAAGGAGAGAATATTTATGTTCCATCCATTTCAGAGTAAGAAAAGAACTGAAACTCGCAATTTTTTGGAATCCCGTGAAGTTCCTGAACATGTATTTAGTAGTTTTTGTGACCTTGACAATTATATAAACACCATTTCTTTTTCAAGTAAAATTGTACAAACGAAAATTACTGATTTTATTGTATAAATTACGCATTTTAATGTTTTCGTTTATACTCGTATATGTACCAACATACATAATAATAACTTTAGTGTGACTTGTTTTATTTTACTTTGAACGCTTTCTTTTAATTTAATAATTATTATTATTCATTTTTCTAACCATTAGCGCCTAATCTAAATACAAAAACCGGTCAAATGCAAGTTGAACTTGCACAATTAGTGTTCCGTACGTTGATTATTTTAAAATAAAAATTTTTGTTAAGGTGCGGTGGTATAAAATGATCAGTGACTTCACAAAACACACCCCAAATGAGTTTTCAACAAAGTTTGTTTCCAATCTTTACTGAAAACTGGTGACCTTGAAATTTTTTTTTTTTTTTATATACCAAATAAATTATTAAAGGTAATGCACTCGTGATAATTTTCGTTCAATCTATACCCCGTGGAGAATATTCGAGAATTTTTTCAAAATTTTTTGATCGGTACTTTTCGAGATAAGGTAGGGGACAACGATTTTTCGCGATATTTTAAAAGTAATACGAAGAAAAGTGTGCGCAAGTATTACATTATATATATATATATATATATATATATATATATATATATATATATATATATATATATATATATATATATTTTACTTGTGTTTTCACAAGCTTTCATTTGACACCACACTCGATGACCTAGTAAAAAAATTTTTTTTTCACTTCCGATTTCACCCCTCAAAACAAACCCCTTAAGTCAAAATTTATGTTACGGTGGTATAAAATGATCAGTGACTTCATAAAACACACCCCTAAATGAGTTTTCAACAAAGTTTGTTTCCAATCTTTACTGAAATCTGATGACCTTAAAATTTTTGTTTTTTTTTTTAAATACCAGATAAATTATTAAAGGTAATGCACTCGTGATAATTTTCGTTCAATCTACCCCCCGTGGAGAATATTCCAGGATTTTTTGAAAATTTTTTGATAAGTACTTTTCGAGATAAGGCGCGGGACAGCGATTTTTCGCGATTTTTTGAAAATAATACAAAGAAAAGTGCACGCAAGTATTACATTATATATATATTTTTTACTCGTGTTTTCACAACCTTTTATTTGACACCACACTCGATGACCTAGTAAAAAAATTTTTTTTTCACTTCCGATTTCACCCCCCAAAATTAACCCCTTAAGTCAAAATTTAACTTTCAAAACTACATGGCTCTGATGAGGCCATCAATTCCTATATTATTACCAAATTTCAAGTTTCTATGACAAATAGTTTCGGAGAAAATCGGGTGTGACAGACAGACAGACAGACACCGAAGTGATCTTATAAGTGTTCCGTACGGAACACTAAAAATGGTAAAAAATTATATTAGATTTTGTTTAGTGTTTGTAACGAACTTCAGATCTAGTGAAGTTCGTTATAAACGGACTTGACTGTAGTATGTAGAAGAGATTGAGATTTGGTTACAAAGTGACCCAAAAAAATGTTAGGTTGATAATGTTGTTTTAGGAATAGAAACAATTAACTTGGCCGAAACTTATTTACCTCTGACAGGTCAATTATTGTTTTTACTTCCCTTTCTAAAGGGAAGTATTGTATTCGTGAAAAAAATACACCCCTTGATTTTTGCTTTCCTTTACCTTTTAGGGTTCTTAGATCACGAAAAAACATATTTTCTCATTTCCGTCGGTGTGTCTATCGAACTGTCTGTCAATTTGTAGGCACCATAATTGTCAAGCAAAATGATATAACACTTTTGAGAGCCATCGTTTAAGGGGAAGGGGGTAAAAGTGGTAAATGTCCATATATTGTATGGTTCTAATTGTATTATGAAAGTTTATTTTCTTTTCACTTGAGAAAGTGAGCGGCATGTGTGCGGAAAAAAGCGATTCACGTTGTTCTTGAATCGCTGTAAATTGTACTCGGTGGGAAATACAACGCTGGGCAAATTATTCCAAAGGGATGATGTTCTCCATATAAGAGACTGCGTTGTACGCAACCTCATACGGATGTGAAGTACCAGCGCGACGTGTATTTCTAATATGCACCGCTTTGGGAGGAATTAAGCGGGCTACATCCTTCGAACACTTTCAATGAAAATACTTGTAGAACAGACTCAAGTCGCCAACCGTTCTTCGATGTTCTAGCGAATCAAGGCCACTGGTCAGTTTCGAGTTTCCAGTCATACGAACAGCTCTTCTCTGAACAGAATCCAACAAATACAGTGTTTGTTTGGGAGCGAAGCCCCAAACATAGGAGCAGTATTCCATAGTTGGTCGAATTTGAGCTTTGTCAAGAATTAACAGTTGTTGTGGAGTGTAAAGCTTTCTGGTTCGAAATAATATTCCTAACTTTTGAGAAGCTGTCCTTGCTACGCCCGCAACATGTTCATGCCAGGACATATTTGCTCCCAAACTAACGCCCAACAAATTGAGCAACGATGCTAGGGGTATGGAGTGCCCCGACATAACTATGTCGGATTCAGCAACGTTAACTTTTTTAGATGCGCTACTAATTTCGAAACTGCACTTTTGCATAGAAAATCACTGGGTAAATCACTTTATTTTTTAGATGTTGACAATAACGGTTATTTAGATGAAAGGGATTTCGCATGCTTGGCACTGAGAGCAACAATAATCGAAGGAAAAGGAGAGTTTAGTTATTCAAAATTACAAGAAAACCAGCACATTATGCTTAGTCTGTGGGAGGAGATTGCTGAGTTGGCTGATTTTAACAAGGTAGGTAAACCTCTCGTGTGAAATAAGTTTGTTGTTATTAACTCACATTTTAAAATACCCACCCTGAAGTATAACAAATACCTTTTTAAATGCCTAAAAACGGGTTTTCGTACAACAATTTCGAGTAACATTTTCTACCTTTAAAATATTACTAACTATTCAAAAAAAAATACATAAAAAATGATCAATACCAGGTGTACAAGTGTGAAATGCGGATTTCAGACAACATATGGTGCACCAATGCAGTTTGTGCTATAAAGATTTGACACTGCGCCATTTTGTTGTGTCATCAACAAGTGTCAGACGCACACGAGTAATAAATTGGAAAAGTGTGTGCATAGTGCTGTGTTGTTGTGTTCAATATGTCGAAATTTATACCGAACAAAGAGCATTCGCGGACGGCATTAATTTTTTGTTTTCATTTGAAGAAAACTGCTGTTGAATCATACCGATTACTTCGAGAAGCTTATGGTGAACATGCTCCATCGCAAGATACGTAGGAACGATGGTTTCGGCGTTTCAAAAGTGGTGACTTCGATGTTGCAGACAAGGAACGTGGAAAACCGCCAAAAAAATACGAAGATGTGGAATTGCAAGCATTGTTGGACGAAGATGATTCGCAAACACAAAAACAACTCGCGGAGCAATTGGGCGTTAGTCAACAAGCTGTTTCCAATCGGTTACGAGAGATTGGAAAGATTCAGAAGACCGGTAGATGGGTACCACATGAGTTGAACGACAGGCAAATGGAAAATCGCAAAAATACGTGTGACATATTGCTTGTTCGGTACAAAAGGAAGTCGTTTTTGCATCGTATAGTTACAGGAGATGAAAAGTGGATTTATTTTGAGAATCCCAAAATCATGGGTAGACCCAGGCGCACCATCCACATCGACCACAAGACCGAATCGCTTTGGCAGAAAGACGATGCTCTGTGTTTGGTGGGACCAGAGGGGCATGGTCTATTATGAGCTGTTAAAACCTGGGGAAACGGTTAATACTAAACGTTACCAACAACAAAACCGTTCGCTGCTTGAAAAAAGGCCAGAATACCGAAAGAGGCAACACAAAGTCATTTTTCTTCATGACAATGCTCCATCACATACGGCAAAACCAGTTCGCGACACGTTGGAAGCACTCAGCTGGGAAGTTCTACCCCATGCGGCTTTCTCACCAGACTTTGCTCCTTCCGATTACCACTTATTTGCATCGATGGGTCACGCACTTGCTGAGCAGCGCTTTGGTTCGTATGAAGATGTGAAAAAATGACTCGATGAATGGTTCGCAGCAAAAGGGGAAGTTTTTTAGTGGCGTGGTATTCACAAATTGTCCGAAAGATGGGAAAAATGTATAACAAGCGATGGAGCATACTTTGAATAAAGCACTTTTTATCATTCTTCCGAATTTAACATGTTTTTTTAGAAAAAAAATCCGCATTTCGTACTTATACACCTGGTATGTATAAGCTTTTGCCTGTAATATTCATATCCATCACATCTATCACTTTTTTAAATAACTGTTTTGTAACGAATGCCGAGAAGAGAAACGAACATTCAGAGCGACGATCAAATTTCAACTGAGCCTCCGGCGCGCGCGCTGCCAAATGGGTAACAGGAGGGATTGTCTGTTGTTCTATGCCTATTCAGCATTGTTAGGTAGTCAATTTTTCCTAGCTAGGAAATGGATTTATGACCGCCTAAAACGCTGAAATACTCCTAAATGCGTACACGCAAAATTTTGAAGCTAAACCTAGACATATTTAACAACTTATCTCTTTAAAAAATAAAATATATATAAACATGTAATAAAAATATTTTTAAGGATTTAAGTTATATAAACAAAATGACTTATTACCTAATCTATTGTTCAAGATAACAATATTTTTATTTTCGAGAAAAAAGTTTTTTGGCATACCCTACATAAACAAGATTTGGCCCGAGTATATGAAACCACAAGCCTTATTAAATGTTTCGAATTTAATGATTTCGCATTGAAAGTTTTATTTACTGTTTTAACTATTAGCCTTTTAGTAAGTGTTATTGTTTGATATTCGTAGTTAGTTATATTGGAGAATAAAAAGGTGATAGAAATATGAAATAACTCCAGTTTCTTTAAGTTGGGAATGTGGAATCTTTGGCACAATGATACTACTCAGTATATATCACCACTACACCAAACACTTTATTTTTGCACTCGACGCGCGTTTCGCTAACCATGTTAGCTTTATCAGGAGCGATGATTGACTAAAGGTAAACTACAGATCTACCCTATTTATACTTAGCCTAACCCTAGAATTACTCAAGCGGAACTAATGACATAGGCAAGGGCATCAGTTCCGGTCAAGTAACCAGTAGGGGGGACTATAAGGAATAGGCCCTCTGTCTTTATTTAAACTACTTTTACATTTTTATGATTTCCATACTTTCGTATGCGTTCAACAATCTCCTATCAGATACATTTTTTATTAATCTTAGATTATCTAATGTTACAGTATGATCAGCTTCAAGGGCATGTTCGGCAATGCTAGACTTTTCTGTTCTATTGTATCTTAAGTGTGCTATATGTTCTTTAAATCGTGTTTTAATTGACCTTTTAGTTTGCCCAACATACTTTTTGTCACAATCATTACAACTAATTTCATAAATTCCACTTTTCTCACAACTGGGAATCTTATCTTTGGGATTTCCTAAGATATTCCTCAGATTGTCTGATGACTTATAGACTAAGGTGAGGCCTACCTTATTAAATACCTTATTGAGTCCCTTGCTATATTTCGGATTATATGGTATGGAGACATACTTGGTGTTATTTTCTTCGCGTGTAAAAAAGGTGGAATTCTGAATATTAGACCTAAATTTATGTCTATTTATTAGCTTATTTACTAAGTCATCGTCATAAACCATTAACTCTAGTTATATTTCTAATACGATTCCTTTCTTTATTAAAGTTTACTCTATTCAGAGGGAAAGTGACCAAACGATGAACTAAAAAATGTATTGAGGCTAATTTATGTTGTTTGCAATGAAATGAATCATTAGGAATATATCTATCTGTTACTGTGTCCTTCCTATAGATATCAAATTCTAATCTATTATTATTTTTAATAATTAAAATATCTAGAAAAGGCAATTGTCCTTTGTTCTCAATTTCGTAAGTGAATTTAATTGAATCATACCGGCTATTTAATTTAGAAACAAAATCATCAATATTTGCTTTCTTTGTATCAAAAATCGCGAAAATATCATCCACATACCTATACCATACCCTTGGGAAATATTCGAATTCTTGACTGGCTTCGATTTCAAACTTACTCATGAATAAATTGGCTATGAAAGGTTTTAAAAAATGTAAGAATCTTGTCTCCGATTCGCTAAAATTTAAATTAAATGCGAGTAATCCGACTATACCAAAATTGTATTGCTTACCCAAAATTCACAAACCTGGAAAAGCAATGCGACCCATTGTTTCATCGGTCGGATCACCCACATATTTAATATCCAAATGGTTATCAAAAGAACTTGAGAAGTTACCATTAAATACTTTCGCAGTGAAGAATTCGTTAGAATTCATTAATAAAACAAAAAATCTAGTTCTTAATGAAGGTGAAGTTTTAATTTCTTTTGATGTTAGTTCTTTATTCCCAAGTGTGCCAATTCCACAAACTTTACAATATCTCGAAGAATTACTTAGAATGAATGACTTTGAAGACGAAATTATTCGTGAATACTTAACATTATCTAAACTTTGCATGGAACAAAATTATTTCCAATATAACAATCAATTTTATGTTCAGAAAGAAGGAACAGCTATGGGTAATTGCTTGTCACCTTTCATAGCCAATTTATTCATGAGTAAGTTTGAAATCGAAGCCAGTCCAGAATTCGAATATTTCCCAAGGGTATGGTATAGGTATGTGGATGATATTTTCGCGATTTTTGATACAAAGAAAGCAAATATTGATGATTTTGTTTCTAAATTAAATAGCCGGTATGATTCAATTAAATTCACTTACGAAATTGAGAACAAAGGACAATTGCCTTTTCTAGATATTTTAATTATTAAAAATAATAATAGATTAGAATTTGATATCTATAGAAAGGACACAGTAACAGATAGATATATTCCTAATGATTCATTTCATTGCAAACAACATAAATTAGCCTCAATACATTTTTTAGTTCATCGTTTGGTTACTTTCCCTCTGAATAGAGTAAACTTTAATAAAGAAAGGAATCGTATTAGAAATATAACTAGAGTTAATGGTTATGACGATGACTTAGTAAATAAGCTAATAAATAGACATAAATTTAGGTCTAATATTCAGAATTCCACCTTTTTTACACGCGAAGAAAATAACACCAAGTATGTCTCCATACCATATAATCCGAAATATAGCAAGGGACTCAATAAGGTATTTAATAAGGTAGGCCTCACCTTAGTCTATAAGTCATCAGACAATCTGAGGAATATCTTAGGAAATCCCAAAGATAAGATTCCCAGTTGTGAGAAAAGTGGAATTTATGAAATTAGTTGTAATGATTGTGACAAAAAGTATGTTGGGCAAACTAAAAGGTCAATTAAAACACGATTTAAAGAACATTTAGCACACTTAAGATACAATAGAACAGAAAAGTCTAGCATTGCCGAACATGCCCTTGAAGCTGATCATACTGTAACATTAGATAATCTAAGATTAATAAAAAATGTATCTGATAGGAGATTGTTGAACGCATACGAAAGTATGGAAATCATAAAATGTAAAAGTAGTTTAAATAAAGACTGACAGAGGGCCTATTCCTTATAGTCCCCTCTACTGGTTACTTGACCGGAACTGATGCCCTTGCCTATGTCATTAGTTCCGCTTGAGTAATTCTAGGGTTAGGCTAAGTATAAATAGGGTAGATCTGTAGTTTACCTTTAGTCAATCATCGCTCCTGATGAAGCTAACATGGTTAGCGAAACGCGCGTCGAGTGCAAAAATAAAGTGTTTGGTGTAGTGGTGATATATACTGAGTAGTCCAGTTTCTTTATTTAAATAACAATCGCTAATAAGTCTTCCATTCGCTAATTCCAAATTAGAATGTCAGCCGTATTCATTTGAAATTTCCAATATGGTGTATGTCCTTTAAACGCTAATGAGAAAAAAGGTGCAGAAGGTCCAAAACTTCTTGCACAGCTATTTTTTCAGTACTTGATGCAGCGTAGTAAGCTACACGAAAACAGTTTTTTTCCGTTCTCTCAAAAAACGCCTCCTTTTGCATTAAAGCTTGATTAGCTGTCCTGCTTTCGTTTATTTTAAAACCACAGCGAGTTGTTCTAAGGCTAGAAAAATAGTCTTATCAGTTTCCAACCCTCCTTGGAATGGTCTGACTCCACTTAACAGGTAGGCTGAAAAGTTTTTTGGTCTGACATATAGATATCGCCCTTTTAAAAACTCCATACGATTTTTAGGAAGTATCAACCTTTAAACGATACGTGTCAAAATTTCATAACATTTTGACGATTAGTTTACAAGTTACAGTGGTTTTAGTGACGTTACTTTTGATATTTTCAAAACAATGGAAAAATCGAATTTCGTGTGTTGATTAAACATTATTTTTTGATGGGAAAAAATACCGTTCAAGCAAAGCTAAGTGTTAGGGGGATTCTACCTCTGGATAATCACTCATCATTTACTGGTATGCTGAATTTAAACGCAGTCGTACAGATACAAGTGATGCTGAACGACGCTCTGAACGCCCAAATAAGGTGGTTACACCGGGAAAACATAAAAAAATCCACAAAATTGGTTTGGATGATTCTAAAGTGAAATTGTTTGAGATAGCTGACACCCTAAAGAACGTGTTGATCATATTTTACATGAACATTTGGGCATGAGAAAGCTCTGTTCGAAATGGGTACCGCTCACAGTGGACCAAAAACAACAACGTGTTGATGATTGTGAGCGCTGCTTGGACCTGTTTAAGCCCAATTACAAGAATTTTTTCATGCGATATATGACAATGCATAAAACATGGATCCACTACCACACCCCGTGGGGGGGCGGGATAGAATATCTCCCCCGGTATGTTCTGCCTGTCGTAGGAGGCGACTTAAAGAACAATCTAGATGGTAGATGCCCAGATCCCACCAGCATCGCCCGGTGTGATACCATCGCATCGGCGTAAGCTGCGTGAAGTTGCTTAACGTTTCGTGGCTGTGCCGATGTCCCGGACTGTGGGACCAAATAGCATGATGAGGCACCTGGATACAAAAAATTCCGGAGGTAAAATAGCCCCCCGTTCGGATCTCCGGGTGGGGGGCTGGTTCAGGGGCGTCGACATGCAAATGGATTTTTGCAACATACGAGGTTTAAATTCGAACATAAATTCAGTGCACCAACACCTGCAATCAAATAAACCTCATGTACTCGCTCTCTGTGAAACTAAGGTCAGTTCATCGACCAGCACAGTAAACTATCTTTATCCTGGGTACGATTTCTATTCCCGATTTAGGCGTAACTTTGGAATCTGTCTTTATGTCAGAAGCGACCTCTCTTGCCAACGAGAGGAGGCTCTGGAGCCCCCAAACTTTGATGTTATGTGGTTAAAAATAACGACTCAACCAACCACAAGGTTCGTCTGTATCCTCTATCGACCACCAAGTGATACAAACTTTAGAACACTTTTCGCTTCTCTTGCAGACACCATAGATCATTTACAAATTAACTATCCAAATGCCGAAATTGCCATCCTGGGCGACTTTAATGTCCACAACATCAACTGGCTCAAATATTCAAATACTACCGACGAACAAGGTCGTGAAGCCGAATCATTTTCAATCAGTTGTGGCTTGACTCAGCTTATTGATGAACCAACACGGATCCCTGATCGAGACGGAGAGTTCGCCAGTCTTCTTGATCTGTTTTTTTTAACCACTAATCCGGAGATTTACACGGTCAGCGTAAATCCACCGTTAGGTTCTTCCGACCATAAACTACTTTCGACATCGAGTATTCTACCAATCAGTGACAGAGAGGCGCCCAAACCGCGCAAGATTTGGCACTACAAATCTGCTAAATGGGAAGATCTCATGGAATATTTTCGAACTTTCCCTTGGTTGGACGTTTGTTTTCGATCCGACGACCCATCTGACTGCGCCAGGGAGGTTTCCGATGTTATTTTGGCCGGTATGGATGCTTACATCCCTTTTTCGAAGAAATGCCCTTCCAACGGCAAGCCTTGGTTTGACCTAAAATGCAAAGAAGCTGTTGCTTCTAAACATCTTGCATACCGACAGTGGCGTGAAGATCCTAACACCATAAATCGTAACATCTTTGTTCGTGCCAGGAACAGATGCAAAGAAATTATCGACGAAACCAAGGAGGTACACAGTCAACGGATTAGAGACAAACTTCTCGCTTGTCCCGGCAATTCCAGGTCCTTTTGGTCAGTCGCTAAGGCAGTTAGTCAAAATTTCACCAAATCCACCATACCACCACTCACACGGCCAGATAATTCTATTGCAACGACACCTGTTGAGAAAGCGAACTTGTTGGCTGAACTCTTTGCTTCACATTCTACTGTCGATTTCCAAGGAAAAACACCACCTACTATTCCCATAGTCCAGTCAAGGATGCCCGATATTGTCTTCAGACAGCGTATCATAAAACGTATTTTGATGAAGCTAGACACCAAAAAGGCTTCAGGCGCTGACGGAATACCTGCCATAGTTCTCAAAAACTGTGCAAGGGAACTAACACCAGTTTTCTGTAGACTTTTCAACCTATCCTACAGAAAGGGAATATTTCCTTCCTGCTGGAAATGTGCCACAGTTCAGCCGATACCTAAAAAAGGCAAGAAGACCTTGCCAAATAACTACCGACCAATCGCACTACTCTCAATAATATCGAAAGTCATGGAAAAGGCTATCAATCAGCATCTTCTAAAATATCTTGAAGGATTCAACATTATTAGTGATCACCAATATGGCTTTCGTAAAAATAGATCAACAGGAGATCTTCTGACTTATGTAACACATGTTTGGAACAACGCAATTGAACACTTTGGAGAATCTCGAGCGGTTGCCCTTGACATATCCAAGGCATTTGACCGTGTTTGGCACGATGGGCTGTTGGCTAAGCTACGTTCTTATGGTATGTCTGAAAAGTTCTGTTTGTGGCTCTCATGTTTCCTCAGAGAGCGTTCTTTACGAGTGGCAGTTGACGGATTTCTTTCTAACACCTTCACTATCAACGCCGGTGTGCCCCAAGGTTCCATACTGTCTCCTACTCTCTTCCTCATTTATATTAACGATCTGCTGGAAAAGACCGAGAATCCAATCTACAGCTTTGCAGATGACAGTACACTTATCTCTTCATTCACTTTGAATGCTCGGACATCGACTACTCAGACGAATATCCGCAGACAGCAGGAAGTCATTCAACTTAACAAAGACCTGGAAGAAATTCTATCTTGGGGGTGACAGTAACCAAGTGGAATTTAATGCTACAAAAACCCAGGCGGCAGTTTTTTTCTAAAAAAGTTAACGTTGCAGAACCCGACATAGTTATGTCGGGGCACTCCATCCCTCTAACATCGTCACTCAATCTGTTAGGCGTTAATTTTGGAGCAAATATGTCCTGGCATGAACATGTTGCAGGCATAGCAAGAAGAGCTTCTCAAAAGTTGGGAATATTGTTTCGAACCAGAAAGCTTTACACTCCACAACAACTTTTAATTCTTTACAAAGCTCAAATTCGACCAACTATGGAATACTGCTCCCATGTTTGGAGCTCCGCTCCCAAACATACACTGCATTTGTTGGATTCTATCCAGAGAAGAGCTGTTCGTCTGATTGGACACCCGGAATTGACCGACGGCCTTGATTCGCTGGAACATCGAAGAACGGTTGGCGACTTGAGCCTATTCTACAAGTACTTTCATGGAAAGTGTTCGAAGGATGTGGCCCGTTTAATTCTTCCCAGAGCGGTGCATGTTAGAAGTACACGTCGCGCTGGTGCTTCGCATCCGTATGAGGTTCAGCTTGTTACTCCTCGTACAACGCTTTTCAAGCAGTCTTTTATATGGAGAACATCATACCTTTAGAATGGTTTACCCAGGACTGTGTTTCCCATCGAGTACAATCTACAGCGATTCAAGAACAACGTGAATCGTTTTCTCCGCACACGTGTCGCTCCTGTAGCGCTTTAGGGACTTCCCTGTAGCACGTGTGCTAGACCCATAAAAAAAAAAAAAAAAAAAACACACCGGAATCAAATCGGCAGTCAGCTGAGTGGACAGTAGCTGTTTAAAGCCGCCCGAAGCCACCAAAGACACCAAGGTCGGTTAGGAAGGTTTTGGCTTTTGTATTTTGGGATGCGCATGGAATAATTTTCATTGACTATGCGGAGAATGGAAAAACCATCAATAGCAAATATTATATAAAGTTATTGGTGCGTTTGAAGGCAGAAACAGCCTCAAATGAACAATAAAAAAGTGTTCTTTTATCAAGACAATACACCGTGTCACAAGTCAACGGTTACGATGCAAAATTGCATGAATTGAAGTTCGAATTGCTTCCTCATCCACCGTATTATCCAGATTTGGCCTTCAGCGACTATTATCTATTCGCAGACATCAAAAAAATGCTCGCAGGAAAGAGATTTGGCTCCAATGTAGAAGTTATCGCCGAAACAAAGGTCTATTTTGAAGGCAAAGACAGATCCTTTTACAAGAAAGGTATCGACTGATGGTATCGCTCTTTAAGGAGACTATATTGATAAATAAAGTTGATTTTGCAAAAATGTGTTTTAAGTAGCTAGACCAAAAACTTTTCAGCCTACATCTTAAACTGGTCAACCCTTACTTTAACTGGGCTATAATTTACATTACATACCTAAACTACAAAACACCGACTTCTATAAACTGTAATAATTGGAAGCGTACTTTTAATAATAAACATTTACAGATATCCACATTACTCACAAATTAACACAAAATTACTTTTTTTCCTAACATAGGAGCTGTTGCAGGATGGAAAAATAACAACGGAAGAATTCAAACAAGCCGTTCAACAATGCTGTTTGAGGAAGCGGTATGATGATTTTCCACAGGCCATGAAAATGTTTATAGGTTAGTAAAAAACTTGATATTTAATGGCTTAGCGGACAAAGATTGTCGGTAACCTTTTCTGCTGCATCCAGGACAATGGAAATCCCCCGGTGAGCACATCGGAGTTAGTGAGCGCTCTTGAGGAAGGAATGGTCGTTGTCTTAGACAATTGTATTTTTAATGCATAAGAAGAGATTACCAGCAATCTTTGCCCGCTACGCCATATTTTCATCTTTATGTTAATTTCCGAACTGTAAGCACTTGTATTTAATACCCAGTAATAAATTAATACCCAGTAATAAACGTCAATAAACTTTTGGTAATGGGATTTAATTTTTGATTTGTTAATTTTAGAAACGAATTTTAAAATGATTGATATCAATGACGATGGTATTATAGATGCGGACGAATATAGATTTAACTGTATAACGAAGTTTGCAATTGATGATGTAGAGATTGTAGATGAAGCTTTCAATAACATGTTGAATGTAAGTAAAATAGTTCGTGAACATTTTGTTTAAGCTTGTCTAGGATGTTTGTTGTAACTAGATACAGACAAATTTGGTGCGAAATGTGATGACAGGATTCGATTATCGTTAACTCATATTACGTAGATAATATTAGTAAAGGAATACAGTGTGTCAAATAAGAACGTGTCCGCGATAATTTATTTTTGGTAGATGCGATTCTAGCAATTCGAAAAAAACTTGATAGAGGGAACCTTTGTCTACGGTGCATTTTAGTAAAAGTATCGATCGATTCCGAACTTTCGTCGAAATCATATAAAATCCAAAATGAGTCCAGGCAGTCTTTCTTTGTTCTCGTCCAAAGGGACCTAAAATGACAAATTCCTCTGCAGCTAAATATATTAAAAAGTCGGAGTCGTTTGTCAAGAAGTAGGTAAATCATCTTAACGAGACGAAAAATATTGGTGACTAGCCAAAACGTGGCTCGGTAGGCAAAGTCTCTCCGAAAGTCGAAAAAGTCTTTGGTTTCACAGGGTCCGAAACTGGCTCTGCTTCAAGGAGCGGCAAAATGAAGAAAATCGGGTTTGAATGTGTTCCATGAAATCATTCGACAACATTTTGGTGCTCATGATGTCAAATTCCGAAGCACGTTGAAGAAACCTTGGCTGGGCGGAAACCACATCGCTAGGCGGCTCGCTTGGGCCCACGATAAGATACTAGAGTGGCCCTTACATCACCACCTCTATTGAGAACGTTTGGTTTCTTGTAAAGAGAAAGCTCAGACGAAAGACTCTAAGGACTTTGACTCAGTTGTCTTGCGAGATTGGAAAAATTCGCAAAGTATGCAGAAAATCTTGTCGACAGCATGCTCGTGATGCAGGAGGCGATTGGACAACTTACTAAGATAATTGCGTCGTTGTTAGCACACCAAAGAATACATACACAAAATAGTATGTTTTGGATAGCTATCCTCCAAGCTGCTATTTGGCTTCCTGTAGACTCTGTCCTTCGTCGCAAATTAGTTCCAGAAGTTGGTGACTACAGAGAACTTAAATATTGACTATGTTGGCAATGTGGAATCTTTGGCACAATGACACTACACACAGTATATATCACTACTACACCAAACACTTTATTTTTGCACTTGACGCGCGTTTCGCTAACCATGTTAGCTTCATCAGGAGCGATGATTGACTAAAGCTAAATTACAAATCTACCCTATTTATACTTAGCCTAACACCTGGGTTACTCAGGCGGAACTATTGGCATAGGCGAGGCTATCAGTTCCGGTCAAGAGAGGGAACTATAAGGAATAGGCCCTCTGTCTTTATTTAAACTACGTTTATATTTTAAAATTTCCATACTTTCATATGCGTTCAACAATCTCCTATCAGATACATTTTGAGTTAATCTTGGATTATCTAATGTTACAGTACGATCAGCTTCGAGGGCATGTTCGGCAATGCTAGACTTTTCTGTTCTACTATATTTTAAATGTGCCAAATGGTCTCTAAATCGTGTTTTAGTTGACGTTTTAGTGTGCCCAATCTACTTTTTGTTGCAATAATTACAACTAATTTCATAAATTCCACTTTTCTCACAATTAGGAATTTTATCTTTGGGATTTCTTAAGATATTCCTAAGATTGTCTGATGACTTATAGACTAAGGTGAGGCCTACCTGATTAAATACCTTATTGAGTCTCCTGGTATATTTCGGATTATATGGTATGGAGACATACTTGGTCTTATTTTCTTCGCGTGTAAAAAAGGTGGGATTCTGAATATTTAACCTGTCTATTTATTAACTTGTTTACTAAGTCATCTTTATAACCATTAATTCTAGTTATATTTCTAATACGATCTCTTTCACTATTCAGAGGAAAAGTGACTAAACGATGAACTAAAAAATGTAATGAGGCTAATTTGTGTTGTTTGCAATGAAATGAATCATTAGGAATATATCTATCTGTTACTGTGTCTTTTCTATAGATATCAAATTCTAACCTATTATTATTTTTAATAATTAAAATATCTAGAAAAGGCAGTTGTTCTTTGTTCTCAATTTCGTAAGTGAATTTAATGGAATCATATCGGCTATTACAGCTATATACAGTCAATCATCGCTCGTGATGAAGCTAACATGGTTGGCGAAACGCGCGTCGAGTGCAAAAATAAAGTGTTTGGTGTAATGGTGATATATACTGAGTAGCTTAAATATTGAGTTGCAAAATTTAAAACAGGCAAGAGGGTCAGTTAATTCTCATCTATGAAATTTTATCGTCGTACTGTTGTACTTCGAGTAACATTTTCTACCTCCGAAACATTACTAATTATTTAAAAAAAAAAACATAACAATGCTCAATATGTATGCGCTCTTACCGGTAATATTCAAATCGATCATAATTTTTTTTCAATATAAACTCCAAAAAAGAAAAATCACTTTTTTAAATAACTGTTTTGTAACGAGTGCCGAGAAGAGAAACGGTTACTCAGGACGACGATCAAATTCCGACTGAGACTCCGGCGCGCGCGCGCTGTCAAATGAAGAACGGGAGGGGTCGCCTATTGTTCTATGCCTATTCAACATTGTTAGGTAGCAAATTTGTTCTAACTGGGATAAGTTTTAGGAAATCGATTTATGGCCGCCTAAAACGCTGAAATGTCCCTATGTGTATTGCAAAGATTGTAATGACTGGAATTTTGGCTAATAATGTAACATCCGAAATTTGGATAATAATTGTTACAATGTCTGCAAGATAAATAAAATGATTAAACGTAATAAATTGTCAGAGGTGACATTTCCAGTGACATTTTGGGAAGTTTTATTAGCTATTAAACGTAATAATTTACTTTTAGCCTGTTATATAAACTAACGACATAAAAGTGCTCGTAAAAGTATTTTTTGTCCACGCATGGTTTCGAAAAATCTTAATTGCTCAATGTTTTCAAATTTAGTTCGTATCGTTTTTGGCCAATGTTCATAATAATTGAAATAAATTTGCAGTTTTTCAAGTGTATGTGGTGCGATGAAAAGTTTCCTCGATTAACGCAATAAAATCTGAAGTTATTTTTAGGCTTCGTGTCTTTCTTCCGTCACCTTCAAAGTAGTCCCCCTGCACTCAATGCGCCGACTCCTCTACTGATTGAACAATGATTTGTGTCGTATCTCCCCTACTATCTCGAAACGATGACCCTTTAACTACATCTTTATATGAGGGAGCCGGTGGAAGTTACAGAGTACAAAATCAGGTGAATATGAGTGTATGGCAGTTATGGAATTCTTTGCCAAAAACTATTGTATACAGAACGAACTGTGGGCTGGCATCTTGCAGTGAGGCACGAAAAAACTCTTCTCGCTCCATAACAAGTAAGAAGTTCGTCATAGATGCTCATAATCATCCGATGACGGACTTCACGAGTAATTTGTTGAACTTTCCGGTGATTTCAGGAAATCGAAGGTTTCCAGAACGCATCTAGTCTTCCACCGAAATTTGTCCTGCTTTAAATAGTAAAAACTACACGAAAATTTTACATATGACTCAGAGATTCGTCCTCACATGTTTAAACATGCATACAGAACAAACTGAACGAGGTAGCAAACTGAACTTACGATCCAGCGTTGTTGGAAATGTACCTACCGCCACTCATCGTGCGAACCGATAATACCCTGGAAAGCAAAAAAATAAACTCGAACGATCCTTGAATTTAATTTTCAAATGGTGGTATTATTTCTGGTATCATTAGAATGCTGATTTTCTACTCGGTCCAATAATACCAAAAACAGTTGGATTTCCAAAAAGTTTTACTGATTAAAATGGTTTTACTCAATAGAACCGTTTTTGCTCTCTCAGTAACGTATTCGTTGCGCGATATTCATCCCTATAAAAATACATGCAACTGCATTTTCCTATCATTCCTTTATTGCAACTTGAACTGTCAACATTTCTGCTATACCTGTTCACTAATTACGTCATCGGAAAATGGATACCACCCAGGAAGAAACGGCATAAGTCATTGCTCTATTGCAAGAAGGGCATAGCCAACGTGTAGTTGATGTGCAACTGTACCTGAGCCAGTCAGCTATCTCCAGAGTCTACAGACATTACCAAGAGACTGGTGCCTTTACACGGAGACCAAGATCAGGAAGAAGAAGGTGTACCTCGGAGAAGACTACCGCTTCATTGTCAACACAACTCGTCACTTGACCGGCGTTGGGGCCCAGCAGGAGCTCCGGCAAGTTCGTAGTCGGGCTGTCAGTTATTGGACAGCCAGAAGAGGACTTAAAGAAGGTAACCTAACTCCGAAGAGATCAGCTAATGGGCCCAAATTAACAGCAACCTATCGATAATCGCGACAGATTTGCCCGTGAACATGACGACTGGATCTTAGAACAATGGCGCTCCGTTTTATTCTCCGACGACTCCCGAATGTGCCTATATGGTAATGATGAAAGAATACGAATCTATAGGAGGCCTGGGGACCGCTATATGCAATGCTGCATTACTCAAACGGTTGCCTACGGAGGTAGTTCTGAAATGGTGTGGGGTGGCATCTCACTGGATGCAACAATCGATTTGGTATATCGAGGAAATCCTGCAGGAACACGTCGTTCCTTACGCTTGGTTTGTTAGCGGTACTTTCGGCTAATGTACGACAATGCGAGGCTACATGCTGCTGCATCGGTGAGGCAATACCTGGCGGAAGTGGGAATATCCTCATTAGACTGGCCTGCGCGGAGTCTTGACCTCAATCCAATTGAGCACATGTGGGATAAGTTAAAAAGAAGGGTTTCAGCCAGAAATCCAGTCCCTGCATCGCTGGGGGACTTAAAAATTGCGACGGTTGAAGAGTGGGGAAGAATCCCACAGACAGTGGGGAAAAAGCTCATCCGCTCCATAAAAAACGGACTGGAAGCTAAGAGCTAGGGGGGTAATACAAAATATTGTTTTTGGTTTTTATCAATAAATTTAATTGTTAAACTTAAATTTTGTTTAATTTTCCCTTTCTCTTACCCCTATTTTCAATCCTTGTTCCCCATTTCAATCACTTTAATCTGTAAAAAGCATGAGGTATGCTACAGAATTTGGTATCATTAAAAAGAGGTTAGAATGAACTTTCAAATGATACTAAAATCCATAAAAAATATATGAACATTAAATTCTAGGATCCGTGTTACATGAAGCCAAATAGTTTGGGTCGATTTTTTTGCTCGCCGGTATATTTCACATTCTTACTAACCTACTTAATAATAAATTAGAAATATTGCTTATTGTGGAACGTTTTATAGACTGTTAACCCAAAGAACAACATACCCTAAGCGCTAAGTGCATATTTTCACGACAATATAGCAGGAAATTCCTACACGCACCTTGTATCAAAATCCCGAGTATGAATTAAATTCGCCAAAATTAAAAGCCTGTAGCCGACCGATAAGAATAGCTATTTCACTAAAATCAGCCGCATGTTAGTTTTAATCCAAAATCTTACACATAAGAGGTTTTACTTTATTTGATATTGGAAAACTTTGTCTTATACTTCTTTATAATAATTATATATAATTTTATTATTATTTTAGAAGGAGGTTAGGCCTATTATTTCTGTCTTCTCAATTGCCAACCAAACTAATTCACTTTTCTTTCTCTCTCGACTTTTTTTAGATCACTTCGGTGTCTGCCTGTCTATCTATCGGTCGCCCTGTCACATCCGATTTTCTCCGGAGTTAAATGACATAGAAAGTTAAAATTTGGCACTAATACAGGAATTGATGGCCCCATCAGAGCCGTGTCGTTTTGAAAGTTAAATTTTGACTTACAGGGAGGTGAAATCGGAAGTAAAAAAAAAATTTACTAGGTCATCGAGTGGGGAGTCAAATAGATGAGTTCAAAAATATATATATAATATAATACTTGCACACTTTTCTTTGTATTATTTTTAAAAAATTGCGAAAAATCGCTGTCTCCCTCCCTTATCTCGAAAAATACTTATATTCTTCACAGGGTGTAGATTGAAATTATCACGAGTGCATTACCTTTAGTAGTTTATCTGGTGTAAAAAAACAGGTCATCAGTTTTCAACAAAGATCGGAAACAAACCTTGTTGAAAACTCATGGGGTATGTTTTGTGAAGTCATTGATCATTTTATCCCTCCGTAACAAAAGCAATCAACGTACGGAAGACTAATTGTCTAAGTTCGACTTGCACTTGGCTTGTTATTGTCAAATACAATTAACTCTGATTTTAAGGAAACTTAATATACTCGGGCGACATCCAGTTATTATTTGGCGGTGTTCTATAGCCTGTGTCTCCATCCCCTACACCATTATGGTTAATCAAGTATATTGTTGTCGCTTCCTTGAGGTCAGATGATTGTGATTCGTGTACAGTTTGAGCGCTTTGATCTCCGCAAGATATAAAATAAAATTTTTCAGTACATATCGATTATCACTTTGTTTTGCTTGGAGAATTTCTCCCTACAACCATATCTAGGCATGTGGCGACCCGTGGCTCCGTGGCGTAGTACTTGCTTGCGGTGCAGAAGGTCTGGGGTTTAATCCCGGCAGGTCGTTATACTTTTATTTAAGTATGTTTGGCTTGTTTACATACATAGGTAGTAGTTATTTGCAGAAATGCAATAACGTCTGTGGCAGCACTACTGCTTTGTCTAAAAGATGCTGTGAAATACAGAAGTGTATGTTTCGGGCACTTGGACAACGTCGACGGGTATTACGACATCCCCGCCGATATCCTCAGGATATGAAAGAAGGTAAAATCCCTACTCAGGCGGGGAGGTGAACGATAAAAAAAAAAGATTGTTTAAAGATGTGAGAGATTATGAAAACAATTTCTTTTGATACCGAAAATTAACTACATTCCATCTTTCAAAAAACGTTCGTAATTGCGGCGTTATTTTTAACTAACGCAAGGTCTCTATTATTTCAAAATTATTTTAATTTATAAGTGTTTGTTGGCAAAAGCTTTAGCTTTTTATTAACGATTGCATATTTGTTTTTTTAAGTAATGAGAAACTAATTTGTGAGATAAAATTTTTGCAAGAATCAATAATTAATCAAAAGTCGGACGAGCAGATTAATGTAATTATTTATTCGAGTGCCTTCAAAATTTATTATTGTTTCGGCTGATATAAGTATGTTTTATTTAAAAATAACCGGCCAAGTGCAAGTTGAACTTGCGCAATTAGTCTCCCGCACGTTGATTGCTTGTAGAACAGACATTTTTTGTTAAGAAAAGGTATAAAATGATCAATGACTTCACAAAACACACCCCAAATGAGTTTTCAACAAAGTTTGTTTCTGATCTTTGTTGAAACCTGATGACCTTCAATTTTTTTATATATACCAGATACGTAGGCTGAAAAGTTTTTGGTCTAGCAAAAACGACTTTTGTACCGAGCGAGCAAAATGTCATACATGTTTTTGCGCTTTTCCATTTGCCTGTCGTTCAACTCATGTGGTACCCATCTACCGGTCTTCTAAATCTTTCCCATCTCTCGTATACGATTGGGAACAGCTTGTTGACTAACGCCCAATTGCTCGGCGAGTTGTTTTTGTGTTTGCGAATTATCTTTGTCCAACAATTCTTGCAATTCCACATCTTCGTATTTTTTTGGCGGTTGTCCACGTTCCTTGTCTGCAACATCGAAGTCACCATTTTTGAAACGCCGAAACCATCGTTCACACGTATCTTGCGATGAAGCATGTTCACTATAAGCTTCTCGAAGTAATCGGTGTGATTCAACAGCAGTTTTCTTCAAATGAAAACAAAAAATTAATGCTGCCCGCGAATGCTCTTTGTTCGGTATAAATTTCGATATATTGAACACAACACTATGCACACACTTTTCCAATTTATCACTCGTGCGCGTCTGGCACTTGTTGATGATACAACAAAATGGCGCAGTGTCAAATCTTTATAGCACAAACTGCATTGGTGCACCATCTGTTGTCTGAAATCCGCATTTCATACTTGTACACCTGGTATACTACCAAATGAACGGTATTACCGTACCTAATCGAAGGAAACGCGATAATACCAGACTAATGACACCATTTTTATAGAAAATGAAGGACAATATTTTGTTACCATGGATCTTACGGTAAAGTTATCTATGGTTTTTTCTTTTCCCACCTGAATATTTTATCGTTCTAAGTGACCGACTGTTCTTGATTTTTTTACAACTAAATGTAAAGAGATCATTAATGATGTTGCTCCCCTAAAAGAAATTAAGGTACGGGAAAATAATCTTCCTTGGTATGATTGGGAAATAAGAGAGATGGCAAAACTAAAAATTAGGGTTTATAAGGAATTCTCTCAAAGCTCTGACATTAATGAGAAAACAAAATATTGGTCTACTTTTAAAAAGCTTAGAAATGATAAACTTAAAAGGAAAAAAGAAAGTTACTATTACAAGAATATAGATATGAATAAAAATAATAGTAAACCTATGTGGAAAACTCTTAAACAACTTATTAACCCACTATACAAGGAGTTTCAATTTAAAACAATAAATTTTCTTCCAAATGCTGTTGCTGTTGGAGAACATGTAATTGAGGAGAACTTTAATTCATATTTTGTTGATAGCACCTCTGAGGTTATTAATACTATACCTCTTACTCATAACTGATCTTCTAGAGATTTACCATTGATACATTCTGGATTGACCCGTCTTACGTCCCTCTCAATGGGTAACTTGAGAGGCATCTCTTGATAACAAGGGTAACAGTGAGGATTTATTAAATGGTAAAACAATAAAAAATATTTTTGGTACAGTTGGTCATGTTTTTCTCAAACTCATTAATATTTGCTTAGAAACAGGTGAATTTCCATCCAGCCTTAAAACCACTACTGTAATTCCACTTCCTAAAGTTTAGCCTCTTATATAATAGTAAATCTGCCTTACAAAAATTGCAAAATAGGAGTATGAGAATTATCTTAAAGTGCAATAGATATACGCCAATAGCTTTAATGTAGGATTGTTTAAATTGGCGACCGCTTGATGTTCACTTTAAATACTTTACCATGATATTCATTTTCAAAATAATAAATAATCTGTTACCTACCTATCTAAATAACTATATTAAATATTCTTATGAAATACATGATTATCAAACACGATCACGAAATGATTTCTAAATACATAGTACGAACAAATTACAAAAAAACCATGAACTCACTATTTTTCAAAGGGCTGAATGACTTTAATAACTTGCTTATACATGTTAAGGGGTGTACTAGTTTAAGAGTTTTCAAAAATAACCTCAATAACTTTATGAAAAATGGTTTATAATTATTCTTAAAACCTTGTTAAAATGAAAAAATTAATATCCCAAAATATCTTGCCTTGTATTACTTTAAAATTATTGTATAAATATACTATTCATATGTGGGAATGAAATTACTTTGTAAATCTGTTACTTGTAAGACCTCAAATTGTATTTGAATAATTATATTAGGAGTTTCTATTTAATTTAATAAAGATTAATAAAGCGTCATGTTATTCAATACTGGAAGTTGACTCCATTGGGTTGGTGAAAATTGATGTTGCGGCTACTTGCGAGAACTATAAGCTTTCTACTAAGAACCCGGGGATGGGTGCCACTTGTATAATGTTTTTTTTTAGAAAAACTTCGTGCTCTTTGTTGAGTTCATTGCGTTTCCAGTGTTTACTCCTTTTTGCAAGAATGAAGCATCCTGATCTTTATGTTTATTTTAAAAGAACTCCATCGTTGTTGACCTGACTTGGTACTGATTGTTCACAACGACTGCCCTCATGGTGTTGATAATGTATCTAAGGTTTTAGTTGTCAAACAATACTTGTTTAATCTGCTCAAATTCTTAACTTATTTACTTGGTGATATGTAATTAGCATGGTATTCCTAGAGTCCTACAAGACTTGCGCCTTTATTAAACTCCACCCACTATTCTGTCGGTCTATCTTCGACCTCGCACTTTACTGATTACTGCTGGTTTACTTGATCACCACTGAACGAATAGGAATACAAATTTCTATTATGAAATATAAAATTTTCTCTCCCTCTCCCTATCTCCTCCTACTTCTACTTCGCTTTACTTTCATACTCACGTTTACTTTGAACAGGGTTACCTGACCGCTTAGGGCACTATAAAGTCGTTTTTGGTAATAACGTTCCCAACTCATCTCTAATAAATTATATTTTTTAGGATGATGATAGAAGAAGAGGCGGTATAACCTTATCAAGATATCAAGAACTCTATGCCGAATTTCTGGGAAACCCCGAAGAAACTCCAGCCGTTTATCTTTTTGGCCCCCTTTCAGAATTCTTTTGTGAATATGAGATAGTCGAATAACATTGAATGGTTATCGTTTTAATTTTATTATAAGAAGTCTGATAATGTATTTTTTATATGAACTTGTTCTCTGTTTTTTAGTATATTTAACTTTTTATACTTAAAAAAAATAAAGAAAGCTGCTTTGTCAAAATACCTTTCTCATCTCTGTTTCTATTCATACTAGAAAAATTTTTACTTATTTTTTATTTTTCTTTTCTAGTTTTAAAATAAAAATATTGTATTACTAGTAGTATTTTTTTATAATAGGGAAAACCTTTCTTATTAGTAAATATTAATTTAAAAGTATATTATTAAATATATTGTGGTTAAAGACTCACGAAGTAAAAAAAAACATCTTTTGAGTAATCCCTATAGACATACTTTTAACATAACTGCCGTTTGTAAATGACGGGTACACCATTTGACAACACTGTAATTAAACAAAAGAGCGCAGTGAAGATGTTTACTGAATGGTATGCTATGAAGGTCTTATCTGCGCTCTATTGTAAAATGTTATAAACGCCAATAAACATCTTGAGCGCCCTCTCTAGTTTACAGTGTCGTAATATGGAGGTGCTCCTTAATTATAGACCAGAATTCGTGTTTGTAATTAAGGATATCACCATTTTACAACAATATAACCAAAAGAGCGTCGGAAAGCTGTGTATTGCAACCATAATTTGTGGAGATTAAGAATACAGTCAATTAATCCGACCAAATCTTGCTTGTACTCTTTTGTTTAGTGTTGTGAAACTGCGAACGTCCATAAATTAATAAAATTTCGATATTATCTTCAACTTACCGCTGTCATTAATACTCCTGTATGTTTAGTCTCTTCAAACGCAGAGGGCACTGGTAACGTAATTGTTTTTGAAATTAACATATTTTTGACAGTCCTTCTAAATTGTCAATTCTTACAAAGAAGATTCGACAAAATGGTAAGTACAAAAATCAGAAAATATCTGAATCATCTTAAAAAGAATTATTTAAATTTGTACGAAACATTATTCTAAGGGTTTGCCCTTATTATTTCCATTGCTTATTTTGAGCAAAAAACTTTTATCTTTTACAGAATAGCAAAAACTATACTGGTTAAGGTTATGTCAAGTGTCACTTTTGTGTTTATATTTGTTGAGAATGCAATTTATTAATTAAAATTAAAGCAAAAATTCAATATTTCTCCTTAAACAATATCTGTGAAGTTGATATAATCACTATATTACTATTCATTTTTAGGCCAAGCGTACCAAAAAGGTTGGAATCACTGGTAAATATGGAACCCGTTATGGTGCTTCACTCCGTAAAATGGTTAAAAAAATGGAAATTACCCAACATAGTAAATACTCCTGCAGTTTCTGTGGAAAGGTATAGTACCATTTAATTTAAGATTTTGAATATTTTTGCAAAATAACATTTTAATATTGGCAAATGACTAAAATTACTGGTATGATTTTCTAAGAGTAATCTACAACTAAGTCATGAAGTTAGTTATGTTTTTTCAATTGGAATTTCATGGCATAAACCTAATCGAATGACTGAATACACATCTACATAAATAAATAGATTGATGTAAGTTATTACTATGACATACTTGTAGAGCACTTTTAAAAAAATCTAACTTTTTATCTTACTGAAGAAATTTGCATATTCAGTACTTACATAAAGCATTAATGTATATACTGTTAGAATCTAAAAAAGTCTTATTTAATTTTTTTTCTTTTTGGTAAATGATTCCTCATGGCCTTAATCTTTAATTTTTTATTACAAAGTAAGGTGAAACAAAGTAATAATATTTTTTTTTTTTGCAGGATGCTATGAAAAGATCTTGTGTTGGTATCTGGTCCTGCAAGAGATGTAAAAGAATTGTAGCAGGAGGTGCCTGGGTATATTCTACCACTGCTGCCTCATCAGTCCGATCGGCAGTCAGACGTCTTAGAGAAGTAAAAGAACAGTAAATGTAAGGTCTTTTTAAGTTAATAAAAAATGTTTAAAAGTACTACACTATGTGTATTATTTTAGTCCAAATAACCTATTGACTTTTTATAGCTAATTTTTAGCTAGGTGAGGTACAATACACTTAAAAATTGGTATAAATGTTACAGGCAAGTTGAAATCTAACATGTTTAAATAACAATAATGAGACTAATAAGTCTTTTTTTTTTCAAGTATTACAAAATTAAAGTATCTTAAACTGCTAGTTTTCAGTTTTTCTTTTGTATTCAAATTTTGATAAAAATTAGTAACCGTTTATGGTTAAGTTTTCACTATAGTTTCCCATGAATCCTAAAAGACTTAACTCTAAAACATAGCTGATAGGACATTTTTCAGTGTTAACTAGTCGTATGTCAAAAACACACATAACCTTAAATTCAGTTTAGTTTGTTAGGAGTTCAATACTTTACTATTTTTATATAAAGAAAGCAATTTAATGTAAATAATTTTAATTTTGAACAAGAAAATGTTCAAATTATCATTAAAAAGTGCTCCGTTGTTAAATTATATCAAAAGTAGCCTGATAACATCAAACTTTTTTCAGAGATTTAATAGTACTACAGCAAAAAAGTTGTTTTATACCGAATATGGAGATCCGTTGAAAGTAGTAACCCTAGAATCTGCAGAATTGAAGGATCCCCAACCTGACGAGGTTGTAATTAAGTTAATAGTAGCTCCAGTAAATCCAGCTGATATTAATACAATTCAAGGAAAATATCCTTCGAAGCCTAAACTTCCCGCAGTACCTGGAAATGAAGGAGTGGGAAAAATAGTAAAAGTAGGCTCTAATGTAAAGGATCTTGTTGAGGGGGATCATGTCATTCCAATGCGTACAAATTTAGGAACGTGGCAAACACATATGGTACTTCCCCAGGATACAGTGCTTCAAGTACCAAAAAAACTGGGAGTGGTAGAAGCTGCTACGCTTTTAGTGAATCCTAGTACTGCGTTTAGAATGCTTAGAGACTTTACCGATTTAAAACCGGGTGATACAGTTAGTAATTTTTAAAAAATATTTTATAAAATAATCAATATGCCAGAGCCTTAGTTAAATTGATTAAAAATGGTAATTTTATAGGTACTTACTTCTCATTTAAAGGGTTTTCAAGTTAAAATTACAATACTTTGAAAAATTAGAGTAGGTTTTTCTAAAACCAATTAATAATGATTGTGAGTAGTTGCTTACTTTTTAAAAGCATTGAAATCTTAACATCAAAGAATATATTTTTACATATTGTATTTTTTTAAGGTTATTCAAAATGGCGCTAATTCAGCTTGTGGCCAAAATGTCATTCAGATCTGCAGAGCGTGGGGTATACGCACAGTAAACATTGTCAGAGATAGACCTAATATAAAGGAACTGAAAAACTACCTCATCAACCTAGGTGCAACTCATGTCCTTACTGAAGAAGAATTACGCACCACCGATATCTTTAAAACAGGCAAAATTGACAAACCAAAATTAGGTCTTAACTGTGTTGGAGGAAAAAATGCCTTAGAATGTTTAAGGCACCTTCAGAATGGCAGCCCAATGGTTACTTATGGTGGCATGTCCAGAGAGCCTTTAACAATACCAACATCAGCCTTAATTTTCAAAAATTTACAAATAAGAGGTTACTGGATGACCCGTTGGTCAGAAGAAAATGCTAACAGTGTTGACAGGTTTGAAATGTTTTCAGAACTTATTTCGATGATGACTAGCAATGAGTTGCATGCACCAGCTCATGAAATGGTGGATTTTGAAAATTATAAAGAGGCTTTAATTAATACTTTAACAATTAAAGGTATGATCGGAAAGAAATATATTTTAAAGTTTGAATAAAATGTAACCTATTAATTTTTAATTTATGTTTAATGTAGTTTATTGTGAACTTGACACATTTTTTTGTTATAATAATATGTTATAAAAATTTTAAATGTTCTTTTTCAATAAAAATTAGAAAATGTTTTGAAACAAAATAAGTATGTGGATTTTAATTTAAAAAGACCTTTAATGTTTCAGTATCAAGCCTATGAATATTTATTGGAATGGTCCAATTCATAAGGAATTTATCGCAATTTATCACCACAGATATATTATTTTGGGGCAGGGCTAAACCAAGTCTTATTTTTATATAATTGATAAAATGATCAAATGCAAGTCAATAAAGATAAATTATTTAAGGTAATGCACTCGTGATAATTTTCGTTCAATTTACACCCTGTGGAGAATATTCCAGGATTTTTTCAAAATTTTTTGATCAGTACTTTTCGAGATAAGGGGAGGGGACAGCGATTTCTCGCAATTTTTTAAAAGTAATATATAGAAAAGTGTGCGCAAGTATTATATTATATGTATTTTTGAGCTCATGTTTTTACAAGCTTTCATTTGACACTCCATTCTGTGACCTAGTAAAAAAATTTTTTTTCCCTTCTGATTTCACCCCTAAAACTAACCCCTTAAGTCATAATTTAACTTTCAAAACTACACGACTCTGATGAGGCCATCAATTCCTATATTAGCCCCAAATTTCAACTTTCTATGTCGAATTGTTTCAGATAAAATCAGGTGTGACAGATGAACAGATACCAGAGTGATCTTATAAGTGTAAAAATATGCTACCACCAAATTATTATAATCAAATATCAGAGAAAAATAGCCCAAATCTTGCAACTTTCCAACATACAAATACCTTTCAAATTATCTCCATCCAGATTTGTCATCAATATAAAAGATAAAACTGACTATTTTAAAAAATCTGACATTTGTAAGTTAAACTGTACTGAACGCAGTACATGTTATGTAGGCCAAACAGACAGGAGTTTTGAAATAAGGTTTAACGAACATTGGTCTTCTTTTTTAATAAAACAACATATTTTCTATTTGACAAACCATTTTCTAGAAACAAAACATAGTTTGCCAGAGATACAAAATTTAAAAAATATTTATTTTGCCCCGAAAGGCAAAAAACGAAAGATTCTTGAAATCATAATGAACAACTAGAATTTCAGAATTCCCCCTGTTTTGCTTGCTATAAAATTTAAAAATTTATGGCCTAAAACCCAAATGTATAGTTTATAATGTTATGTACCTGTGTAACCCATATAAAAACAAAACGTCTTTGTTTAGAATCTATTGCATTTAATAATGTTTAGATTCACTATACTGCGGTCATGCAGAAAGTAAATAAAAGTGAATTGTTCATATTTATTATTTGTCATAGAAAAAAATATATTTCAATTTATTGACTTTTTTATCACTTTAGAAAGGACAAAATAACGTCCAAACATTTTTATTCTGTTTTACAGAAAGTAAACTTTTCTTCCCACCCTGGATAAAGTTTCTGTCTGGATGGAATCCTTTGCCTGCAGTGATTCCTCCTCTCTTTCAGCTACACTGGCGTCCATCGGTGAGAGATCTATTAATCTTAATTATTTTACAAAAGCTTTTCAAGCTCCAGTGTCTTTTTTAGTAAGAAGCGGTTGCCCTTTCTTTCCAACACCTCAAAATTTTGCGGAATTTCGTGTTCGGCGTACAGCCCACTTACGATTTTATTAGAATCTGCCCTCAAAACTACAGTCACATCAAAATCTGAAGATGCTTCGTCTGAAATCAAATATCGTATAACAATTCCTTCAACAGTTAACGGTTTAGGTCGACCTCTGCCCTTCTTTGAAACAGAATTTTTTTTCCAATGTCTTGTATGATATATTCAGTTATATAAAGGTAGTATTTCACATAGATTCGCCTCTTTGAAGTTACTTTTTAACTAGATTCATAATACTTCTCCAAATAGCTTTCATCATGGAAAAAGAAAAAATATAGTATTAATTATTATTCTGCTAATCACGAAATAAGACTGAGAAATAATAAATACGAATATTTGTTCGTTTACTATTATCGCCGAAAATAGAGCTAAAGCTACAGAAAAACAAATGCTAGGACAAAGGGACGCCTTAAAACGAAGCCGGGTGGCTTAAAATATGCCTCGCCAGCCGGCTTTGTATAGTGAAAATGTTTTTTATTTCACGCGTTTGTATTTCTGTAGCGATACCTTTATTTTCTATGCTATTGTACAAACCTGTTTATTTTCTTCCAGTGCCCTATCCGTTTCGGAGGTTGGCTAGTGACATGGCAATTCTGACCTTATTGATATAGCCAAGAATGTCTTCTTTTCCCTGGACCTCATTTGCTGTCTATCTTTCCCTGTATTACCAGCTGCAAGAGACGGTATTTATTATGTCTGGCGAAGATATTCAAGCTTTCGCAGTGCAATTTCTTTGTCATTGCTTATTCGGCGCAGAACTTGTAAGTTGGTGATATGTTCGGTCCACGAAATCTTTAGAATCCTGTGGTACACCCACATCTTGAAGGCTTCAACTTCTTTCATTAGTGTTTCCGTCATCGTCCACGATTCGAATTAGCAAACGTAGTACAATAAGTAATTTGGCTTGTTTTGTTCAATTTACAGGCAATGCTTTGGACAAACAAATGCAAGTTGATGCTGTATACAATGATTTCTCGAAGGCCTTTGATAGGGTTGACCATTCCTTATTTCTACATAAGTTGGATAGACTGGGTTTCAGCAATAACCTAATTACTTTTTTCGAGTCCTATTCGTATAACGGCTTACAGTACGTCGAAATTCGTGGACATAAATCCTCAACGTTTAGTGCCACAAGTGATGCACCACAGGGTAGCAATCTTGCACCTTTAATTTTTTCATTCTTTATTAACGACATTGGTGATAACATAACTAGTAATTTCCTTTTGTTTGCTGACGACCTAAAGCTGTTCCGCACCATAAGAGAGTCTAGTGATTGCCTTTCATTGCAACATGATATGGAGTCGTTACAGCAATGGTGTGAGTTGAATAGGCTGCCATTGAATGTCGGTAAGTGCTTCTTTTTGACTTACTCGAATAAATTTGGTACCATTGACTTTCAGTATAAGTTAGATGGTGAAGATATTACACGTTGTAACACCTTCAAGGAGCTTGGAATTATTTTTGTTCCTAAACTTTCATTTGCCCATCATAATAATTGGATATGCACTACTGCGATGAGGACGTTGGGTTTCATAATATGTAATTCGAGTGGGTTTCATAATAGTAAAACATTAAAAACTTTATATTCCAGCTATGTGCTTTCACGGCTTGAATATGGTGCAATTGTTTGGAATCCAATATACGTTAACTAAGTATATTAAACATGTAGAGAATGTTCAAAGAAAGTTTGCCAAATTTCTTATATAAAAATATGATGGTGTGTACCCTGATAAGGGTGTCGATGAGGTCATTATAACTGAACGTTTTCAGCTATCTTTATTGACGAATCGAAGAAATTACCATCTGGTCTGTTATCTTATAAAATTATGTAAATCTCTTATTGACTCTCCTGACTTATTATTTCAAATAAACTTTCACGTTCCTAATAGATTGGTCAGAACCTCTCCTATTTTCTATTTACCTACTGCATCAACTAATTTTCTCATCAAAACACCATTGTTTCAAGCTATGAGCGTTTTCAACAGTACTTGTAACGACATTGACGTGAACAACCTGTCATTTGCGCAATTTGCCAAATGCTTATTTATTCCATCATCATTTTAATTTTAATTTTCCAGTTTTATTTAATTATGTGATTTTTATGTTATCTGTCTTTTTTGTTCTATACTAGTACTTTTCTTTTTTTATCTCTATCTCCTTTGTATTATTTTATTTATGCTTATTTGTCTTGTAAATCGTATATCTGTTAGACAATAAAGATTATTATTAATATTATTATTCTACATCGTATAACAAAACAGGAAATACATAGCATTTGGCCGATCTAATTTTTAGTTGGAGTGACAAATCGGTGCATGTAAATAGTCTTCTCATACCATTAAAAAATGCTCAAGCTTTTTCGATTCTTGACTTTACTTCAACGAATTGGTCCCACTTTGCATTAACTACTGTCCCCAAGTACGTATAGGATTCCACAGGCTTTTTTATTTGTCTATTTAACTGAAGTCGTCTTGCTGCTTGTTGAGATTTGCTTATTATCATCTAGTTCATCGATGTTACTGGCCAGCAAGACGGTATCATCGGCATATCTTATGTTATTCATCATCTCGCCTTTTTTTGATGATTTTGTAACTCCCTCTAGTACTTCGTTGAATATTTCCTCAGAATATAGATTAAAGAGGAAGAGAGGTAAGACACAATCCTGCCGTACGCCTTTTTTGATCTCATCGATGACAGAATAGAATTTATCTATTCTTATCTTAGCCGATTGTCCCCAATACACATGTGCTATGATGCAAATATATTTGCCATCAATATCAGCTTTTTGAAGAATTTCCATTAGCCTTTCGTGCCTGACGTCGTCAAATGCTTTGGTGGTCCAAAAACACAGGAATGCATCTTTTTTCATATCCCTGCTGCGTTGGACGAGCAGTTGTAAGCTAAAAATGGTTTCTCGTGTACCAAGAGGATTACGAAAGCCAAACTGTGACTCGCTGATGTTTGCTTCACATTTTTTGTAGATTCTGTCATAAAATACTTTTGTGAAAATCTTAGTGATGTGGTTAATCAAGCTTATCAAGCGAAATTCATCGCTTTCTTTTCTTGGTTACTTCAATAAAGGCTGATTCTAGCTTTAGGGAATTCACCGGTACTGTAAATGTTATTAAAGAGATCAGTAAAAGTATTGAGAAATTGACCATCCATTTCATATATTAGTTTTAGTACTTCACCGTAGATGTTATCAGGACCTGGTGCTTTATTATGGACAGAATGGCTTTCTCTATCTCAGATTTCATAATGGGGTGGTCTTGGGTCTGCATCTCGTGTTGAGGGTTTGTTATGTCGATTTGAGGCAAAAAGCGTACTGATGTGCAGTTTCCACGATGCAAGAAGTTCCGAAGGATCTGAGATGAAGTTTATATTTGAATCAAGTATACTAGTCGTTGGGTTGTGTTTCCTTTTATTGGTCATTGTTTTTATTTCTTTATGCATATTATGCTAATCATTTTATTTCATATTCTTCGATTTTATCACATTTCTCAGCAAACAACTTTTCTTTGGCTTCTTTAATTCGGGAAGCCAAACATGTTTATACTGGTTTTAAAATACTATAAATAAGAAGTACAGTAGAACCGAGTCGCGATTATCCGAGCTCCGGATTAACCGAGCCAATCTAAGAACCTGATTATCCGAGGTACGCGCGTCTATGCTGTGTATTAACCGAGCTTCTAAAATATGTATGTACATATTTCTATTTAAAATCGTCGGGGCCTTCGGGGAATCCCCCTGGCCCGTGTGAGAGGTTCCCCTATTTATGTTTTTGGACTCTTTCAGCATGTAAATTTGCGTGAATGCAGTGCGTTATAGCGTTTACTACGGAGAAGTACGAGTATACTCACATAATTTATTTGGTTGGAGTTCTGGTAGTTAAGTGTAAATAATACAGACTGCTTTGTCTCAATTTTTGTTTGTCATATTATAATGGAGCAAAACAAGCGTAAAAGAATCGTCGTTCCTATTGAAGAAAAATTAAAAGCCATCAGAAGAATTGAAGCAGGAGAGACAATTAAAGTTGTGGCACGAGATTATGGAGTAGGTGAGGTAACAGTTGGAGATTGGAAAAGAAACCGCACAAAAATAGAAGAGTGGTGTATAAATCAAGCCTCCTCGTCCTCAGGAAGAAAATCAATGAAAACCGACGACTATGAAAAGGTTAACGAAGCTTTATTCATGTGGTTTAACCAACAGAGATCAAAAGGTGTGCCTCTGTCAGGTCCAATTTTACAACAGAAAGCAATAATGGTTAGTAGGCAATTCCCAGAGATAGATCAGTTTACCGCCAGTTCTGGATGGCTTGACCGCTGGAAAAAACGGTACGATGTACGACAACTGACTGTATGTGGTGAAAAACTTTCTGCTGATGTGTCATCAATTGAGAAGTTTAAGCAGAACTTTAAAAAGCAAATCGAAGATTGTGGATACACATGCGATCAAATTTACAACTGTGGCGAAACTGGTCCGAATTATAAAATGCTTCCATCAAAAACATTGGCATCTCGACAGGAAAAATCAGCTCCTGGGCACAAACGAAGTAAGGAAAGATTAACTATAATGGTATGTTCTAATGCATCAGGCAAGCACAAAATCCCACTGATGGTGATTGGCAAGTCTGCACGTCCAAGAGCTTTAAAAGACATCTCACCCAAAGCCTTACCAGTCTTATTACAAAAGTCAGAAGAGCGCATGGATGGATCCGACCTTATTTACTAACTGGTTTGAAGAAGAGTTCGTGCCATCTGTGACTAAATTTTTGAACAGAAACCGTCTTCCTATTAAAGCAATTTTGTTAATGAATAATGCCCCCTCTCACCCTGGAGAAGGACTTCATGTGGGCGAAATTGTTGTAAAATTTTTTCCTCCAAAAGTAACCAGCATAATGTAACCAATGGATCCAGACATCCTCGAAAACATTTAAAAAAATTATGGGCGTTTATATCTTGAACATCTGTTAGAATACACAGAAAAGGAGGATATTATCAATGGGATGAGAAAGGTTACAATGAAAAATGTTATTTACTGGGTAATTCAAGCTTGGGATTCTGTGCGTACTACCACTATTTAAAAATCTTGGGCAAAAGTTATTGATTTTGAGGACTATAATGACAGTGCAGATGATACTCCATTAAATGAATTAGCTTTGAAATTGAGAAGCCATGGAGAAATGTCCTGTTCAAATTTTGACAGCGAGATAGAAGAAAAAGTTTATTTGAATTAATGCAAAAATTAAAAGGTTGCGAAAATGTGACAAGAGAAGATGTTGTTGAATGGATTACAACAGATGATTTAGAAGAAGAAATGAGTATTGAAGAAATAACGAATGCCTTTCAGGAAACCGAAAAATCAGATGACGATGACGATGAAGAAGCGGCGGTAGATGAATAGTCTCCCACTAAGATCTCTCATCAAGAAGGTTTTGCTTCTTTGGAAAAAGCTTTGAGGTATTTCGAACAACAACCAGAGGCAACACCAGCGGATTTGCTTCTTCTTAATAGATGGAGAAACATTGCAACGAGAAAAAGAAGATACCTATTTCACTGTTTTATAATGTATGTACCTATTTATATGTTAAAAACGTTAATACATCGGTTTAAAGTATTGGTGTTTATTTTTTGAATGGATAAAAAACAAATCCGGATTATCCGAATTTTCAGTTATCCGAGGAGGGTGCCCCCCCCCACGTTACCTCGGATAACCGGGGTTCTACTGTATATAAGGTTATATAATATATAATTTATTACTTGTATTTATCAAATGTACGAAATAGTGCCCTAAAAGGCTCCAATTACTGATTGAGATATCATAGATAATCACTCAGTTTTACACCTAACTGTACATACATACATATGTACCGTCGCAACGTCACTGTATAGAACTAATATCAAAAAATATAACCTCAAACTTTCGTATTGTGATCAACCTACATCTCGATTGATTAGCAGAGGACCTTGATCCTGAAGTAGAATATTGATCTTTGTACATGTAAGAGGAACATCACATTTTTTATTTATTTGTTTTGCTATTCAAGATAACAAAATAACAACGGACATATAAAATATACTGATAATAAAAATAGCACTGTAAGTATTATCTTTAATTATTGTTTTAAATATATTAATCTATTGTTTACGTATATTTTAACACTTTAAATAGTTTAATTATTAATTGAAGGAGGTATATTTTGATTAATTCTTTATATGGATACTAAAAATAATTTTTAATCTGTTTCCATTCTTGCCATGATCATTATTAATTCCGGCACTAATATAAAATTTTGATGTTTTGCAAGTTGCATTTATTATATTATTCATTTTGTAGGTAATTCTCTTAAAAATATTTTGATCAAACAACTTTGAAAATGAATGAGGCCTATGTTGAAATCAATGGAGTACGTACGAAAATTGTTACATGGGGTCGATGGATAGAAGAATCGAATAGTAATAATGAAATAATTGTGCTTATTCCAGGTAGGATATTAATAATTCTTCTTAAGAGAAAAATCAAACAAATTATTGTTGACTTATTGATTTTATAAAGGCAGTCGATTTTATGTGGCGTAGCTTTCAAGATGCAATTATTCAAATAACTTCTCTGTGTCTTCCAGGCATATCTGGCCCCTAAACAGAGTGGAGAGAAGCTTGTTTGTTGTGGGAAATCGAGTAGTCAAATCTGTGTCTTTCTCTGGTTTCCTGATTTTTTTTGGAGGGGTCGAGTAGGTATGATGCTCAAGTAATGTGTGATTTTTCACACGTCGTTATAATTTAAGGATTCCAGTGCCGTGTGATTTTTCATTTACCGGCTCGGCTGATCAAGTGATTAAAATTCAAAATATCTTACGATATATTGTAACAATTCATAAATATACATATAAATCAAACTGGACAAGTGCAAGTCAAATTTGCGCAATTAGTGTTCCATACCTCGATTACTTTTAATATAAAAATTTTGTTATGGAGGTGACTTCACAAAACACACCTCCAAATGAGTTTTCAACAAAGTTTATTTCCGATCTTTACTGAAAACTTTTGTTTTTTTTTTATGCACCAAATAAATTATTAAAGGTAATGCATGCGTCAAAATTTTCCTTCAATCTATACCCTATATTCCAGAATTTTTTCAAAATTTCTTGATCAGTATTTTTCGAGATAAGGGAGGACAGCGACTTTTCTCAATTTTTTAAAAATAATACAAAGAAAAGTGTGCGCAAGTATCACATTATATATATTTTTGAACTCGTATTCATTTGACACCTCCACTTGGAAAAAAAAAAAATTTTAACCTCCGATTTTACCCCCCAAAAATAGACTGTAATACTTTATTGAAACAATTTAGCAGAATCTATGAACATAATGTAGGAAACTTCGCCTAAGATTCAACTGTAATTAAAGATATTTCAGTATTCGCGTTTGTAATTGTGGGAACCAATATCTCACAACACTAAACAAAAGAGCGCAGGGAAGATGTTTATAGCAACCAAAATTTAGCGGGATTAATGGTCTATTTTGATTAGCATTGTTAATCTTACCAAATTCTGGTTTAAATAAACATTTCCGAGCTTTTTTTTATTAACGGTTGTGTGTAATGGTTTTTTTTTCTTAGTTACAAACGGCCGTAATTCATTAATAGCCAATGCTAGCTTAGTTCAAACTAACCAGCGTAAGACGTAACTCACTGGTTGAAATGATGACGACTCTATGACGAGAAGGGGAAACTGAAAGTTACATCGCGTGTCAAGGTTAGTTTCAATGTCAGGGTTTTTTGCTTTTTGCCAATAATAAGGATGACGTAAGACGGATTCATCCGAATGAAAAATCCGTGTATTATCGGTATCTAGATCATGGGGTTATTAGAACCGACGAGAGAACGTATATAGCCTGCTGTAAGCGAAAGCGTATAGTCGTTAAAAAGAGAAAGAAATAATATGAATCAGTCTGCTTCTCTTATTAGGCGCACGCCCACAACACTCTCGCACGGGTACGCACGCCCATAACACTAAGTTAGAGTATGTACCCGCGCGAGAGTGTTGTGGGCCTGCGCCGACTAAGAGAGACAGAAGGACTCATATTGTTTCTTTCTCTTTCTATGAGCACTACGCTGTTCGCAAGAACTTACCTCCTCTATTCTAATATCTCTTTGGTCTAGTTGGTTTTCTATTGAACCGCTTCTTATATATTGGAGAACAAAGCATGCAGCAGTCGTTCACACTAGTTATTGAGCCCATATACAGATGGTATCTAATGAATATTTTTAATGACTCAAAAGTTTCTATTGTACAGGGCCTTCTTACAGATTTAACTCCAGCCTTCATCTGAAGTCGAACAAAATATATTACAAGTTTATATCTGATTGTATCCTATGGTTTTAGAGGTCAATATTAGATTCTATGCTGTGCCTTATACCTAAAATATGATGATTAGCTTTCAACTTTTTAGGTAATCCTGGTGTTACCGGATTTTATAGCAAATTTGCTAAAACACTTCACGAAAAAACAAGCATACCCGTTTGGTGTATCGGTCATAGCGGTCACAACTTTCCTGACAAGTCTATCACGAAATTTCCGAAATTTAAGGAACATGAGGACTTGTACAACTTACATGGACAAATTAAACATAAGGTAAATAACCGGCCAAGTCCAAGTCGGACTTGCGTAATTAGTGTTCCATATGCTTTTGAAATAAAAATTTTTGTTACGGAGGAATAAAATGATCAACGACTTCACAAAACACCCTCAAATGAGTTTTCTACAAAGTTTGTTTCCGATCTTTGTTGAAAACTGATGACCTTAAAATTTTTGTATTTTTTTTTATATAGACACCGAAGTGATCTTATAAGTGTTCCGAACGGAACACTTAAAATAACTACTTATAATTAGTATTAATTATTATGTGTTATTAATTATATCACGGTAAAAATGAATATACTTTTATTTTTAGATAGATTTCTTCAGAAAATATGTTCCCAAGAATGCTAAAATTCATTTAGTGGCCCACTCTATTGGTTCTTACATGAGCTTGGAAATACTAGAACACCCAGATGTAAAAGACAAAATTCAAGATGTTTATCTTCTATTTCCTGCTCTTGAACGCATGGCAAAAACAAAAAATGGTAGATTTTTAAACACTTGGGTGAAACCCATTGTCCAGATAATTTTATTTTTAACATGGATTTTTACAATTCTACCTAACTTTATTGCCACGCTTCTTTTGTATGGTTATATGTTGATACATAATATACCAATAGACCTACATGCACAAAATATTAAGGACTTACTGAAACCTGGACTTTTGCGTAGAGTGTTCTATTTGGCTTTCGATGAGATGGATCATGTAACTGAGAGAAAAAATGCAATTATAGCGAGAAATAAAGAAAAGATTAAAATATACTATGGTAGGACAGACAGTTGGGCTCCAGAACAATTTTATAATGATATCAAAGGAGATATTCCAGGTGTGGATGCTGAGTTGACTAACATTAATCATGAGTTTGTTTTTCATTATAGTGAGGATGTAGCTTGTACAGTGTCCGATTGGATCAAAGCGAGAAAGTGATTGTAGATAGAAAATTTAAATTTATTTTTTGGTTGTAAAGATTATTTTCCATGTTAATGATACTCTAGTAAATTATTATATAATTGTTTTTATATATTTATATAACATCCAAGGAAATTTGTATATATGAATGTTGATTTATATAAAGAATAATATTCTTTTATTTAATCCCATGTTACTGCCGAGATCTTTTTCGATATATCGAAAAGAACTCCCATCCTTAGTCACTTAGCGCCTTAAAGTCTCGTCAGACAGTTAGTTGACCGGTAATTTGTTAAATTTTAATGGCTGCTATACACGCTCCTGTTTACCTGGCAGGTTTGCCTGCACAGGTAGACCTGCGCAGGTAAACCGGAGAGTGTATTGTAAAACCCGTACAGGCGACCGGAGTAAATATGGAAAAACATATTTTTACCTGTGCTAGAGTTGCGCAGAAGAATGCGCAATGGTATTTATCCTTTTTTTTATTCAGTGAGGTTTCAAAAGAGCAGGTTTACATAAAACGTTTATATTTTGGTGGTTTGATGGTTTATATTATTTATTATATGAAGAGCTATAAAGGCTATTAGTTCACTCTCCCGCGTCTCCGGCATAATTTTAAACCAGAACTGCACAGTTTCACCATTCCGTGTGTGGGTCCTAACCTGTGCAGGTAAACCTGTTAAGGTATACCTGCACAGGTTGCCTGTGCAGGTATACCGGAGCGTGTATAGCAGCCTTAAAACCCGTACAGGTTTCTTGAACTATACAGGCGACCGGAATAATTATGGAAAAAACATATTTTTACCTGTGCCAGAGTTGCGCAGAAGAATGCGCAATGGTATTTATCCTTTCCTTTTTTTTTATTCAGTGAGGTTTCAAAAGAGCAGATTTGCATATATTATTTATTATATGAAGAGCTATAAAGGCTAGTAGTACATTCTCCCGCGTCTCCAGCATAATTTTAAACGAGAACTGCAGTTTCACCATTGCGTGTATGGGTCCTAATCTGTGCAGGTAAACCTGTTGAGGTATACCTGTGCAGGTATACCGGAGCGTGTATAGCAGCCTTAAGGCAAAAGGTATAATTCGTTCGACGATAGTAGAAAATGACAAGCAATATATCATCCAATATACGAGGGTGGATTGAAAAGTTTTGTAAAAAACAAAGTAAATACCATTTTTGCCAAAACAAAAGTTTATTCCTTAATATAATCTTCATTAAGCTCAATACATTTGATCCAAACAGTTTCCAATTTTTTATTCCCTCAGAAAAAAATTGCATCGAATCGTGCATAATACTCGTTTGCAACACAGAAAACCACTTTATTCGACGAAAATGTCTTCCCTCCAAGCCAATTTTTGAAATTAGGAAACAAAAAAAGGCCACTTGGGGCCAAATCTGGGGAATAGGGTGGGATTTCAAAGTTCCCACTTTCCATAATACCCAATCGTAATTGCATACGATTAAGTTGGCAATATTTAAATTTAGTTATTTTGTATGTCGTTGTACCAACTTTCCTTTTTTAAATAATACAAAATAAGAAGGTAGGTCTCAAAAATATAAGTTTGAAAATCTTTGATCATCTACATAATTGTAAAATTATTTTTAATAAATTGGCTTCAGATGCGTTTTAATGGACGTTCCTTAAACATTTAAGTAGTTATCTTCGTATTTAATTATGATATTCTAATTAAAATTTGTGTTTGTTTTAGAGACTGCAAATCTTGGTAGAAGCTCAAAATGGTAAGTTTAGGATTATTTGATTTAATATTAAAATTAGATCGGGAGTAATCTTACTATGAAATTTTAATTTCAAAATCATTCATATTACTGCATATTTTTAATAAACAAATTTTCTCTTTTAACCCTAACCTATATTTATTTGTAGCCAAGAGAACTCACAGAAATCAAAGAATTCCTTCTTACGGCGAGAAGAAAGGACGCTAAATGTAAGTTTTTAAGTTAAAAACTATTATTATAGGTATATCTATAATATAAATTTTTTATTTTTGCATTTTTCTTGTAGTGATTTTGATATATGTTACGTTTGCTTTTTCTTTAAGCAGTTCTGATAAAAGACAAGTAAAGAAATAATTTGCAACTATGGTTTTGTTGTGGGATTAACCTACTTTATTAATATTATGTATGTAAAAAACGAAATTTACTTTATTTTTATTTTAGCTGTAAAAATAAAGAAAAATCCAGAAAACACCAAATTTAAGGTTCGCTGTTCGAGGTTTTTGTACACATTGGTAATTACAGACAAAGAGAAGGCTGAAAAATTGAAGCAGTCTTTACCCCCAGGTATATAACAAATAGAATTATTTTTTATAACTATGTTTTTTAAACCAGAACAAAAGAAATTTACTTATTCTTTAATACTCATAAGAATAAAAAATAGCATATCTAAAGTACTTCCAGTACAAAAATCTACTAACTAATAACTTAACCTGAACTCTTTATTTTCTGAAAAGCCTTTTTTTCAGTTCATTAACCTTTATTTTGTTAAATAGATTTTTTTTTCTTTCCAGGTCTCCAAGTAAAAGAAGTAAAATAAAACATAATAATGTATTTTACTTTTATAACTTAATAGAGTAATTGTAAGATATGGTGTTTTTTTCTTTGTTCCTTTAATCACTCTTGCCTTTCCTCGGTGACCTAATATTGATATACTATTCCTCAGATTTAAATCAAATACTGCAAGTACAGTACATGTATCAAGAATTTATAAAGTGAAGCTTATTCAGAACATTCTATGTAAGTAGGACTTTATATTGGCAGCAGAATGACTGTATAAAAATTTCAAATGTCGCTTATTGCTGCTCTGTTTTGATATTTATTTAGGAAACTTTGAACTTAAAGGAACTCTTTAAATTATAACTGGTGTTACCATAATTAAATAAAAGTAGTGTCATATGAAAGGGCATTGCTGCTTTTTTTTTATATAAAATTATACATTTTTTTACTTAATCTGAATTTTGTTAATAAAATGCAGTAATGTATTAAAACTACATCAAAGTTATACAAGTCAATTAATTTAAAACTATTTAGTGATATATGAACTTGAAGTATATGTTCTAACATCGAATTTGTTTTCTTCAGATTCAGATCCTGAGGTGTCAGTTTCTGCATAGCTGCATCTTTTAGAATATGTTATTTTTCTAGAAAAAACCTTAATTATTAAACATTCCAAGTTGATAGATAGATCATGAAGAATTATAAGTAGATGGATAAGCTATTTATTACTTTACTATTCTTCACCCAGATTTTTAAGCATCTGTATTTCATTTATGTTTGAGTTTCATAGTTGTATCTTTTTGACAGTATCTAGGGTTAAGAAATTGTAGTTCTTGGGATTAGACCATTTCAATTCAGAGTTACTCCCTGATGTTATGCCGACGATAGCACGAGGTATCTTCAGAGATATTTACTCTTCAAAATTAAAAGACTGAATGATGGAATCTCAGTAAGTGAAGGTTCTTGAGGATGCCTCGTGCAATCTTGGGCAAGACTTTTACTCCAAATTGATATGGCCTAATCTCAAGAACCACAATTCGTCATCTAACCAAAGCAATAAAAGCTTCTGTTTCATGTTATTATCAGTGAAGCCGCTAGATTTAAGGGGCGGAGAGCACATGAATATAGAAGGCGTTTCTTTAAGAAAAAGAGATCACTAAAGTCAAAGTTTATTTATAAAAGAGGCGCCCCTCTTTTTCAAACAAGCGGAGGTGAAAAAGACCCTCTTTATACTGGAACTCCAAAAGCTAAGACCACTGCAACACAGTAAATTATAAAATAGATGATTGATTGATGGAGGAGGTTTTTTTTTATAAAAAAAGAAACCCTTTCCTACACTGGCACTTACACCCTATTTAAAAATTAGTGACCAGATGGAGATATTTTCTGCAAACTAAAAAAAACTACATTCTGTGGAAATCTAGAAACTTAATAATCAATTTAAGAATTGATGATTGGGGATGAACATTTTCAAAAAGGAGAAGATTTTCTGTATTATGGGGGCGAGAGGCAATGCATCTCCCATTGGCTACACAACAAGGCAATAACTAAGGCTATTAAAAAGAACTTTAGAGTAGATTATTCTAAAAAATTATGCTAAAGACAGTATCATTCGGTAATTATTTACAATAGGGCACCACCCAGAAATGAAAAAAAAAGTGTTTTTTCTACGTTTTTTGGGGCGCTGAACACGAATCTGGCGTTAAAAATCGGCGCTGAACAAACACCAAAGTTCGGTGAGCATAGATTAGTTCAGATTCATCGATTTTTTCGGGGGGGGGTTGGGGGTGGCGGGGCGATCCAAGGGTGTCGAGTGCCGATTTTTAACGCCGAATTCGCGTTAAGCGCTCCAATAAACGTAGGAAAACACTTTTTTTGATTTCTAGGTGGTGCCCTAATTGTAAATAATCACCTATCAATCTATTATTTTCGGAGTTGTGTGGTAACTGGTCCAAGTAGCAAGGATACCTTGCTACAATAATATTAAGGTTTGTTATTTTATTTTTAAAAAAATTCATTTACGAGAGTCGTTCCAAAAGTTCTCGGCCTGACAGATATGGCCCCAAGATGACCAGAATATTATGATATTTGTTATCTACAAGTTTCAAACGTGTGTTTAGGTGTCTTTTGTAGCGATTGTGTCAACAAACAAGTTTTAACCTTTTCTAGAAAATCGGTTATAAAACACTTCATTTTACAAGGTTTAACTCCTACAGACATTAAAAATAATTAAATGTCGCGTTAAATGATTCATCTCCTTCGTTTTCGTCAGTTAAAAAGTGGGCTGCTGAATTTAAACGTGGTCGTACATCGATTCAAAATGGTAAACTTCAGGAGGCCCGAAAACCTCTACGACGGACGGGATTGTGATGGAGATTCACAAAAGCGTATTAAACGATTGCCAACTGAAGGTATGCGAGCTGGTTGGCATCGTAAACATCTTGATAGGCCGAGCCCACCACATTTTACACGATGTTTTGGGTATGAGAAAGCTTTCCGCTCTCTGGGTTCCGCATTAACAATCGATCAAAAACGCATTCGAATGACTATTTCTCAAGAGTGTTTACACTTGTTTAAACATAATTCCTGTGAATTTCCTCGACGATTCATAACAGTAGCTCGAACATGTATTCATCATTACACGCTAGAGACGAAGGAACAGTTGAAACTGGATGGGAGCAGATGAGAGTGCGCACAAGAATGCAAAAACTTCCATCTGCGGGAAAAGTCACGGCTTTTTTTGGAATACTCTTTTTGATATGCTCATAGATTACCTGGAGAAAGGTAGAACCATCACATCATATTATGCTTCACTACTGGACTAACTGAAGTGAGCTATTTAGACGAAACGTCGACATGCCGCAAAAAAGAAAATGCTTTCTCATAACAAAAATGCGCCTTGACACACGTCTTGGATTGTTGCTGGAAAACTACTTGACCTTTGCTTCCAGGCGCTTTTACATTCATATATGGAGCCCAAGGGAGAGTAAGAAGAGTGTGGGAAGACCTTAAAGAAGGTGACGAGGAACGGAACGGCCCTGAAAAGGGAAAGACGGAAAGATTTGGAAGAGGCCTACATTCAGGAGTGGATGAGAGCAGGCTGAAAAGAAGAAGAATGAGGGTATTGAAAATTTGGAAAGTCGATGTGTTGATTTGCAAAGTGACTATGTAGAAAAATAAAAAAAATCCCTATAATTTTGCGTTTTCTTTGTTAAGCCGAGAACTTTTCGAATGACACTTGTATATAAACCTTTACCTTTTTCTTAGTTTTTCCGCTATGTTATCCCATAAGAGTTTAAAACATAGACCAAAAATTGTCACCATTATGCTAACGCCCAATGCATACATCAACGAATCAAAAATAGTATACCTTGTTGGTTTTTCTATTTTCGGTACGAGCGGCTCCAAGTTAACTTGTGGCAATTCAGTACTACAAAATTATACAAAATCTTTTTTTATGCACATGTTTTATGTGTGGAAGGATTATTTATATTATTGAAATGAAATTAGTTATGCAGTTTGTGCAAGTGAGGTTTAGATCTACGCACGGCACTCGGCAAAAGAACCAATGAATTATGAGTGAAAATAGTGTTTATCGTGGCAAAAAAGGCACGAAAAGTTCTACGTGGACCGCAAGAAGGAGCAACGTTTCAAAGAGGTGGCCGCTGAATAGACACGAGGCGGAGGTGAAGTCGAAGGGAGTCGGCACATCTGCGAAAAAATTAAAATCATCCGACAAATTCAATGATGTGCACATGATGATACGTTCGGCTATCGAATAACAAATTTTGTAGCCCTTATGAGTGCGATTTCGGCGTGTTTAGTGTGCGGAAGATGCGACACAGACGTGCAATTTTCGAAGACCAGTAAGCGAAGGTCAGGTTTCAAAGTGATTCTTTCCTGTGGTTTCGAGCAATAAAAAATTGCTTGGCATCGCAACAGATGTGCCGGAATGCGTATTTAATGATGGCTTATCTAGTATTATGGAGGTCTTACAGTTGCCAATAGGGTTGCATTGTTACAATTTTTGCGTGGAAGCGGATGAGGCGAGGATTTGTCGAGTTGTTTGATGCTGTGAAACAGACACGCCCGGCCTCCAAATTAGAAGGCCACTTATATGCTGCTGAGATCGCAGACTAATGGTAAGAATTTTTTATCTTTTTTAAAATTTTCAATTTTAAAAGCTAGAAATGAGTAAATAATACCTTTAAGCGCGTTTATCTCAAAACTATGTTTTTCAGATCGGCTTGCAGCATAACTTAAACAATTTTTATCCGATTGATTTCAAATTTTAACTGTAGCTTCTGTATTAGATTCTGAAGATTGATTGATTTTGATTTAAGGGCGCGTCAACTACAAGGTTATTTGGCGCCCATGAAAGTATGGTAGAGACGAGGATTAGGTTTTTTTTTTTTTTTTTTTTTTTTATAATTATCTTTAATTCCTTTAGGAAGTTTGTAATGTTAATGTAATTTACTTTGAATGATTTTAAAGTTAATTTGAGAGAGTGAGGGAGGTTATGCTTTCTTCTGATGTGAAGAAAGTGGGGAGATTCAAATAGGTGTTTGACGGATAGAGGGTTATTGCAGTTAGGGCAGGTGGGAGCTCTTTCGCTTTTCAATAGGTGAGAATGTGTATGAAATAAGTGGCCTATTGCAAGTCTTCTTAGAGTGACATTGGCTTTTCTGTTCATGTTTGCAAGATGGAGAGGGGGGTGGGTATATGGCTTTATATTCCATAGTTTGTTGTTAGATTCCTCAAGGTCCCATTGGAGTTGAAATAAGTTTTGGAATAGGGTATTTAGGAACCTTTTATAATCCTGTTGGTGATTTTCGCCAGAAGAAAGGGAACCCGTTAAGACCGCTTGTTTAGCTTTTTTGTCAGCTAAATCATTCCCTGTGATTCCTATATGACTGGGAAGCCACATAAGTGAGAAGGACTTCTTTCTGAGGTGGGCGATATAGGACAAGTCCAGGATTTGGCGGATGAACGCAAATTCTAAGTTTCTGGACTTTATGGAATGAAGGGCACTGAAGAGAAGTGCGTAATATTTTTACGAAATATTAAAAATTGCAAAAGTTATTAAGAAATTTCTGTCAATTTTTTCTGCGAAAATCGAGATTTTTTTTTAAAAGCCTGCCATTTTTTGAAAAATCAATATTTTACAAATATCCTACGTACTTCTCTAGCTATTTACGTGTAGAGTAAGCAGAATTTTTTTTGTTATAGGATCAAATTTACTCAAGATATGCTGCAAGCCCTGGAGCCCTTTTTTTAAAAAGAGGTCTTTTAAAAAGCTGCACTATGCCGAAATTTTGTAAAATATATTATATCAAAAAATATACTTTTGTACCTCGATACATATGTAACCATGTGGTATAGTTCATTTTGAATAAAAATCTGTTTCAATCCGAAAAAAAATGTTTAAAATTTGGTTCTTTTTGATGCCTCTACAGTGGCCTAAGGCCTTAACGTGATTGAGAATGGATAATTGATGTTTTAAGTCCTTTCAAAGAATTACGGCCCTCTAGTTCAGATCGGGATTGTGGTCTAAGCAATAATACTGATGGGGACCCTGGTCCAAGTTGTGCTTTAGGCTGTGGTTGTGCTTCTGGGAATACTGGTGTAGGCGGCTGCTCTGGCTGTGGTTGGAATTATGACCCTGGTTCTGGCTCAAGCTGTAATTCTAGTTGTGGTTAAATTTTTCAATGGGGGATTATATTAGATTAAGAAAAAAAAAATTGAATTTATTAAGTTAAATCCAAACAATTTTTGTCATTTTATTCATTCTATGTTTATAATATACGAACCTCGATTCCTCGGTAGCTATTTCATTTAAACCCTCTTCTATACCATATTTCAAGTCAACTCCCAATTCGTGAAAAACCGTCTTTCCTAGCCAATCAGCCAGCTCCGTTTTACCCATTTGTCTCAGTCTGTGTGCCAGAACTTCGTGGGTCTGACTTTTGCCCTCTCCTTGTTGAGAGTTCCAGTGATGAAGATGCTCTATACACGGAGTATCTTTGGGAACCTTTCTTTCTTAAAATAAGTTACTAGTTAAAGACCTAATATATGTTGTGTGGAAACATAATTATTTTTAGTTAATTTACCCGCTTTATCTAGTGCATTAGGCTCCTCAAAACTTTGAAAATGGGCAGCCGCAACTAATCTGCGACATTCCTCAGGAGTTAAATGATCTGCTAAATACTGCAGCTCAGACGCATTTATATCTATTGTTGCATTACATACATTTAAATAAAAATAAATAAAAAATCTCAGAAATACTGTAAATAAAGAGAACATTGGGCAATATTTATCATTAATAAAAAAGATAATCTACGAGTAGTTTTGACTTTGACTTATTTGGTATATATGTCATTTTATTCCAATACATCTGTAGTGCTGGTATTTTGAGTTCAGTCATGTTCAGTTATATCAGACCACAAGTAATGATGCTTGGCGTAAATAGAAGTTATAGGCTATTCCGAAACTTTTCAAATTGTTTGTTTTTTAAATATAAATTTTTAACTCGCCCTAGACTAGCACAAGGGTTTAAACCAGGTCTTTTGATTATTAAATTTAACACAAAAGTAAGTCGCATGTATAAAACTATTTTTCGATCTTTGGCTAAAACACACTCTTACTACTATAACTAGCCATCTCTGCCATTATACGAGGGCCGCCTTTTAAGTTTTTACAAACGACTACTAGATGGAGCTATTGAGATATAACATTACCATCGGCATCGTTGTAAAACTTGATATTTGTTATTGTTAAAACAGTGGCAGCTTAGAAATTGGCCGAGTAGTTTGTTTACAGTAAGCGTTTAAAAACGCAGTTTTGTGAACAAATGGAAATTTCACGTGAAGGTTTTCGTTGGATGATATTTTACGATCTTAAGAAAAGCTTAAATCAACAACAATGCCTCGAATCTCTTCGTCCAACTTTTGGTAATGAATCACCATCAGAAGAAGTTGTTTATAATTGGTTTACAGAATTTCGTTATGGTCGTGTTTCCGTCCGCGAAGAATTTCGTGAAGGTCGACCAAAATCGGTTGTTGTTCCAAAAATCATCGATGCTGTGCGCAACATGAGTGAAGAAGATCGGCATGTGACTTACCGTGGGATAGAGGTATCCTTAGGCATATCGAAGATTGCAGTATATTCGATTTTGCATGAACATTTACCTGTGATAAGTGAAATTTGATCTACACAAAAAACTTACGTCATAGAATTATGGCATATGGTCGCGGCTTCGTGTCTCTGACGGTCAGTCAGTTTCCATTGTACAGTATAATTAAAACTAACTCGAATCCCTTTAAATGCCTATCAGGCTAACTTCAAGATCACGATGGAATGTAAACGTGACCGGTGACAGTCGGGTTTTATTTCTAAATATAACAGTGAAAACTTTTTTTTTATGGGTCTAGCACACGTGCTGCAGGGAAGTCCCTATAGCGCTCCAGGAGCGGCATGTGTGCGGAAAAAGCGATTCACGTTGTTCTTGAATCGCTGTAAATTGTACTCGGTGGGAAACCCAACGCTGGGCAAATTATTCCAAAGGGATGATGTTCTCCATATAAAAGACTGCTTGAAAAGTGTTGTACGTGGAGTAACAAGCTGAACCTCATACCGATATGAAGCATCAGCGCAACGTGTATTTCTAACATGCACCGCTTTGGGAGGAATTAAGCGGGCTACATCCTTCGAACACTTTCCATGAAAATACTTGTAGAACAGACTCAAGTCGCCAACCGTTCTTCGAAGTTCCAGCGAATCAAGGCCGCCGGTCATTTCGGGTCTCCAATCAGACGAACAGCTTTCTCTGAACAGAATCCAACAAATGCAGTGTATGTTTGGGAGCGGAGCCCCAAACATGGGAGCAGTATATTATAATTGGTCGAATTTGAGCTTTGTAAAGAATTAAGAGTTGTTGTGAAGTGTAAAGCGCTCTGGTTCGAAATAATATTCCTTTTGAGAAGCTCTCCTTGCTATGCCTGCAAAAGTTCATACCAGGACATATTTGCTCCCAAATTAACGCCCAACAAATTCAGCAACATTAACTTTTTTAGAAAAAACTGCTGCCTGCCGCCAAATTCCACTTGGTTACTGTCATCCCAAGATAGAATTTCTTCCAGGTCTTTGTTAAGTTGAACGACCTCCTGCTGTCTGCGGATATTCGCCTTAGCCGATGTCCGAGCGTTCAAAGTGAATGAAGAGACAACCGTACTGTCTTTTCCTGCAGATCGTTAATGTAAATGAGAAAGAGAGTAGGAGACAGTATGGAGCCTTGGGGCACACCGGCGTTGATAGTGAATGTGTTAGAAATAAATCCGTCGATCGCCACTCGTAAAGAACGCTCTCTGAGGAAACATGAGAGCCACAAACAGGACTTTTCAGACATACCATAAGAGCGTAGCTTAGCCAACAGTCCATCATGTCGGTCGAATGTCTTGGATATGTCAAGAGAAACCGCTCGAGATTCTCCAAAGTGTTCAATTGCGTTGTTGCAAACATGTGTTACATAAGTCAGAAGATCTCCTGTTTGAAGTGCATATTTTGAAGAAAAATACATAAATAAACAAAAATTACAAAAATAATTCCTTTGCAGATTCCTTCGCGGATTTCTCTTCTTCGGAGCTTTCGTCGTTAATACTGGGTTCAGCAGAAACAAGCATTTGTATTGCTTCTTTACTAAACGACATAGATCTTTTTTTGGGTTTTGGCCTTATACTACATATTAAGAAATCTGAGCTGAGCAATAATCTGCTGAGGACATCTAAATTGCATTCTTATTTTGAGAATTTTCTAGCAAAATTTTACCGGTACAGGCGAAAGTGCTTGTTTCGTGCCTCTGCTGCTTCTTCGAATAATAATCCAGTTGGCAGAAATGCCTTTTCCGTTACTGTTGCATCATGAATTAATATTTTGTGTATCGAAACAACAACAAAGAAGTTCCAAGCGTTTGAAATGTCGTTTCTTGGATACATCACGTTACCAACAATACCATACTATAACGGATGAACAAGGCAATATGGAGATCATACATACGGTGAAGAAACGTAAACTGTCATACTTTGGCCACATTATGAGGAACGAGAAGTATCATCTCGTCCAACTGATTCCGCAGGGAAAAGTTAAGGGGAAAAGACCTTCTGGAAGACGCCGAATCTCTTGGCTGCACAACCTTAGAAAATGGACAGGGAAAAGTAGTGTAGAATTGTTTAGATCGGCTATAAATAATGTAATTTGGACCAAAGTGAACGCTAACGTCTAAAGAAGACACAGCACCAGAAGAAGGCGTCATAGGATGCCACATAAATTTTGGCAGTCTCATTTCCATAGTTTGTAAATTTTTTCAAGTCGACTTTATGACCACTCGATATTACTTCCAAAATCACTTTCAAACGATTCAGATTGAAGTCGACACCGGTAATTTTAGCGGCCACCTCTTGACCGGCAAAAAATATCCTACTTGTATTACCATCATTACCAAATTCAGCTTTGGGCCCGTTTGCTCTCTGAATTTTACCTGTATTTCTGGCTTTTTTTGCTTGACAATTTCTTTATCACTGTCCGATCTTAGCTGCCACTTTTGCACAGGAAACTTGTTTATGACAAATGCAGAATACTTTCTAATAATCGGATTTTAGAGTGCAATACAGACAGGCCAAACTGTAATGCATCTGTGTCGCCGTTAATTTTTGCAATGATTTCACGGGAAATCACGGTGCAAATACTCCTTTTTCTGTTAAACTAATAAAATCTCTGAGACGCACCCTGAGGTATAACAAATACCTATTTAAATACCGTAAAACGAGTTGTCCTAAACCAATTTCTACTAACATTGTCTATCTTGAAAACATTACTAGTTATTTTTAAAAAAAAATCCATAAAAAGGATCAGTATGTATGCCCTCTTATCTGTAATATTCAAATCCATCACAATTTTCTTCAAGATAAACTCCAAAAAGAAATATCACTTTTTTAAATAACTGTTTCGTAACGAATGCTGATAAGAGAAACAAACACTCAGAGCGACGATTCAACTCTGACTGAGAATCCGGCGCGCGCGCTGTCAAATAGATAACGGGAGGGTCGTCTATGATTTTATGCCTATTCAACATTGTTAGGTAGTAAATTTTTTCTAACTGGGATAAGTTTTAGGAAATCGATTTATGGCCGCCTAAAAACGCTGAAATACCCTTATGGGCGATGAGAACTATCCTCCAGGGACAACATTGTTGAACTACTGTTGGTTCCGGGACATTCGGGGATAACAGGTAATCAAAAAGAGGATGAATAAGCAATAAACATGAGGAGGAGAAAAAATAAACTTGAGAGGTCGGGGTGACATTAAAGAAGTCAAACTTTAGTGTTACTCTTGAAAACCACTATAAGCACAGCCTTAAACGGCTTTGTCGGTGCATATCACAATAAATAATTGAAAAAATAATCATGATTTTAAAGGATAAAAAACAACTTTATTTATAATAATTTTTATACAGATTTTTCATATGTTTAAATATGAATTGCATCGGTTAAATCAAAAACCACATAAGTAACGCATATTTCCCTTCCTTATTCTTGGTTATAATTCTCTGATTATTTAATTCTTAACGGTATTATTTTAGATGACAAGCAATTGGTTAAACATCTTCTTCTTAAAATGCCTATTCGGTTCGAATCTTAGCAATCATTCTCCATCACATCGCATCCACTGAAGCTCTGAAAAGATCAGGAGCCAGGAGATACGCCTGCATCCTAGTCGCCTTTTTCCAAAAACCTTTCCTTGGAGTATTTGCTGTGGTAATCCATATCTGTGGGAATTTCCTACTTTAACAGTTTCCATAATTTCCAGTTTCTTGTTCATGCGACGTAAGACATCCTCGTTGGTAATATGTTTAGTATGGTTATACATAGACGAGTGAAACCAAAAAACTTTTTCGGCAGTGAAATAATTTCGTCCCGATACGATTTCAGACTGTTGATAATCACTGGACGATGGAGGAAACAAGTTATAATAACGAAAATGCGTCAATTACTTGGGACTGAAGTAAAAACCAGGACGTTGCTATCCAGACTGTACCCTTTTCTGAATAATTACAGCAAATTTTCACTGAGAAACTAGCTGACAATCCAGAAGAAGATCGTCGATATATTTTTGCCAAGCATGAGCTTACGCTTGCAAATTGCCGAGAGCTTCCCTCCAGAAAGTGCAAAACAGGGCTTTGAGAATGATGATCAACGTAATTAATCGTTAAAACGATTAAATACACCTAAATTTGAACATCCAGATAGAGTTAGATTTCTGCGACCGAGCGAGTCCGTACCTGGCAGAATGGAAGTATTCTACTCTGATGTAGATGAACAGCAAAATCCTAGTTAAAAAGATGGAATACGTAAGTAGATTTTCACAATCTTGACTCCAATTTCTGGTATAGTTACGGTAAGAGCCTCCGCAGACTACAGATTTTTGATTGTCCGACAGTTTAATCGGATGCCTAATTAACATGAAGACATACGTGAGTGCGCAGACCCAACGATTCTTCATTCCCCTATGTCTTCATGTTAATTAAGCAACCGATTAAACTGTCGGCCGATTAAAAGTCTGTAGTTTGCGGGGGCTCTAAGTGTGATTGATTGACGTATGTAATAGAAAGATACACAGCTCTTCTTGACAGTAAATCAGCCTGTCGTCTAAACGAGACGCTGCCTGTTTTCTCATTGGCAGTGAAAATCTTGGTTCTACTCGCCTGTTTTGCTTGCCGTTGAAGTCTTTTGGCTTATGGGGGCTATATACGTACCGGCAAGCCTATCAGTTATCCCTGAACAGTCCACAGAAAGCCGGAGCCCACTCTCGTTCCGGCCGCTGGCCTTCAGTGGACTGTTCAGGCATAACTGACAGACTTGACGTTACGTGTATGGCCCCCATTATTATGCACGTAATGATTAGCAAATGAGTCCGCATTTAATTATTTTGATAGTATTGACACAGATATGAAGAGCAAATATGCATTACTGTTAATATTTTAACTTTTTTATCGTACATGGTTTTTGCAGTGAGCAATAGTTTAATTAATTTACAACTATTAAACATAAAAATTCAATAAAAATTAAGATGGCAAGCTCAGTTAACCGGTAAAAATCGTTGACCTGCGTAAAAATTGGAGCTCAAATATATTTCTTGTGCATTTTCCAAGTCCGTTATTACTTCTTTTTGTTTGGAGAGGAGTTTTTTCTGGACGATTGCACTAGACCGCGGCAGGTAATGAGGTGTGTGTGTGAGGAACACTCATAAGCATTCAAGATTTTATCAGTGTTTTCCGAACAAAAAATTCTTTAGGAAGTAATAATTTTCCGGCTGAATGCACTAAAATAACTGCTTCTATTTTTAAATTTAAAATATAGAAAAACAAATCCTTTGATATTCTATTTTGCCTTATAAAAAGGCCCTGTTGCAGTTCTTTTAGGTATTAAAAATTGCGACATTTTCCAACAATAATAGTACTCAAAGTACGCCTTTTTTTTGTAAAACAAACCTCATGAACCTTGTGCCTTGAAGCAATGAAAATAAAACGCAATTCAAGAATGGAAGTTCGTTTTTTCTTGAATATTTATTTAGGGAATGCTCTGCAATTTTTGTAATAACCCGGGGAATTCTTTAAGAATATACAAAATTCAACCGTTAGATGTAATGATCTGAATTTGCTGATGATATTTCTGTTGTGGTCGCAGTGCGACACCTTGAGAAGCATAGGAATAGTATTGCTAGAGCATTTATAGAATTTGGCTAATGACATGACACAAATAACCTCGTCGTTTGCCATAGCAAAACACTGTTAAATAAAAGATGGACCATCTGTTTGTTTTTGAAGTATGTGATATTTCGACATTATTAACCCGAATGCAGCTGAAATATTGACCGACATTTAGTGTCCACTTAAATAATGCTGGGAAATATTAGAGAAAAATTTCCAAAGTGAGTACAATGCTGCAGAAAATTTCAAAAAAAATTGGTCGAAATCAAGCTTCTTCAACGGCTGGTGTAAGAAAATTCGTGAAACTGGCATGCTATTGATAACTTAACCTCGTACTGGTCCAGTCCATGCAGACACAAATATTGCTGCTATTGCCCAAATTGTGCCTGAAAACTCAAGAACCTTAATTCGTCGCAGATCTCAACAACTCAACGTCAGTCGTACTTTTCTGAGGAGAGAATTTTACATAAAAATCTCGGATTATTTGCTTACAAGATCCAACTCACTCAAGAATTAAAGCAAAATGACCATCCGCTTCGTTATCGCTTCCCTGTCTGGGCTTTAAATGCGTTGAAAATGGACTTCGAAGGATATGTAAAGAAGCGAAACTGAAAATCCACACGTAGTCGTAGAAAAGCCAATGCATCTTTAAAGAGCGATTGTTTGGAATGGTGGCATTATTGGCGTTTTCTTCTTTAAAGATGAAGCTGACAGCAACCTTTCGGTGAATGAAGCGCATTACAGAGACATGATAACTGATATTTTGTAACCGCAATTGGACGATTTGGAGTTGGAGGAGCTTTGCGACCAGCAGGATGGCGCGACACACCACACCAACCGTGAAACAATCGATCTCGCATTAAGTTAGGTAATCGTGTGATTATCCGTTTTGGAGATGTACCATGATATTGACATTTGACACCGTTAAGACTTTTTTTTTATAGGGAACTGTTAAGGACCGTTGTTACTCTAGCAATCCACAAAAAATCCACGCACTTAAGAAAATATCCTACCTGCTATTCTCCAAATAGAGCCACAAATCATCAAAAATGTGCTGAAAAATTGGATTGACAGGATGAGCTACCGCCAAGCCGTGACAGCTATTTGAATAAAATTGTATTTCATAAGGTTTACTCTTTTCAATAAAGAAAAAACTTTTGGTCATAGCAATTTTACAAAGGCGGAACGGACGGCCCATTCTTTACAATGGTTAAACAGATATTTTAGCTTTTTCCACACACAACACGTTAATCACGTATGTAATACTCCTATATAGCTAGATTGAGAGAGAAGTATGTCGCCGTTAGTAGAGCATAGACGATTGTTTCTCTCTCACACCCTAGCGCGGAACTACGTACGAACTGCACATGCGCGATATAATATATTAATTCTGTGCGAAATCCCGGACATTCTATAGTCTATATAAGAGGCGCGCTTGCGCATTAGCAAGAGCGCATGCGTGTCGGCAAGCTGCTCTCTTCTTGCGGGATAGGGCGCTAGCTATATAGGAAGGAGTATTAGATATATGACATTAATATGTGTTATTTTGATTTTGTCGCTTTGTTTCATTAGTTATAGTCGTTTTAGCCGCGTTATTCACTGGGTAATAGCCAACATAGGGCACAACGTTAAACGTAGTAGTAAAAGCGATTCCGCGATCACCTAATGAGTTATTCTTCTGAATTATGTTTCCTTTTTATTATCTCAAAGCTTTTAGTTCAAGTTAAAAGATGTGAAATTGAAAAAAAAAACTATTACGAGGATTTGTTTCGTTATGGGCTTCTTTGGGCGAGAGAGTAACGTATAATTATCATGCCATCTTATTTGAAGAAAGTAACTAAAATTTATGTATTTTCTACTTTTGCTAAGTATAGGTAATTACTAATTAGTTTGTGCCAAATAACAAATAAATATACTTGATGTAAAAAAAAGGTATTAAAGTGTACATGTGTAACTAGTCAGGGTGTAAAAAAATTAAAGAAGATAATGCATATTTATCAAAACAATAAAACTAGATTTTTAGACGGGTATCACTGGATTTAAAATGTCTTAGTTATAAGTGAGGAAAATTGATTGGCAAAATATTCAACAAAAATTTAACAAAAAAAAAGGGTTTCTAATTCGCAATCTTCTTTAACAAACAAACTTCCGTCTCGTTTTATGATAAAATAACGTAAATTTAAGTAACGCTTGTGATATTGTGAGACAAATTATTTTAATACTCATGTTCATAGTAATTATTTTTTTAGATATTTTGCAGGCGAGGATGCAAATTACAGAGAATACTATCATTGATAAAAATCCATTGCCAGATATTAATTGTTGGTTGTAACTATCTCCACCGTTTTTGAAATGTCAACACTCAAGAGACATTCGTTCATTGCAGTCTTACTAATGAGACCATTGGGTAGTAGAACCGCTATATATACATATGTATGTATATATATATATATATATATATATATATATATATATATATATATATATATATATATATATATATATATATATGTATATATAGTAGAACCGCTATATATACATATGTATATATATATATATATATATATATATATATATATATATATATATATATATATATATATATATGTATATATGTATATATGTATATATATATATATATATATATATATATATATATATATATATATATGTATATATATATATATATATATATATATATATATATATATATATATATATATATATATGTATATATATATATATATATATATATATATATATATATATATATATATATATACCCATAGTTGGATGTAAGATTCCCCAAGTTGTCTCCAATGAGTTCTGTTGTTTGCTTTTTGTATCCAATCGTGTCCCGCTAGTATTCATTTATTTTCCCACCCTAATGATTTGAACATGTCCTCTAATGTCAACGTGGACAGCTATATATATATATATATATATATTATATATATATATATATATATATATATATATATATATATATATATATATATATATATATATATATTTATATATATATATTTATATATATATATTAATATATATATTTATTTATATATATATATAAATATATATATATATATATATATATATATATATATATATATATATATATATATATATATTCTCTATCCGTCGTATTCGTCGCGCAGTGATTTCAATGCATCATTGATTTCTTGTTGATTAATTGCATTTTTCCATCGGGATCTGTCTTGGGTTATTTTGCGGGCGTTTTCCAGGTTTGTGTGCAACAGTTTTGTGACATCCGTCCATTTAGTGGGTGATCTGCTCCTTCTTCTTTTACCTTCCGTCTTTCCTGAAGACAAGTCTTTCTATGTTGTCGCTACGTATGAGGTGACCGACGACCCTTAATATTCTTTGATATGTCATACTGGATAGTCTCTAGGTTGGCTGGATTTTTTGCAAAACAGACGCATTGGTTCTTTTAGCCGTCCCAGGTATTCGAAGCATTCTACGCCATCACCACATCTCGAATGCCTCAATTCGCCTTCGTTCTGCTTTGCGCTAGACCTTCTCAAGTCCAATTCAGAATTTCTCCTTTTACATCGGCTTTCAAGAAACGAACTATGGGGCTCAGAGTCCATGGATGAGTTCAAGCAGTATCATCTGCAAATAATATTATTATACTGCCTTTCGAATCATTTATATAAATTATTGGGGGTAGAGAGAGCGAACCATGAGCATGGATGAGATCTAAAGCGAGTAATGTCTCTTCTACCTACTCTTGTATATTTATAGATGTTTCTCCCCTCTTTACAGTTTAGCATCGATTCGGTGGACCTTGTTACATCTTAACGCTAAAGTCCGATACTAGATTTTCATATGTGGTAGTGTTCTCAGTAACTTGCATCTTTGCCTTGTTTGGTTCCATTCAGCACTACTGACGAGATCATTAAGGGGTCGAGAGGGAGCCATATGATTCACAGAAGATGGCATCTATTTTTCAGTTATAAAACAAAGAAAATGTAATTTATTTACTCCTGCCACCTTACGAAAAATTAACGAGTTTTATGTTTTGATAAACAACATGATCTCTTGAAATATATTACACGATTTTTTTCACACCCATTATTCCTAACTTTATGTAAATTTCTATGTACAAGGACAAACGTGTTTTAGAATTAAAGCCTGATCGGTCAATTTGTATCAATTAAATACTAACTTAATCTATCCAAAATAGTTCCCTCAATTTAAAAAGGTAATTCTAATTAACAGTTTATATTTTTTTAAGGCTACGACAGTAAATGGGTAAGAAAAATATTTATTTATTATTCAAATGGACTCAGAAAGTTATTAAAGTATTAGATTGTCGAAAAAGTATTTAGCCTTTTTCTCGTTGGATAGTTTTAGTGTCATCGGGTCGTACTCAGCACCAGTGAAAGCTGAAATTTGACTGATTTGCTTGACCTAATTTAGAGCGCCCGGAAGATAAGTGACATTTGTGGAAAAATTAGCTACACTTTATTTCAATCAAGGCACAAATGCTGCGCAGGCGTTTAAAGAAATTTGTGCTGTTTATGGTCAAAATACGTTATCAAAAGCAATAGCGAAAAGATACTTCAGTCGCTTTCGTCTTGGAAATTTCAATGCCAAAGATGCTCCTCGTACTGGTTGATCAATGACAGAAAAAGTTCAGCAAGATCGACATGTATGTAGCCATGACACCTCCAAGGAACTAAACATCCATCACCAAACAGTTTTAAATCATTTGGAGAAAGCTGTTTCTAAAAAGGTGCTACATGATTTGACGCTAAAAGATTTATTTGATCGAATTCCTGCTGAAATTAAAAAACAAAATCGAGCCATTTCTGATGCGGCCGATCACGGGCGTTGATAAGTGGTTCTCGTACGATAACAGTGTGTGAAAAAACCGTGGTCGGAAAAGGATGAAGCTTCACTTATAATGACAAAATCCAGATTGACGCTATGTTTGGTGGGATTGGAAGGGAATTGTGCATCATGAGTTGCGGCAGCCCAACCAAACAATTGATTATGTACTTTACTATCAGCAATTAACAAGACTGAAGCAAGCGATTGAAAAAAATCTGCTGGAATTTCTCAACAGAAAGGGTATCGTCTTGTACCTTAACAACAAGAGCTTGGCTGTTTTAATGCATCCACCGTATATTGCACCGTCAGACTACCATTTGTTTCCGTATCTGCACAACGCCCTGGATGGTGTTAAGTTAGTTTGAAAAGACGCTTGTGAAAACCACTTATTATAATTTTTGCCCATGAACCAGTGAAGTTCTACAGTGCCGAGATTATGGTGTCGCTAGAATCGAACAAAATGGCACATATTTGGTTTAACAACGTTCTTTCAAAATATAAAAAATAATTGTCTCAATTTTGACTTTAAAAGGCTCGATACTTTTTCGACAACCCTGTATAATTTCGCTGTGGATTGCTTTCAATTTTTTTTTGTCACAAACAATTTATTTATTTCGCGGATAAGGTTAAAATATACTTAAGAAACAAGGGGAAAATGACAAGCACTATGAAAACAGAACTTTCAAATGTGAATTAATGTATGGTAATAGTCCCAACGCCGCAATTAAAGAAAATCATAACTTTTTTTTCACGGAAAAAATATATTGAGTAATTTTTAAAAGATGACAGACAAACACGTGAATTAGGAAACTGAAAAGTGATTTACGAGACTTTACGAGAAATAGAAGCAAAAGACATACAGACACACACTGAATGTACTAGCAGATTGGTGTACGGGTATGACCTAAGACCTCTACGCGTGGTTTATTAATTAAAACAAAGTTTTCGACAAGATAAGTCACGACAGTCGGATTAAGCTTCTTAAACAAAGAAAAATTTCGACTAAACGCTTTACAACCATTTTCAATCTCATCCTTAATCAAAAAGCTACTATAAGAATAAAAGAAATCACTAACTACAGTCTGTCAAGTAAGAACGTGTCCGCGATAATTCATTTCAAAATCGGTAGAGGGAACCTTTGTCTACGACGCATTTTAGTAAAGGTATCAGTCGATTCCGAACTTTCGTCGAAATCCCGTAAGATCCAAAAAGAGTCACTTGTTTGCGCGTCGGTTCGAGGCAGTCTTTCTTTTCTTCTATCCAAAGGAGCCTAAAATGAGACATTCCGCGCGAGACGAAAATGTTGATGACTTACCAAAACGTGGCTCGGTAGGTTGGCAAAACCACTCCGAAATTCGAAAAACGAATCGTGTCTTTGTTTTCGCGGGACTCGAAATTGACGCTGCGTCAAGGAGTGGCAAAATTAAGAAAATTGGGATTGAATGTCTCCCATGAGACCATTCGACAACATCTTCGTGCTCATGATGTCAAATTTCGCAGCACGTTGAAGAAACCTTTGCTGGGCGAAAATCAAGTCGCGAAGCGGCTCGCTTGGGCCAACGATAAAATAGATACTAGAGCGTGAGGGCCTGACATTCGCCGGGTGCCAACCCTATTGAAAACGTTTGGTCCCTTGTAAAGAGAAAGCTCAGAGGAAAGGCTTTGAGGACTTTGACTCAGTTATCTCGCGAGATTCGAAAAAATTTGCAGAGTATGTGGAAAATCTCGTCGAGAGCATGCCTCGAAGATATAGGATTGGCTTGAGGACTTTGACTCAGTTATCTCGCGAGATTCGAAAAAATTTGCAGAGTATGTGGAAAATCTCGTCGAGAGCATGCCTCGAAGATGTAGGATTGATGCAGGAGGCGATTGGGCAACTTACTAAGTTAATCGCGCCGTTGTTAGCACACCAAAGAATACATTAATGGCAAAAAAAATGTTCTCGAAACACATTTTTTCAAGAATTCGAGCGGTCACATTCTTACTTGACACGCTGCAAATGAAAGTACAATGATATCTTAAATATTCATGTTGCCCTAACTTTTCCACATTACTTGTCTATCTTCTATCGTGTAAATTATTAATCATTTCATCCTACCCATTTACATGTGTCGTTTTTAAGGCTTTGGAATTGAACAATAGGTTAAACTAATCACGACTACAACAGTCTCTGTAACACTTCCGGCACAAAATATACAACATCCGCACAAAAACAAAACGACTGAAATTGCAGCAGCTCCTACGTATGACCAATTGATGTTCGGACTTGTAGCTTCGGTGCACAGCTCGGGAGATTCGTCATGATAAACTGGTCCTAAAAAATAAAACCGAAATTAGTTTTGTAGGTAATATATATTATTTGTTTAAACAATAATAACAAATTTATTTATTAATTAAATGGAATTGAATCGGTACATAATCTGTGTTCGTCTATTCACAATTAGCCCAGTCGTCAGAGGCAAATTTTGACGAAAAGCTCTCATTAAATGTTAATAGGCTGCATTTTGGCATATGGGTAGTTTTTTTTTTGACGTAGATTACGATAGAAAAAAAAATTGCTGCTCTATAGTGTACGCTAAGCCTACAAAAACAAAAATAAAATGAAAAATTAGGTTTCTCGCAAATATCTCGAAAAATAAAAAAGATATCGAAAAACTAATAGCACCACGTGAGAGAACGAGAAAACTTCCAAAAAAAAAATAGTATATAGATTTTTTTTAGTTTTACCGTACTTTAAAAAAAATATATATTTAAAATAAAATGGCTAGTTTAACCCCTTCAGTTGTAGTGAGAATCATTTATGATTAAATTAACGTTTCTCTATACCGCTAAATATTTTGAAATTGGCTATTAAGGAGTTTCTCGGGGTGCTGATTACGAATCCGATCACAGAATCGAAAAATTCAAAATGGCGGATCAAATATGTCGGCCAGAAAGTACGTAATTCATTTAATTTTCAAAATTCCTTCGAGTAATTTATAATTTTTGTGTTTTCAATAACTGTTTTCTTTTTAGCTGGATGTTTAAATGAAATACAAATACTTTATACTTTCATTTCCCACCTTTAAATATTTATTTTATTATTTTAAGTTTATGTTGTATGATTAATAATAAGCAAAAAATACATTTATCATGAACACTTTTTTAAGAGCAAAATTATAAAAAAAAGAGAAAGTTTTTTAAGTTTTTTAGTGATTTTCTAATATTAAGTATACTTTTAACTGTAACTAAAAAAAATGTCTAATTGACTTTGTTTTGGCCATTTCGTCTTGCTTTAAACGTAAAATTGCCGGCGGCGTACTACATCAGGCAAATTTGCATATTTTAAAACCCAATTTTCAATAACATAGGCAATGTGGGTATTTTAAATTATTCTTATATTGAAACGTAAGGTCTAATAATGATATTTACACACGGGGGTTTTTTTCAATACTATATCTTATTAAATATTTGTAATTTAAAATTTCCTTTTATATTTTACAAATTCTAAAGCAGCAAAAATAAAAAACTATTAGTATCATCGGAAAGCTGAAAGTCTCCTCTTCAAAACGCTAACTTTTAATTTTTTTTACCCTTTGAGAACAAGTAAAATCAATTAACCTTCGAGCGCGGCGCGTAGACTTTCTAATTAACCCGTTTGGCGTGCTACACTTTTTGAATTATCTATCCGAATTTTAAATAAATTCTCACGCTAATAAAAAAATCTGCAAAAATCTATATAGCATTTTTTTGCAAAATTTCCCGCTCTTTCACATGATGCTCTTAGTTTTTCCATATCTTTTTTATTGTTCGAGATATTACCAAAAAACCAACCTTAGCAAACTTTTTTTTTTATCGTATTCCTCGTCCCAAAAACTGCCTGTGTGCCAAAATGCAGCCTGTTAACATTTAATGAGAACTCAAAACCCCTGGCAACTGAGCTTAATGTAATAACAACTATATATTTCTTATTGCGTAAGGCATAGAACATTGCTGAATTGCATACCCTTTCCGATAAAAAGTGTAAAACGTATTTTTGTGCCCATGACTGTGCGTTATAGCAAGTGGTACAGACACAAAAAGAACATTTTAAACGATTTCTGATTAATCAGCAATGTAACTGCTTGACTGCAGTGATACTGTGGTGGTGGTGGGCATTGCAAGGATTTGGAGATTAAGCTACTTTCGATGTGAGGTATAAAAGTTAATCATGAGCCTGGACTACGCTCCAGAGTTTAATTTCCAAAAGTTGCGAGGAAGCAATATCCCAATGATGTTCTAATACTGCATGCAGCTTTATACCATTATTGTTACGAATTACAAACTATTCTACCAGTATACAAAGTATTCATAAAGTTGTTTTCCGCCAAATCATTCGAAACTTCAATGAGTGCGGTAAGGGCAAGTAGAAAACAGTGGCAGAATTGCAATTGCAATGGGTGGTGGTGGGCATTGCAAGGATTTGGAGATTAAGCTACTTTCGATGTGAGGTATAAAAGTTAATCATGAGCCTGGAATACGTTCCAGAGATTTAATTTCAAAAAGTTGTGAAAAAGCAATATCCCCAATGATGTTCTAATACTGCATTCAGCTTTATACCATTGTTGTTACGAATTACAAACTATTCTACCAGTATACAAAGTATTTAAAAAGTTGTTTCCCCCGCCAAATCATTCGAAACTTCAATGAGTGCGTTAAGGCAAGTAGAAAATAGTGGACAGAATTGCAATCCTGTCTTATGTAAAAAATATCCTTATTACGCGTCCGTGCAACACATGAATAATTGCATAGTGTCTAATACTAAAACTTGCGTACGGTGTCATATGTGATTACATGAGATTTATATTAAAATATAAATTATGAAAATACTCAGCTGTTTCTTATAAAGATAACAATATTTGCTTTCTTCTCAATTAGTTAAAATGAGGCATTTCCCTGAATTAGATTTTTAATCACATTGAAAAAGCCAGTAAAACAAAGATTTTCTTAAATTTTGGAAGTTTGGCAACACCGATTAGTTTCTCATTCTTCGCAATTAATTAGTTTCTAGGACAAGTTAGATGTGTGTCCGCGTTTTAATATAATATGCGGAGCCCTAAGTCCTGTCCTGTCCTCATATTATTTTTGCTATCGGCAAAAAAAGGGAAACTGATTACATTCAAAACTCAAAAATTTCTGAAAAAATATGGTTTTTTAAAATTAGTAACACAATAATAGCCCAGTCGCCAGGGTTTTGAACTCTCATTAAATGTTAACAGGCGGCATTTTGGCACACAGGGAGTTTTTTTGGACGTACGATAAAAAAAAGTTTGCTAAAGTTTGATGAACGCTAAGTCCACAAAATCCAAAATAAAATCAAAAATGTAGCGTGCCAAACAGATTAATTTGAAAGTCTACGCGCACCTCTCGAAGGTTAATCGATATCACCTGTTTTCAGAGTGTAAAAAAAAATAAAAGATAGCTTTTTGAAAAGGAGACTTTCAGCTTTCCGATGATACTAATAGTTTTTATTTTTGTTGCTTTATAATTTATAAAACTTAAAAGGAAATTTTTCGTTTTCGTGATTTTAATGGGCATACAGTAAATTACAAATACTTAATAAAATATAGTATTGAAAAAAAAAATCCTTGTGCATATATCATTATTATACCTTAAGTTTCAATATAAGAATAATTAAAAATATCCATATTGTCTGTGTTATTTAAAAATCTAGTTTTAAAATCTGAAAATGTGTCTACTATAGGGGGCCGCCGGCAATTTTACGGTCAAAGCAGTACGAAATGATCACAAAAAAGTCGGACAAAAGTATACTTGATATTAGAAAATCATTAAAAACTTTAAAAAACTTCCTCTTTTTTTGTAATTTTGCTCTTAAAAAAGTTTTACATAAACGAATTTTTTTCTTATTATTAATCATACAACTTAAACTGTCTAAGTTTTAAGTATAAATTATTTATATTTCATTTAAAACATCCAGAGGTACAAAGTTATTGAAAACACATAAATTCTAAATTGCTCGAAGAAATTAAATGAATTACGTACGTGACTGTCATATGGGATCTGCCATTTTGAATTTTTCAAATCTGTCATCGGATTCTCAATTAACACCCCGAGAAATCCCTTAATAGCCAATTTCAAAATATTTAATGATATATAGAAACGTTAATTTAATCATAAATGATTCCCACTACAACTGAAGGGGTTAATAAATTGGCTTATTTTAATTTTTTTTTTAATTACGATAAAACAAAAAAAATATAACTATTTTTTTGTAAAATTCCCCGTTATTTCACGTGATGCTATTAGTTTTTCAATATCTTTTGTATTTTTCGAGATATTTGTAAAAAACCCATTTTTTCGATTTTGTAGGCAATAAACGTTTTTTTATCGTATTCTTCGTCCAAAAGACTACCTGTATGCCAAAATGTAGCCTTTTAACATTTAATGAGAGCTTTTCGTTAAAATTTGCCTCTGACGACTGGGCTATAAACAATTTAAATTAATATGGTAATACAAAAAAGACAAACTGACTATACACAAAATTCAAACATTGCAGAAAAAATATAGCTTTTGAGGTTAGAAACACAAGAAACAACTTGAATGAAAATAATACGGTAATATATAAAAGAAAATTACTTGAAAATACTATGTATAATTGTGGTTTGATGCTACATTGCCCACGCATACGTAAATATAACGATAACTTATTACTGTAAACAATAAAGCAAATAACGAACCTTTAGAATCCGATACATTTGGACAATTTACAATTCCATTACATAAAAGTCTTGCAGGTATACACAGTCCCTGATCACCAGGACAAGTAAATTCACACACTTCGACTAGGTCTTCTTGATTTCCGCCTTCGGTAAATCGAGACGTCATCAAGCTCCCGTCCACATTTCTCGGTAAGTGAAATAATTCTGTCCAAGCTATTTTGAAAGCGGCTCTAGTCGGAGAGGTTCGACCTAAAAACCAAAAGAATTGATAGAGGAACGTGTATTTGTTGTTGAAAAATATCTTTTCAGAAATATTTGTAAAAAAAGTTCCGCGTTTTGGACCAAAGATGTCACTATACACTATCACTATAAGCCTAGTTCTATCCAGTGCTGGATTGTAAGCCTTCCTCCTAAATTTCAATTTCAATCTATTTGCAGCTGTTGTCATCGATCCATTGCTCACAGGGGTTCCCAACCTTTTTTTTACTGCGACTTCCTTTACAGGTTGCAATTTTTTTGCGTCGCCCTTCTAAAAGAAGATACCTGTGTGTAGCTTTAGCAGACAATAAAATTACTTTATTATTCAAAGAAAACTCCAAAGAATATAAAATCTAAATTTTTATTTATTAGAAAACATAAAAAAATACTGCAAACAATACAATTAATAAGAAGAATGAGCTTGCTTTTCTGAGCATAACGACGTAGCAAAAAGTAAAAGAACCCTCAAAGCCGTACTACTGATAGGATATTCTTGGGATGCATTGTTCGAAAATTGAAACAGTTTGTCTTTATCGAATCCTAGTTCTAGGCTCGTATCACAAGATAGTTCTAACAACTGTTCTTTCTCGACTGTTGAAAGTGTAGATAGTGGTAGGGTCGATTGGAATGGGTTTCTAATCCATTCGTATTGATTCAGATTCTCTGGAAAATATTTATTAAAATAGGTGCTTAATGTTGATAAGTGTTGGATAAATACCAATTGCAAACTTGGCTCCAGATTTTGAATAGATTTTCCTTTCAGAAAGCCTTTCAAAACAGGAAAACAGTATTTCCTTGCTTCTCTTCTATTTTTTTTCCACAACAGCAACTTCTTTTGAAACGCTGCAATTTTATCAGTCAGTTGCAGCATATGCGTTTCGTTTCCCTGCAAATATTTAAAGAACATTTAATTTCTCAAATATGTCGCAAAGATACGTCACTTTTATGAAAAAGTCAGTATTTGGAAACTTTTCTGCGTCACGATGTGATTCAAATCTTCACAAAGCTTATGGAAAAATCTTGCCTTCACGGATCTTGTTTTTATGACGTTCACCACTTCGATAATTATATTCATCACAAAATTTAATTCAGGTGAAATATTTTTTTCAGCCAGGCCCTCGGTATGTATGATGCAATGTGTCTATTTTACATTTGGAGCCTTGGTTTTAATCGGAGCTTGAAGTCCTCCATACTGCCCTGACATCGCGCGAGCTTTATCCGTACGTACACCGATACACTTCTCCCATCGAATGTTATTACCTTCCATGTATGAATCTATGATCTCAAACAAATCACTAGCCTTACCGGTATTAGTCATTTTTTTTACCAAATAACAAATCCTCACGTATATTTGTTTCTTCCATGTACTGCAAGTAACATATTAATTGAGCGTCGTTATTACTGTCTGTCGTGGCAAATAAACCAGAAAGATTTTCCACAATTTGTTCATTAATGTCTTCAGCTATGTAATGAATGCGGCCACTAATCTTATTGTTAGAAAAAGGAATATTTTTTTATTTCTTTAGCAGCCGATTCTCCAATCATCACACACCATATCAATCGCTGCGGGTAAAAAATAAGATCTTCAGCAATCATATGTGGTCTCTTACATTTGGCAATAAGGTGAGCGACCTTGGTAGAGGCGAGCAGTGTTTTGGAATCAATAGATGCTCTGGAAAACAAGGATGTCAACTGATGTTTCAGTTCTCATAATTTTCTTGCAAAAAAAAACTCGCGGCTTTCCTTGTAAATTACTGTGAGTTGTTTTTAAATGACATTTCAATTTATTAGGAAGCATACTTTCAGCTGCCAGCACCTTCTGACAAACAACATATTGAAGAAGTTCCATATTTCCTTTGCTAACGTAGGTAAATCCAAAATCTAAATATTGGTCATCATATTTTCTGTACTTTTTTCACTTTTCTACAGTTTCTTTTCTACTTTCTTCTGCGTTTTCAACATGTTTTCTATTTATTTGAATAAAGTTATCCATTTTAAGTAGGGAATACGCGCGTGTAAATTAAATACAATACACTTGAAATCAAAACACTGCATTCATCAATATTTGTAATCCACGAATAAATAAAGCGCCGAAACAAAAGACTGAACGATGAACGAACGAAAGCGCGGGAAAATGGAGGGGCGGGCTTACTGAGTTGCTGATGAGACGCGAGTCGCGCCGCGCACTAGCTCATTAAGTCGAGTGCAGGCGACAGGTACGTACCGTACCGCGACTCTTCTAGGATAGCGCCACGACGCCCCAGGGCGTCGCGACGCACAGCTAGGGAACCCCTGCCCTACGCTCTTTTTCTGTTCTAGCGGTCTCCATTTTAAATTTCGTTGGGTTCATCGATCATCGGTCGTGCGTGCTACATGTCCAGCCCATTGCCACTTTCTTTCTGCTACTTCCTCTATAATATCCTTTAATTTCGTTTGTTCGCGTATCCATTTGTTTCTTTTTCTATCTGTAAGTTTTACCCCGATCATCTGCCTTTCATGTACTCTCTGGGTCCGAGCTAGTTGTTGTATATCGGCTTTATTCAGTGCCCATGTTTGAGACCATATATAATTATGAGTAGGATGCATTGGTCATAACTATTAATAAATTTTCACTATTTCAGTGCCTTGTTGAAGCGTATAACGCTCCATTTTCTTTCATCGTACAGTTTGTTACTTGACAACTCTTAACAGAATGGTAGTTACTTCGTTAACAGATAAAAAATTGGCGCGTGGTTCAAAATGAAAGCTTTCAATGGAAAACCCCGTACATTAATACCTACCAATCGTTTTCTTGAAAAAATACACCAATCCACAACTACTGTTACGATTTAATTATTTGCACTAATATTGATGATTTTATCTTGAAAACAAAACTTACCAATGAACTGGATCGTTATAGAGGGATCGCCCCTGTCAGCACTAAGTTCGCTTGATGATAGAATGGGCAATTCTTTAGCGAGGGAAACGTTTTCGCCACAAAGCGATAAAAACGGATCAAGTTTTCCTTTAAGAAATATGTCTACTATTCCATCGTCGCAGGAATTTGAGCTAAACTTAATATGGTCGAAATGTAGCCAGAGGTCACGTTCTTTATTTATTCGTATTTCCCATATACACCTAATAAATAAAAAAAATTGTTAAAAATAAAGTATGTAATTAAATAAACAGATGATTTAATTTATCACATTAATTAAAGAATAATTCAAAGATTTAAAAGAACGAAAAATGAGAAATCGTGGTTCTTGGGATTAGACCATGTCAAATTAGAGTATCCTTTCGACGTTTTGCCTACCATTGCACGACGATCTTCAGGGATCTTTACTAGAGATGTAACTGGTAGTACATTTTAGGATTCGGCAAAACCTCTGAACAGGGTGATCATTTTTAGACGCTCGACCCGATTTATGGAAAATTGTTGGGTATTTTTTTTTTCAAATGTAGAATGGTACAGTACATGTTAAGGAGTATATTGACGTATTTGACATTTGGTAGTGAAAACGACGCTGGGCGCCGCGACGCCAAACAACTTTTTTCCATCGACATACCTTTTATAACATTTTTTCCTTAAACTGTTTTTTTTCCTAATTTGTTTTGCAACAAAGTTTTGCAGCAAAAACTCTCTAAAATATTATTTTTTGATCATCGCGGTTACCATGGATCGTATGCCACATTTGGCGGTTTTCCAGTAGCCGGCTGTCATACTTTAATTTGACAGTAATTATAATAATGTTAATTACTATGCTGTTGAGGTTTTTCCTTTAATAAAATATCTTTGAACGATAAATAACCAGGATACATTATTTTTATTAAAACCACAAAAAAACTGTATAACTTTTAATATTACCAAACTTATTACATATTTATAAAATTAAATTTTTGAAACTTAAAAAAAAAAAATTAAAAGACATTTTTTATATGTCTTCCTTCGTCTATCATGCATTTTTCCATTCAGCAACACTTGTATGAGGTGGTGCTTCGTCGTGTTGATACGTAATGTAATAATGGGAACATTTTCTAATAAAATTTGTAGAGTATTAACCAACAAATTAAGGTTTTCAGTTCGTGTTCCCACCAACTGTCTCTCAATTATCCCATAGCATACATTAATGCCATAATAGCCTTGATTCTGAATTTAATTAACGTTGTATGGATTCTCGTCAGCCCAGTAATAATAATTTTTTCTGTTAGGTTTGCCGTTGCTGATAAAATGATTTTCATCTATCCATAATATACGATTCAGAAAATAACGTTCTTCATTTTATTTATTCATCATTTCTCCTGCAAAACTCAGTCGTCGTTCCGAATCAAATTGTATTAAAAACTGAAAATTATGCATTTTATAATCATAATATTTTTTAGCTTTAACAGATTTCTGAATAGTCCCATAAGATACAGTCAATTGCCTGCTTGCTTATCTGATTGAATTATATGGATAGTTTTGAACATATTGCATAATTTCTGCTACTTTTTCATCTATTAAAACAGTTTTTCGTTTAGAAATACCTTTCTGCCCAGAAAATTCATCCATATTGCTTCTTGAATTTCGTTCTAATCGCCAAACCTAATGTGATCTGGGATATACCTGTCGGGCTAACGTTCTCGATACAATCTAACGGCTTCCCGAGAATTTCTTCTTACTTCTCCATAAATAAAAATCATATCTACTTTTTCAGCGTGGAAAACCACTTCAAAGAGAAGCTATTAACACAGTGTTTACTTAGTTTAACTCTATTGAGTTGAACAAGTGTGCAAGCAAGAGCTGTCAGATTACAGTATGACAGCCGCCTACCAGATAAATTGTTTGAAAATCGCCAAACACGACATACGATCCATGACAACCTCGATGACGAAAAAAATAATATTTTAGAGGGTTGTAGCTGCATATTTTTTTGCAAAACAAATTAGAAAAAAATAGTATAAGGAGAAAATGTTGAAGGAAATTAGGGCTTTCTAATGCCGTTTTACAAAAGGTATGTCGATGGAAAAAAAAGTTGTTTAGCGTCGCGGCGCGCAGCGTCGTTTTCACTAACCAATGTCAAGTACGTCAGTATACTTCTTGACATGCACTATTCCATTCTACATTAAAAAAAAATAAATTCCAACAATTTTCCATAAATCAGGGCCGGGCGTCTAAAAATGATCACCCTGTACGCCATTAAATAGCATTTTTTAGTCCGTTTACAAAAATATATAACACTTGATATTTATTTTCGTTCAAGTTATTGAACTGAATTTTAACTTTTCAGTGGCTCACCCGATTTACTGTTTTCCTATTTAGCATTTAAAAAAAAAATCTTTCACTGCTAATTTTAGTTTTTTTTTTGAGGGAGCCAAATATGGCAACAAAAAATTTGTCACTTGTGAAATTTGACAGATTACGTCAACTAGATTTTTTAAAATGGCCTCCTCCACATATAAATGAAAAAGTTACAAATTTTTTGGCTTTCTCAAAAAAAATCAAATTCGTTGTACTAAATAGGAAGACAGTAAATCGAGTGAGCCTCTTAATGGTCAAAACTACGTTCAATAACTTAAGTGCCTTGTATATCGGTAACGAGTGAAAATAAATATCAAGTATAGCCTGTCCCAAAATATAAGATCCTCATTTTTGCCGTTTTAAGTGGCCAATATAAAAATTCTGACCTTTTGTTTACGATAGGTTGCAGAGTGGACTTAAGAATTTTATTCATTAATGCAAATAAATAAAATTATAAGTGTTTTTGGATATGTTTATTTATAGATGCATGTAAAAACAAATGGATAAGAAGTACAAATATACAGTTTGAATGAATAGGGTTTACAAGAGGGGACATATTGTATAAATTAAAATATATTTTCACTTAAGCCTAATTCGGTTTCACTATCACTGTCATCAGCTAAGGTAATTATCAGTGGTTTTATATTATTTACATAAATACATGATTCTTCAAGTGTAACAACGTGCTGAATGGAATTCTTCCAGCTTTCACAAGGTATATCATTTATAACTTTTTTTACTAATTCAACCCCTGACACGCTTAAAGTAGGAGAAACATTTTGTGCCCTTATTTTTGATTTAACTTGGTGCCAATTGGATTAAACACACAATAATACGGAGGAAGCCGCAAAACAGTGTGTCCCATTTTCCCCCAGCCATACTAGCACAAACATATTTCTTTTTCAATTTATAGTCTTTCAAAACTTCCAAAAGATCACTTCTGTTATAACTAAAGTCAAAATGAATGTCATTTTTTAACATATATTCCTGTATTTTCCGATTTGGTGTTGGCTGCATTAGGAACCTTATTTAGTAGGCGACTATGGTAACTTGCACTGTCCATAACTATAACACTTTGTTCGGGAACATTTGGCAAAAGGAAATTTTGAAACCAATTTTCAAAAAGTTCTGCGGTCGTGTCTTCGTGATAGTCCAAACTAGAATCTTTTATAGAAGTTTTGCAAGAAGTAAAAACACTACTTAAATTTCCACTAAATTTTTTATTTTTAACACCATGATGTGTTTCGCTGTACGACAGCTTCTTCAGATGGTTTGTTACAAAAATTGTAGTTATGGATCTACCCCAAGTATCGGCTGAATCAATCCAAGAATCTTTTATGTTTTTTGCAGATAATACGAGGCTGGTTTGAAAAGTCCGTGCAAAAACAAAAACTACTTATGTGTTTGGGGTAAACCTTTTTTATTTTTCGACATAGTCTCCTTTTAGGCTTATACACTTCGTGCAACGATGTTCTAGTTTGTTGATCCCTTCCGAATAATAGGATTTGTCCAAGTCTGCAAAATATCCATTAGTGTCTGCAATCACCTCCTCGTTTAAATAAAATCTTTGTCCCGCCAGCCATTTCTTCAAATTGGGGAACAAATAGTAGTCCGAGGGAGCCAAGTCTGGAGAATAGGGGGATGTGAAACGAGTTGGAATCCTATTTCCATTAATTTTGCGACCACGACTGCTGAGGTGTGTGCTGGTGCGTTGTCGTGATGGAAAAGGACTTTCTTGTGGGGCCAATCGCGGGCGTTTTTCTTGCAGCTCGGTTTTCAAACGGTCCAATAACGATGAATAATATTCACCTGTAATAGTTTTACCCTTTTCCAGATAGTCGATGAGGATTATCCCTTGCGAATCCCAAAAGACAGTCGCCATAACCTTTCCGGCCGAAGGAACGGTCTTCGCCTTTTTTGGTGCAGATTCCCCCTTGGTAACCCATTGTTTAGATTGTTGTTTGGTCTCAGGAGTATAGTAATGTATCCATGTTTCATCCACAGTGACGAAACGACGCTTAAAGTCCTCCGGATTCTTCTGGAACAGCTGCAAACCATCCTTGCAACACTTCACACGATTCCGTTTTTGGTCAAGCGTGAGCAATCGCGGTACCCATCTTGCGGATAGCTTTCTCATGTCCAAATGTTTATGCAAAATATTATGTACCCGTTCAGTCGAGATGCCCACAGCACTAGCAATCTCACGCACCTTAACTCTTCTGTCATCCATCACCATATCATGGATTTGATCATGATTTCTGGAGTCGTAACCTCCACAGGCCGTCCAGAACGTTCAGCGTCACTTGTGCCCATATGGCCAGTCCGAAAATTTTAAAACCACTTATAAACTGTTCTAATTGAAGGTGCAGAGTCACCATAATGTTTATCAAGCTTCTCTTTAGTCTCCTAAGGCGTTTTGCCTTTCATAAAGTAATGTTTAATCACCACACGAAATTCTTTTTCGTCCATTTCTTGAAAATCACTCGACTTCCTTGATTCACACGAATGTCAAACACAAAGAAATAGACCAATATGGCTGAAACTTGGTGTGCGTTCATTCAAGAGATGCTACTAAAACTAAACATGACCTCGATACGCGCCGGTGGTGCCATCTCTCGGACTTTGCACGAACTTTTCAAACCAGCCTCGTAGTAGACAATTTGAAACCCAGCCCTTTTCAAATCCAGCATGCAAAATGGTTATACGTTTACCTTTATTTGAAGGTGCGTTAGTCTGACATTTTGTACTGCTGTCAACCCACCCTTTTTGCACAGTGTCATGGTAAATTATTGGCCAATTCTCTGATCGATACTTTTTAATTTCTTGTAAATAAGTATGTCGCAAGATTCGTAATCTCTGTGACTCTATCATTTCTTGAATTTTGTTGATTTTTCGGAACGTGAATCCCATTCCTCAGAGAATTCTGTGAAGGGTTGATTGGCCACAATGTATATTGGTCCCGTCCTGCACCAGTCTTAATTTTATTTTGTCTAGTGTCGGCACCAACTGCTCTTCATACATAGAATATATTTTTGTCCTGATGACGTCTTTTTTCACAATGATGCAGTTGAAAATATTTCCGTTTTTTTTTTCATGTTCCTGAGTGATGGTTTTCCTGCAATACCCTTAATCGTAGAAATTGGGGTTTTTGTTAGTTCACTGGTTTCTTGCAAAGCACTTTGTTTATTCAAATTTCTTTTTACCAAACTGTCGTAAACATTTTTCACTATTTGTTTAGCGTCAAGTAATAAATGTTTTCTCTTGCGATAGCCACTATTGCAATTTTCCCACGGACGCCACATCATTAAAATAGAACCGTTACGTTGTAAGTTGTAAGTAAAACTAAAAATAAAAATAATAAAAAGTATCTTACGAATCATAATGGGGACCTGTGGTCATTAGGCCTATATTATCCAATACTTAAAGGGCTCCAAACCGGGTTGCCAAGTAGTAAATATATAGGTAAAAATAGATCCAATATGATTGCAGTGCAAGTGAGGGCGGTATACAAAGCAAGTAAAATAAAAAATACGTTTATCGTAATACCTGCCAACTATGCACAAAACCGTAATGGGGTCGTTTACTGCCCCATTGAAAAAGCAAAAAGGCAGGATCTTATATCTTGGGATTTACCATACTATGTATTTTTGTAAACTGCCGAATTTGACAAGTGAAATAAAAATTAACAGTATCGAACAGCTAAAATAGTTGTTTAAACCTGTTACATCTGCATGCATTATATTTAGGATGAAAACTTTTGGATCTTACTACGTACATATGCCTTACAATTCATTATTTTCTGTAGGGAAGGTTTGCTTAAATTGTTAATACTTGCTTGGTATGTCTCTATAGTCCATACCTTATAGATTTCGGCGGTTCTACATATCCGATGGCTTCATAATACGGATAGTGTATCTCTCCATCGGTTGTCGGATAAATTATTGCGGGCCCGCAAAGAGGTCCGTGCACAAATTCGTAAGTGGCTTCGAAAAGTGGAAGTCCATGCTTAAAGTAACTGAGAGCACTATGGGCCCCATCGACGATCAACTGGAGATTCAAATTTTCTCCTCTAGAAATAACCTGAGGACAAATTTTAAATTTACTTAAATTATATTGAAATTCAAAAAAATGTTTGATTTTTTCTATGGTAGATGAGGTGAAGTTTTGGCTCAAGGCTCTGAGATATTTACTGTTATTATACTCTACGTCATTGAGACCTAGTTGAGGTCTGACTGCGTCATGCAGTGGTCTACTCGGCTGGCTACTCATGACGCTTGGATGTGAATTGTCTGCTTCGCGGGTCGCTAGATTACCTACATCAGGCAGTGCTGTTAGAAAGTAGTTTTTCTGCTTTATATAATGCACTGGTTAGCCAGCTCCCGATTCAAGGTGTGTTGATGATCAGCCTCGGTGTCTTATCATCCTATACTGTTTGTACGAGGTTACTCTGTAGGTTACACATCTAAGCCCACCTCTGGCGGCTATACAAGAGTCTTGGACTGACAATCATCTAGAAGAATGTCTGTTTGCCTCGTGGATCGTTAGATTATCTACATCAGCGCAGTGCTGTTGGAAGATAGTTTTTTCTACATTATATAATGGTCTAGTTAGCCAGCTTCCAATTCAAGCTGTGTTGATGATCAGCCTCGATGTCTTATCATCCTATACCGCCTGTACGAGGTTACTCTGTGGATTACACACGTAAGTCCACCTCTGGCAGCTATACAAGAGCCTTAGACTGATAATCATCTGAAAGAATGTCTGTTTACTCCAAGTATTAGACGTCTGTGAGGCGGAATCTTACTGCTAGAATGCCTTGAATACATTTAACATTACCACCTTCAGGTGTCCCCTCTTCCTAAAGAAGACCACGACTTTTGAGGCAAGTCTAGTGCTATGGTATGTCGTTCTATGCTCAAGCTGGAAGTAGTTTTGCCTGTTACAGGTAATAGGGTTATCTTTTCAGTTGCGTTCCTAAGGATCAGAAGAAGACGATAGGTCAGCAATTCTCTATGATTGATGTACCATATTTATAGAACATCGTGAGCAGAGCTTTCACCTATAACAGCTCAAAATTAGTCTGAGTGATTACACGCTCCTACTGTATCTTTGTCGTATCCTGGAGCTTCCTTGGTCGGTTTGCTCTTAACCACTTCCCTCAACTACTTGGAGTGTAATGTAGTCGGCGTTGGGGGACTGAATATGGACCGGACTGAAGATTCTGATAGTTCTAGCTATCCTATCTTCTTTGTTCATATCTGGGTGTTGTGGTGCTTTAAGCCGAAAGTGGTCCTTCAATATTGCAGTCAGAAGATCCGCTTTCTTTCGAGGTGTCACCAAATCTCAAAAGAAGCCAGAGCTAAAGATGACTGCGATAATGTTTTCAATTACGGTTTAGGATTACAAGTATTTTTTTGATTACACATATGTATTTTAATACAAAACTCAAGAGTAATTTGAGTAATATGAATACAGTTATTATAATTTTACTTGCATACCTTAGGTACTGTATGTGAGAGGCGTATTAGATGCTACAAAAAAAAGATATACGTAATGGATGGGTGTACACAAGGTGCGACGTTGCGGAAACGACAAAGCATGTAAATTACATGTCGCGTAGGGACAGTACGCGCGGGTGTATGTGCGAGGAGAGATTTTCTTTAAGTAAAATTTGGGTACGCGTTTCAGACGAGACGCCTTGTGTGCGCAATGCCTTATTCTAGTTAATAATCCCCATGATCCTAAAATTGAGTAAACTTTTAGCCAGTGAGAATGATTTTTGTTCGGTTATTTTACCTGTGATTTTTCTTAAGTTATTTTGATTGCGACATATACTTTACCTGTGTTGAATATGATTGTCTGTTGCAAATGCAAGTAACGTCGCCAGTTTGTGCAGCTTTGCTTAGCGATATTGGCGTAGAGGAAGAATTGGCACCTGGTGGAAATGGCTCCCAGATGACGAGTTTGTCTACGCGGTCCTCGATACAATTTATACAAGGACCAGAGTTGTATGGATGATCCTAAAATTGAAACAAGCAAAATAATACAATTCCAAAACTTTTTAATAGTTTTTAAGTTGGAACGTTGGCTATGCTATACATTAAGATAAATTACTTTGACCAATAACTTTATTTTGGTACGCGGTACGAGGGCATCCATTGTCGTGTATGATAACATATAAATATATTCGATTCGGTCTTGAGGTCGATGTGGATGGTGCGCCTGGGTCTACCCATGATATTTTGCGCTTGGGATTCTCAAAATAAATCCACTTTTCATTCCCTGTAACTATACGATGCAAAAACGACTTCCTTTTGTATCGAGCGAGCAAAATATCACACGTGTTTTTGCGCTTTTCCATTTGCCTATCGTTCAACTCATGTGGTACCCATCTACGAGTTGTCTTCTGAATTTTTCCCATCTCTCGTATGCCGATTGGAAACAGCTTGTTGACCAACGCCCAATTGCTCGGCGAAT